>CM061921.1:267830062-268139440 GCA_031002005.1 Vandiemenella viatica
ATGAGTTCTTCTTGGTAAACCGTTTAACTGCGATAACTGGATAGCGGCTTTCTATCGCCTGTAGGATTTCTTCTTCTGACAGGGAGGTGTCTACGTCCCTGATAATACCTTGTTTCTTTGTCAAAAATTTTTGAATGAATGCTTCTAGGTTTCTGTCCTTGAAAACTGTAGATTGAACCAACAAGTTAGCAGAGTCTGCTGAATTGGTTTCGATTTTTAACCTATATCTCCCGGCCGCTATGATATTGATGATGTCATGCTTATGTGCTGGGCTATGTGTATAAAAAAGTTTCCCTATTGACATGGCGTGAAGTCTACCAATATTTTTATCCACACTTTCTACAAAGACGAAGTATGGACCCGTGTCTGTGCGGCTGTATCGGTTATTCTTACTTCTGTCTTTATTGGAATTTAAGTTGGGGCTTGGCACCTGGGGTATACTATTTTGGTTAGTAGGGTTCCGAATTGATCGATAATATACTTTGAACTCCACGATCCGCGGGAATGCTTGTGATATCCATGCCCGTACCCTCGTTTAATGTTTTTTGGGTTGGATCACGGCTATCATATTGATGATCTAATTCTGCGACTGAAGTAATTGGATAGAACACCGCTGAAGACATGGAGCTAACTCCTGGGGCACACTCACTGGATTGTTTAACGTTTCAGTGGACATTTCCTCGTTCGGTAGCTCAGTAGGGTTTCCCTCTATGGGAGACCGTTTAACAGTTCTTTCTTCCGAATATACGTTGCTCAACATTGCGATCGAGGGGCAGCTTGCAGAAGCAGCGTCGTTACCTGGGTAGTTGAGCGGATAAAGATGAGATGGCTGTGGCTGGATACCTTGTTGGAAGTGCATCATCGTCGGGGCTGAAGAGGCTGTTTCTGGAAAATAACACGGCTGCATTGCCGCGTTGATTATTTGCCCCCTGTCTGGGGGCTCTTCCATGTTAGGGCACGGCCCAGGCTTACAGAAGATGCTAAGAATTGAAGCCTATATCTTCAGGCAATTCAAATTTTATACACACTTCACTGCACTGACGGACTGTAAGTTCACTTGACTGTTTACGAGACTGACTAAGCTCCGGAACACGGAAGTGATCGCTATGAGCGCAACAGCTAGACTGGGGTTAAAGGTAGTTCGTACAACACCGCATGGCCCACAGCAATGACATACTGTACCAATGCGGTGACGGCCTGGTGGATGTGGAGGATCTTGCAAAGGAGGTTTGGAAATTTCCGATCCTCTACAACCAAGCTAGAGAAAAATATAAAAACTCACTGTTACGGAGATTTTTGAACACTATTTCCGTGAGATAGCCATCCGAAAATGTTAAGACTGAGTAGAAACACGTCCGTCCCACGGAAGAACTACGGACATTTGTGGACACGAGAAGGAACGAGCCATCACTCGGACGACTGACCGCTTTGGCACTTCACAGTCACGTAAGGACTGCAAGAAGAAGAAGCATTACTTCAACAAGCCTTTTCTCAACAACTACTTTGGCCAGGCAGTGTTTGCTATCGACTTTCTTTCAGAAAAGATCCAAAATCTCCAATTACAGCTGATATCAGAGGCTTGAAATTACTCGCAGGAGGTAAAAATCACCTGAAGCCTCGTTATTTGCCAAAAACTGAAGAATGACAGTAATTATAGGTGACTAATCAAGTTTAAAAATCGCAACCATCTGAAATACTACTTGGTTAATGATTTCAGCATCGTCGATGCCAGTGCAGGCAAAGAAGAAGATTCGTACTGATATCCGTTTACATACGTCCCAATCATTCAGATACTTCAAACTCGGGGTGCTTGCCATAAAGCCATTGGTATGATCTTTTCTAGTATTGTGGTGGTACATATTTGAACCCTGGAATTAAAGTTAATAAGAGGATGATAAATAATTATTAAATCATGGACGGGAGAGAAAATATTCATAGAGCAGATTATAAAAATGGAATAGAAATAAATAGCAATATTGTTAATGTTTCTCGCTAGGTTTCTAGAGAGAACAGACTTTGAAAATAACCGTTAGTAATCGTAGGGGACGCACTAGATGCCGCCTAGGTCACAGCATTGTCGCCGGGTTGGTGAGGGTTATGACTCCGGGACAAACCCTTCGCAAATATACGGCATTTTGGCTGGGAAAAATAGTCCCTACTCTGGTATCCCGTCCTGATATTGCGGCTTGCCCGGTATGTGGCATGGAAATCGACATAGTATAGACGGCGCTGGCATCAGGCCAACCAGCGCCACCGCAGCACAGTTTCCGCCACGGCCAATCAGAGCCGACCCGGCTCGGATATAAATAAGCCAGCGCAGCTCCATTCATCCAGTTCGGTGTTCGCTGCGCTTTCAGTCGTGTCTCCGTCAACTGTGCTTCGTCTCTTGGACTCTCGACAGTGTTTCGTCTCGGCTACGTCTACGGTACTCTCTCTCGGACTCAGTGAATCGCTTCTCGGACTCGTGACTGTGCTTGTTCTCGGTGACGTTCGGTACGCTCTCTTCGGACTCTGAAAACCTCACATCGGATACAACCAGTGCGCGTCTTTGGATTCCGTTCGGCCTACTCCTTGGTTCTTCGTGACCATCTTCTGCGGACTGCCCCTCCGCCGTTCGACGTCGGCCGCCGCACGGACATAGCAATTGGCGACGAGGAAAAAGGTTATCAGCTGGCATCATGGACACCGTGACTCGTATTCTGGAGCAACAACAACAGCAGACAGCGCTGCTACAGCAAACGCTCCAAGTAGCACAGGAGGCCAAGTCAGTCCAGGCCTCGGAAAATTCACACATCCGGCCGCAAGCGTTTCCACCATTTAATGACGCTAAGGAAGACTGGGACACATATTTGCATCGGCTCAAACAGCATTTCTCGGCATTCCAGGTGACGGACGATGCCTTACAGCGCTCGCTGTTTCTGTCGTGGGCATCACCCGACACGTTCTTCCTCCTGAAGAAACTGGCCCCATTATCAGATCCGGTCGCCCTCACATTCACGAAATGTGCACTCTGCTAACAAGCTACTACTCTCAAAGATACCACGTGGTGGTCTCCCACCTTGAGTTCCGTCAGTATCACAAACAACCGGGACAATCATACCGGTCATGGGTGACTGATCTCCAAGGTCTTAGCCGTAAATGCGACTTCACTTGCTCAAACGCAAAGTGCAGGGCTTCATATGCAGACTCCCTGATCCGCGACGTCATAGTGCAGCTAGCTCCAGACCCAGAGGTGCGCACATCGGCACTGAAGCTGGAAAACCCATCACTCGAGGACATTCTACGCATCGCGCACTCGCATGAAATTGCGCAAGCAGCGAACGAGCGCCTCATGGCTCGCCCACAAGTAACGGCGGTCAAAACATCACAACACAACTCCCGCGCACAAGGCAAACCCATGGCGCGCTCCAGACACCATTTAACTATGAATATACGATTAATGGCACTGTCCTTAGAACGGTAGATTCCGCTAAATACCTAGGGGTAACAATGCGTAATAATTTGTCGTGGAATGAGCATATCGAGAATGTAATGGGAAAAGCAAATCGTATGCTCCGATTTCTAGGTCGTAATTTAAATCAGTGCACTCAGGAAGTTAAATCGATTGTATACAAGTCACTAGTACGTCCTCACTTAGAGTATTGTTGTTCTGTATGGGGTCCCCATCAAAAGGGGTTAATGGAGGCTTTAGAGAAGGTCCAAAGAAGAGCCGCCCGATTCGTGACAGGTATATATAGTTGGAGGGAAAGCGTAAGTGCGATGTTGAAGGAGTTAGGTTGGGAAGACCTGGAACACCGAAGGCGTTGCTCTCGACGAAAGCTAATTGAAAAATTCACGACAGATGTATTTCGGAATGACAGTCAGCAAATATTGCTACCAGCAACATTCATATCTCGAAATGACCGTGAAAATAAGATAAGAGAAATCAGGGCCAGAACCGATTCATTTCTGTACTCATTTTTCCCACGAGCGATTAGGGAATGGAATAGAAAGGATTTACCGGGCGAGTAAACTTAAAATCCGACAGGAGTAGCTTTCGATAAAGCACTCCAGCCATCCTGATCTGGGTTTTCCATGGTTTTCCCAGATCACTCCACGCGAATGCGGGGATGGTTCCTCACAATAGCCCATGGGCGCCTCCTGCCATATCCCTTATAACCCTTCCAAACCATAACCCCTTTCGATAGGTGCAATGCACCCTCCGCCACACACTTTTAGTGAATCGCGGAGTAATAATAATAGTAATAGTAAAGCAGGACGCCATCGCTATCCGACGTATCTATGACGTCCGAACCCCGACTCCCACCCCGCCGACGATTCCAGAGGCCCCTGCCGTCTTGCCCACAGTGCTTCACTTCGCACTCACGGGCAGATTGCCCCGACCGTTGGGCACATTGCACACGCTGCGGTAAAGAGGGACACTTGCGGTCAGTCTGCCGAAACCGGGCACCTCGCCCCAACCCGATAGCCCGCATGCAGCAAGAAACGGTCAATACACTACAGACCGCAGCTCATGCTGGCGACCCGCTCTCACAGAAACTATTCTTAACTCTTAGAGTCGCCAACCAGGACATCCGTTTTCAAGTGGACACGGGGGCAACCGTCTCGCTGATAAACCAAGCCACCTATGCTCAACTAGGCTCACCACCGATTTCTCCACCTTCACGGCGTTTGGTATCGTACGGGAATAGAGACATTCCCCTGCGGGGTCAGGTCTGCATTACGGCCGCCTACAAACAAGTCACCAGACCAATCACCTTTTTTGTGGTGGATCAGCCCTCGGCTACTAATATTTTTGGGTTAGACGCATTCAACAGATTCGGATTCTCAATTGTGGACGAAGTCCAGGTCATATCGGACTCGGTCCCATTCCAGGACCTAGAGGACCTCTGTACTCAGTTCGCACCCATCTTTACGCCAGACTTAGGGTGCGCCTCAGATTTCGAGGCTCACATCACCCTCCGGCCCGGTGCAGTACCTCGCTTTTGTCGTGCCAGACCTATTCCGGTCACCTTACGTGCAGCAGTAAAACAGGCTTCAGAAGATTGGAGTAATCGAACCTGTCAAATCCAGCGCGTGGGCTACACCACTGGTCATCATCCGGAAACCCAATGGCACCCTCCGGTTATGT
This sequence comes from Vandiemenella viatica, assembly GCA_031002005.1. Classification (NCBI taxonomy): domain Eukaryota; kingdom Metazoa; phylum Arthropoda; class Insecta; order Orthoptera; family Morabidae; genus Vandiemenella; species Vandiemenella viatica. The sequence goes on from CM061921.1 coordinate 267,835,194, forward strand.
GGAGAATTTAAGGCTACGATCAACGCCCAGTCTCAAGTCGAGACGTATCCAATCCCACGACAAGAAGATCTTCTCACTAAACTTGCGGGCGGCGAATATTTCTCCAAGAGTGACCTCGCAGATGCATACTTGCAGCTTCCACTAGATGAGGAATCGCAAAACATCGTCGTCATCAACACACCGTTTGGACTCTACAAATACAAGCGCCTCCCGTTTGGCATCGCTTCTGCACCGGCAATATTCCAAAGATACTTGGAGCAGCTGTTGCGACACATCCCGGCATGCGCAAACTACCTGGACGATATCATTGTCACAGGAACCACTCGCCAGGAGCACCTACAAAACCTGCGCACGCTATTTGCAGCACTACAAGAGGCAGGGCTGAGGTGTCGCCTCGAGAAGTGTCGGTTTTTTCAAGAGGAAGTAGAATATCTCGGCCATTGGCTCAACAAAGAGGGAATTAGACCATCAGACCGCAACGTGGCCGCCATAGATTCCCTACCCCGCCCAAAGAATCTGCCAGAACTACAAGCCTTCCTCGGGAAAATAAATTACTACTCAAAGTTTCTGCCACAAGCGGCACACATCTCACAACCCCTCAACCAGCTCCGGAAAAAGGGCGTTGCCTACAACTGGACCCCTTCTTGTCAACGGGCCTTCGACCGGCTAAAGCGCATGCTAAGGTCTGCTCCTTGTCTGACGCCGTTTTCTCCTACACGGCCCCTAGTCGTGGCAGCTGACGCCTCAGCATATGGAATCGGGGCGGTACTCGCACATAGGAATGAAGACGGCTCTGAACAACCGATAGCGTTTGCTTCTAAGACATTGACGCCAGCACAACGCAACTACTCGCAGATCGAGAAAGAGGGATTGGCAATAGTCTTCGCTATCAAGAAATTCCATGTATATCTATTTGGAACCAAGTTCTCCCTCATCACCGACCACAAACCGCTGGTGGCAATATTTGGACCCCGCTCCAGCCTCCCAGAGCGAACGGCCCAGCGCCTCCAACGATGGGCGATGTTTCTGAGTGCTTATAATTATACAATCCAATATAAGCCAACAGCACAACACTCCAATGCCAACGCCCTATCACGCCTGCCTGCCGGCCCCGATCCGGAATTCGACCAACAGGAAGTACTGTGTTTTCATATCGACACAGAGAGGAAGCAGACAGTGGACGGGTTCCCCATTACAGCAGCCCGAATCGCCTCCGCCACCCAGCGGGATCCAATCTTGCGCCAGGTCCTGCGCTATATCATTCACGGGTGGCCAACATACTTCACACGCAGAATGGACAACGAGTTGAAGACATGGCGCCACATATCTGACAGACTCTCGGTCACAGACGGCGTCATCCTTTTGGACGCAGAAAACTGACACACATCGTGTGGTCATCCCAGCGGAATTGCGCTCACAAATTCTAAAGCTCCTGCATCGAGGACATTGGGGCATGTCCCGTATGAAAAATCTCGCAAGAAGACATGCTTATTGGCCAGGAATCAACCGAGACATCGAGAAGATGGTACGCAGCTGCACAGCCTGCGCCCAACATTAGGCAGCGCCACCGCAAGCTTTCGCCCCCTGGCCCACACCCCGCCAACCATGGGACCGTATTCATCTGGATTTTGCAGGCCCATTTTTGGGAACTATGTGGCTACTTATAATTGATTCCTATTCAAAGTACCCGTACGTTGTTCGCATGGCATCCACAACGACGGAAGCCACACTAAATGCATTAAGCCAGGTTTTGGCCATCGAGGGGTTACCACGCACCCTCGTCTCAGACAATGGGCCCCAATTCACAGCATCGACATTCGAAGAATTCTGCGTGGCTAACGGCATCAAACATATCTTCAGTCCTCCATTCCATCCCTCCTCAAATGGCGAAGCAGAACGGCTCGTAAGGACGTTCAAACAACAAATGCTGAAAGAGGTACAGTCAGCTACGGCGTCTTCCGCCCTCACCCTCTTTCTCAGCACATACCGGACAACACCAATTAATGGTCGCAGCCCAGCAGAACTGCTCCATGGGCGACAACCACGAACGATGCTGCACCTCCTGGCACCATCACCGGCAGAGCCCCAGTCCAGACCGTCCCATCGGTACACGCCAGGCAGCGCGGTCTGGGCACGCGCCTACGGAGGGAACGCTACTTGGGTGCCAGCAACAGTAGTGGGGACACACGGACGCCGTGTCGTCTCAGTACAAACGCCACACAGAATAGAACACCGTCATCAAAACCAGCTGCGTCCTCACATCACAACAGGCCCATCACCATCACAACAATATCAGGAAGAATACAGTATACCACCATCAGCGCCATTAGCAGAGGTCCCACAACCACCCTCCCCACAACGACGATACAACTTGCGCCCAAGAAAGCCAGCAGTGCCGGACGAGAGTGACGTCGAAATGGACACCATCAACCATCCAACAACCACATCGGCACCCACGTCACCACGTCCTCAACCATGGAGTACGTCGGCGCATGATGCGGCCGGGATACCACAATCATTCCAGCCTCATCACCCCAAGCATCGTCAAGGGCGCTTCCGTCCGTACGCGCCAACTTCAGGGGGGAGGGATCTGGTATCCCGTCCTGATATTGCGGCATGCCCGGTAGGTGGCATGGAAATCGACATAGTATAGACGGCGCTGGCATCAGGCCAACCAGCGCCACCGCAGCACAGTTTCCGCCACGGCCAATCAGAGCCGACCCGGCTCGGATATAAATAAGCCAGCGCAGCTCCATTCATCCAGTTCGGTGTTCGCTGCGCTTTCAGTCGTGTCTCCGTCAACTGTGCTTCGTCTCTTGGACTCTCGACAGTGTTTCGTCTCGGCTACGTCTACGGTACTCTCTCTCGGACTCAGTGAATCGCTTCTCGGACTCGTGACTGTGCTTGTTCTCGGTGACGTTCGGTACGCTCTCTTCGGACTCTGTAAACCTCACGTCGGATACAACCGGTGCGCGTCTTTGGATTCCGTTCGGCCTGCTCCTTGGACTTGTTCGGGTTCTTCGTGACCATCTTCTGCGGACTGCCCCTCCGCCGTTCGACGTCGGCCGCCGCACGGACATAGCACCTACATCATCTCGAAACACTGTCAGTGAATGAATAAATTCACAAACTTATTGAATAACCGAAGATAAACGTGATCATCTAAGACTTCAAGTACTGTAGATCTCTTTGACTCGTTAACGACATATCGCTATCCCGGAATAACAATAGCAGAACTGAAAAATATGTAATTTTCAGGAGAGCAAGAAAACGGAACTTTTATTCATAAGTTGCTCATCAACCAAAGTTGGTAGTTACACACTTATTGTATTTTTTTTTTCGGCTTTAAGCATCGTCGACGTCGAGGTCATTAGAGGCGAGAAAGGAGACGGGGTAAGGAGAAGGAAGGAATTCGACTATGATATTTTCAAGAAACCATCCCGTCGATTGCCTGGAGTGATTTGGGAAAACCCAAATCTGGATGGTGGTACGGAGATTTGAACCCGTCGAAACCGTAACATTACTAATCTCCCACTTCGCTCGTTTTGTATGATATCTTGTAGATTCAGGTAATAATGGTATAAACGAACTACCGCAGGAATCCAGCATGAAATCAACCAATTAATTGCAATTACGTCATTGATAACCTCAAATATATTTATAGGGATTATTTATTTATGTCAAAAAAGTGCATGAAATACGTTACTACTAATAAACTAATAGTACATTATTTCACTGAAATTAATATAATGTATCCTAAAAGTTGTTATAGAACAGATGAATAACCTTAGTATCAATTAAAATCAGTAAGACGTTCATTTAATCAATAAAAAGCGAAATTTTTTTTAGTATTAGCGGCCTAGAAGTTGATATATGCAATAGGTTTACTCTCAGAAAAATGCCTTCTAGTTGACTGGAATTTTACACTACCTACTTCACTCTGCTGATAACTGGTTTTGAACTGAAGTATATCTAATTTCTTTTAAATGCAGTAGTCTAACTTTTTATGTTGAATTCATTTCTCAATGTCTTTCGACCATTGTAAACCTGCTTCCCCATACTATCGAGTTATCGTGCCTCATATACTGGTTATGAATTCTCGTAATGGAATAAATTTGATAACGAGCAGAATCCAAAGCTTCTTCATCTGTCTTTCTATGACTATCATGTTTACCTCTCTTCCGGAATAATTACACTTCCAAGTACTTTCGTCTCTATCATCGTGCGCATTCTCCATTGTATTAAATTTTTAGAATCACTAAATTTCTCTCCATAGTTCATCAAATAAAAAGAACAATTTATGTTCACGAGAGGAAGTAGCAAGTTGCATAATCTTCTGTGTACGTTTGTATATCGTGAAATTGATCTGTAATGATTGAAAGAACAATTATGTCATCGCAATGGAATATTATTCCAAAGCATAATTACACCACAAAACTTACAGAAAATTGTTAGCAATAAAAACATAAACTACATTTGAGTTCCTTATATTCTGGTGTTATAAATCATTGTTGGCATAACGTATAGGAGGTACTTGCGTCGTTTTTCTACAGGAGTCAACGCCTGAGGCACACAATATTGAACTCAACTGACACTTGTACTATTGCTCTTCCGGAAGGTTATACCAAACATGACTATTTTCAACAACGACGCAACTGCCCTCTAGCCGGAAAAAAAAAAAAAAGATTTCAGTTCTGCCAGTGTTCCACCGAATGTAAAGAGTTATTTTATACGTAGTACGCACTTCAACACAAAATTTATAATTTTGTAATTCTGCCGTTGTTCCTCCGGGAAAGATATATCCACATAAAATTACCTGCCCAGGCCCGACACAGCCCGCTTCATTGGCGTGACAGTCTGGCACATTGTGAAGGTACTCGGAATGTACAAATGCATTTAACAATCTTGAATATATAAAGCAGATAATTGAGGACGTGGGTTGTAAGGGATATGTAGAGGTAAAGAGGTTAGCACAAGATAGGAAGCTATGGAGAATTGCATCAAGCCAGTCGAAAGACTTTTATAAAAAAAAAAGGGTTGAAGATTTGCAGATCTGTCCAGTCGCCAAATAACTCACACCTCTATTATAGTATGTTTCTTAATTTCTTAAACTTTTCAAATGATTTGTAGCTTACTTAAATAACCATGCAGTCGAAAACAGTTTGACTTAACTTTTATTTCGTAGTAACTCATATAAAATTATGATTTGAGAACCACATTAGACTAAAAAAAATAATGTAGCGTCGTGTTAGCACTATTCCTAGCCTGTTTGACCAGTTGCTTGTATACGCAGTACAGGAATTTGTAGAAATCAACAAAAGCGCTGACAGTATTTTCGGGCGCACTAATAATTACTTAAACAATTTAAATAATTAAAAAACGATCAAAATTTCTGCAAAATAAGCCGAAATCATGTGGAAACAATTTTAAATGAAATTACAGAAATGTTTACAAGCATTAAATATCATACTAGTGAAAATACACATTTCTGAACAGTCAAATCTCACTTTAAACATATTGGCTAGCATAACATTCCTAATTAAATTTTACTTAATGCTCTTGGCACTGAAATACTTTTACAGCATTTTTTCAGTTCATTTAAAGCATTTTCACCTATCAAAACAACACTCATTTGTAAAGTAATTATAAATATTTAAATCACTTCCTCTCTCTCAGACACCAGTTTAGTTAATTACAACGTTGGTAATCAATAGGAACTGTGACTTTGGAGCATTACAAGATATCTTACCCACTATTTGTCTTCAAACAGCTCCTTCGGCAGCAAAATGTGGATATGTACGAAGCCTCATATAAGCGTGTTAATCGTTGTCGGGAACGCAAGAAAGTCTCCCGGTGGAGCGGGCATCGAACACGACTCCTCCTGAATGCTGTTCACTTTGTTCGAGATGTGTCTTGTACTTTGTTGAGTGTGTTGCCACCCTATTGCTCTATTGTCTCATTTGTCTTTCTCAAGAAACTGGCCAACCTGTAGTCCTCAGTAGTCCGGCGATCCTTTGTTAGTGTCGTTTTGGATTTTTTTTTTTTTTTTTTAATTGGATTTACGTCTCTCAACATCTAGGTCTTTAGAGACGGGAAAGGATGGGGGGCAAGGATGGGGGCAAGGAATGGGAAGGAATTCGGCCATGGCCTTTTGAAGGAAGCATCCCGGCATTTGCCTGGAGTGATTTGGGAAACCATGGAAAACCCAAATCTGGATGCCCGGACGGGGATCGAACCGCCGTCCTCCCGAATGCGAGGCGAGAACGCTATCCGTTACACCGCCACGCTCGGTGTCGTTTTGGAGCTGTGGGGTTTTACTGAAGAAAAATGGTATATTTTTTGAAAGTAATATTTTCTGAAGTTAGTTAGCGACGTGTCCGACCTGTCTTGCTGACACAAACTCAGCAGGAAAGTATTTTCCCTCCATATAATACTAACTCGCTGATAGCTGTCACCTCCAGGTGTATTAAACTGAAATCGGTGACGTCAAATCCGAGGTGGCGTACGGACAAGAACCAGTCAATTCGCGCTAATTAGATCAGGAGCAGTCCAGTAGTTAACACGGGCTAAATTGTAACAAACCGTCTCTCATAGCCTGAGCCTAACCGCATACTTTCCGTAAAATCAAACCGCCATGCCTTTAATCATTATCAATACATCATTATTTTATACGGAAGGACGGGACTAACCTTGCAGAATACGCTAACGTCTGTGAAATGTAGTACATACAGCAAGTATTCTAATAAATAGGGAGATCAGCAGCTATTCGACCTTATTGTTCATAACTAGGATAGTTTATCATCTAGACTTTTAACAAGCTCTATTCTTCATCCTCGTTGCTAGAGGCAAACCAGTTGGTGCCAATCCTGACATATATTACGTTTTATTAGTAGCTTAAAGACGCGTAACAAGAGCAGAAGACGTCAAGAAGATTCGCAAGAGAATTTTAGGAGCTGAGAAATATCCCGAAGGTTGGTTAAATTCTACTCAGCATCCTTCCCCATCACAGACGCCCACCAAAACCAATCAGGCTCTCCCCTTGGCTTCCTTACACCTTCTTGCCACTTCCCCTAGTTTCGCTTGTTTAGTGTTCCACCTCCTGAGTGGTTAGTACAAGCTTCTGCAGTGATTTTTCCAAGACTCCTCTTTCCAAGCGTTAGCCAGGTTCGCTTTAATTTCCAAGCCTCTACTGCTAACCGCAGGGTTGTGGTCACGGAGGATGAATTGTGCCTCCGCTCCACCCTTTTTGTGCCAGCGATACAGGTTAGTAAGGATATTCTAGTCTATGACAGGACACTGAATGCCACCATCTTTCTGCGAACCATGTAATGTGTTGTAAACTACTGTTTTTGAGAAAGTTGCATTTTTGAGGCGTAGCCTGGGGGGCAAATCCAGGAACCTACTAATAGCTATAATCAGGCAAGCATGAACTCTAGCTGGAATTCATGCTGGGTCCTCCTTCCTGATCATAGTAATCGTATTTGATATTTCTTCGGTCGGGATGTTCCGGTGCAAAGCACAGAAGTCGATGTTTAAACATAATTGTTTTTCTTCTTCTTTGCCATTTTTTCCAAACTTTAACGAGCTTTGCTCATCATTGGTGCGGTCGAATTTGGAGCTTTGGTTTTGCGGTCTCATGCCTTTGCTGACGCCGAGCACTATATACCTACTTCCAGGTCGTACTACGTACGAATTGGGGAAGTATAGCCATCTGTCTGTGAAATGTGGAACCATGTTCTATGTGTGATAGGTGTTTGTGAAATGTGAGGTGGAGATTTGGGACCGTACCAGCATTCGCCTTGACATCTGTGGAAAACCGTCTAAAAACCACATAAGAATTCCGTGTGGTAATTATAACCTGGTGACAGGGTTCTATTGGCTGCGCATTCCGTAGCCGCCTTAACCTAACCCGATAGTCCTACCGGGTACAGGGGACCTACAGTTTAACATGGAATCACGGCGTACTTCACATTACACAGTAGGCTATGCCAGAAGTGAAGGTTGAGTTAAGGGCCTATGAAAATCCCCGCCGAGACAAGGATTCAAACGGTGGACCTTTCGTTCCCCCGTCAGACACATTAACCACTGACCCACTAGACCACTTCTCAGCAGTTTTACTTTTCATCCTTTTTAGTTACATAAATATGAGATATGCGGAAATCAGTCAGTGAATTCAACACTTGGTTCGGCCACACGAATTTAGATTTTCTATGGTTCCCCGAAATCACTATAGGTAAATGTTAGGATTATTGCCTCAAAAACCCACGGTTGATTTCCCTGTCAATATTGCCATTCGCTCTCTAATGACACTGTTGTTGACGAGTCATGAAACAATATTGAGTTGAACTTTTTTTTAATAATGGCTTTACGCCTCGTCGACGTCGATGTCATTAAAGGCGGGATGGGACTGGGCACTAGGAGCGGAATGGAATTCGGTCATGGCCTTTTGAAGGAAGCATCCCGGCATTCGCCTGGAGTGATTTGGGGAAACCATGGAAAACCCAAATCTGGATGCCCGGACGGGGATTCGAACCGGCGTCCTACCGAATGCGAAACCATAACATTAAACATTCACCCACCACGCTCGGTATTGAGTTTAAAATCCTCCCCAAAACACAGAACTATTAGTCTGTATCTGAACTTCCTTTCCAGTCATCTGTCGGCTATAATGGCATTGTTTTCGAAGGGCAGTTAAACAACCCACTCTTTTTTTTTTTTTTTTTTTAACTGAGATAGCTATTTATCTGCCTTAATTCGAAACTGATAGCTGTGCCATTCTATTGTCATCAAGTAGGGTCTGTGTGTTTAGAGCCTGACATCGTACTTCTCACAGTATACTAGTTGGTATTATTAAATAGCATCGTAATACTTAACTTTCTTATTACCTTGTTTCCTTCTTCCTGATGTATCTTCAGGAAATTATCTATATATAAACTTCTTCTAGTGGGGTGATAACTATAACTAGGTAGCAACGGCGCTTCAGTAGCGTCCGGAAACATGCAAAAGAATCTGTTCTTCTGCTAAACAGAGCACTTCTTAACAATTTTTATGTACATCTTCTTTCGCTCTCGCTCTCTCTCTCTTTTAGCGACTGCTCCCATTGAAATGCTGTAATAAATAAATTATTTGAAATAAATAATAAGTGACGAAAAATTCAGCTGTAAGTTTGTCATTGGGAACAGTGGATGCTAGGACAGTGCGAATATTTTTTAGACTGTTATCAGCCACAATTTCTTACAGGAAATTCATAGGAATTAAATGAGAATAAATAATTTCTAGAAATTAGTGAGCTCGTTGGAAATTTTTAACATTATACACCTAAAAGTCCATTAGTGGTTGGAAAACAGTCACTAACCAGGCAAAAATGCAATTAACTCTTAACTGAAAACTTAGCTCAGAGATCCAGAATCCATAGGCACATTAATACGATCGGTTTAGAACGAAACACCGTAGTAAAACAAGAATAATTCTCAAATTTTGTAACAAGCACACAAGTTAATTTTTTTGTTTTGTACACCTCGTCGATGTCGCGGTAATTAGAGGTGGTAGAGGACTGGAGGCAAGGAACGTGAAAGAATTCAGCCATGGCATAGGAATAGTCATGGCGCCTGGAATGGTTTTGGTAAAACATAAAAAATCGCTGCCTGGATGACCAGAAGGGGATTTGAGTCCACGTCCTCCTGCAAGCGAGGTCCAAGCGTTACCGCTAACACACAAGACTGGGTTTCAAACTTCGTAAGTATTAGTAAAACCTTTTTTTTCTGTTATCAGTCTTTTGACTGGTTTGTTGCAATCTTCTATGTTTTCCTCTTCATCTCAAGATATCCCTTACAATCATTGTTCTTTGTTATCTGCTTCATACATTATAATCTTTGTCTTCCTCTACAGTTCTTGCTTTCGACTTCTCTCCACTACCGAATTAACCAATCTTAAAATATGACCCACCATCCTGACTCTTCTTTGTGTAAGATTCTTCCACGAACTCATTTCCTCTCCTAGGTATCATAAAAAAATTTAAAAAATAAAAATCATGTCGTACTTTATTACATCCTTCTACAGCACCACATTTCAAATGCTTCATTTTTCTTCTTTCCGGGATTCCTCAGGTCCATGCTTCGCTACCCCTAAGGGCTGTGCTCCACGCATAAAGTTTTAAGTAGTTCTGAGTCCTAGATCAATATTTGAAACTAAAAGATTTCTCCTTTTCTAGAAGGCTCTTCACCGAGAGTGGTGGTGTAATGGTTAGCGTTCTGGCATCGCATTCGGGAGGACGGCGGTTCGAATCCCCGTCCGGGCATCCAGATTTGAGTTATCCATGGTTTCCCAAATCACTCCGGGCAAATGCCGGGATGCTTCCTTCAAAAGGCCATGGCCGAATTCCTTCCCATTCATTACCCCCCATCGTTTCCCGTCTCTAAAGACCTCGCTGTTAATAGACATTTAAAAAAAAAAAAAGATAAAAAGGCTCTTGTGCTATTCTGTTTTAAACATCATTCCTGCTTCGGCCATCAGTTGTAATTTTATTTCTTAAGAATCAGATTTCACTTACTTCTCCTACTGTAACCGATCCCGATCCAGTTTTTATATTTAATCTACTATTATTGCTATCATTTCTGCTACATTTAATCACTTTTGTCTTGGGTAAAATCTATAATTTTCTAATCTAACCACTGGCGTACGGGACATTCTGATTGCAGTTTTTCTCCTGTAATTTTGTAAATGCGTTATACATTTAACATACGGAATGACACAAAACCCATTAGCCTAAAGCATAAGTGGTAACAGAAGAATGACAAACCTCACTTTCCACCCTTTGAGTTGGTTGTCCGTAATAACCTCTGTGATGTCGACAGAATGGAAAGCTCCAACAAAAGTTTCCATCAACAATTTCGGCTGATAATTTCAGCACATTTAGGGAAATACAAAGAAATATTATTATTTTGTTTTCCTAATACTGCCAACATTTCGGCTCTTTAAATGTAATAGACAAGGAAAAACAAATCGCTTTCATCAGCGTGGCAAAGAACACTTGTTAAGCTACTAAATTATTAGCGTAAGGGGAATAGAATTTTAATGACTGCTGGACCCAAACATTTTCCACTTGTTAATTTGTAATTACGAGTAAGATTGAAAATGATGCAACAGCGAAGACTCGCTAGCAAACCACCGCAGCCGACTCCTGGCGCGAGGCTAGCAGTGGAACTGGGCCTGCGGAGTGGGGAGGGTTGTGGTGGTGATGGCACACGGCAGTCAAGCTGACAGCGGGTATTTGAGTTAGCGTGTGAGTGTAGTGGAACTGTAGGAACGCTTCCGCGTGTGTGTCTGAGTTTCAGGGAATGCTTGAGGTATTTGGACGCACAAGAGGGAAGTCTGACAGCATCTGATCATAGCGGCAATGTGCAAACGTCTCCAGATAGGTAGTACGAACTGAAAGGTCTTTGAGAGCAATATATTTCAGGGGTTGTTTTCGGACGCCATCTTGTTTTTACAGTCAAAATGTATAAATTACTGGGTGGCCTGAAAGACTATCTTAAATGGCAGGACATAGTGACTGATAATGCGGTTTTCAGATTACATAATTTATTCACTACAGTTCTATTGTTGACATTCTCACTAATCATCACAGCCACACAGTATGTAGGCAATCCCATACAGTGTATTGTGAATGGCTTGCCTGCAAGACCTATTAATACCTATTGTTGGATAACATCAACATTCACAATGCCGGATGCATTTTTAAGACAAGTTGGCAACGAAGTTGCACATCCTGGCGTTGCCAATGACTTCGGCAATGAGGATGCCAAAAAGTATTACACTTATTATCAGTGGGTGTGTTTCGTTCTTTTTTTCCAAGCTCTACTGTGCTACACACCAAAATGGATATGGGATAGCGTCGAAAATAACCTGATGAGAACGCTTGTAATGGGTTTAAATCACGGAATCTGCCACGAGGATGAGAAATGTGCAAAGAAGGAGGCTTTGATCGGCTATCTGCTACGCCACGTCAAGGTTAGTATTGTAAACAAAAGTATTTAAATTTAGTTAGTATTTAACAGGATATTTGGGAATTTTTACATGCTTGAAAATTCCTGTAATCGTTTTGTTAACTTGAAACGTGCTGGGTTTTGTGACCTGGACTCTATACGGCGCGTTAAGTGCATTATGTTTCCTTAAGCAACTAGCGTTTTCATTTTGTTTGTGAAAATAAATCAGTTATTTGGGGGAGGAGAGGCTGCATCTATAAGTTTTGCATATTTCCTGTTTGTAAAAGTGAGCTGTCACAATAATATTGATGCGTGCAGTAATATGTCTTGTTAACAAACATATATTGAATGAATTAAAGTAAAACATAACCATTTAGTTTTCAAAATATTAGTAAATTCTATTTGACATCGGTTTCTTTAGCATACAGAGTTAACTACACACTATCTTGTTCCCCCCCCCCCCCCCATGAAACTTGTAACCGCTTTCTATAATAGTATGAACTAAACACTTAATTGAAAGTTCCATAGTGTATAATTTTCCAGTTTGTGAACGGCTGCTTGAAAATGGTTTGCTTTTGGCACATATAATGGCTCTTAGATTGATGGACGAGACACATTGGACTGAGTAATTGTTTTGTTTGTAGAATAGGTTTTTAACCCATGGCATATTTGTACCCACAAAACATATTCTTGAAAATAACAACATATTAACTCTGTTGTACCATAACTACTATGTATTGTATCTGATTTTGAAAATGCTAACCTTGTAAAAAATGCACAAATAAAATTGTCACCAAAAATGAGAGTATGTGAGTTTATGGACCTTTTTGCTATTTGCAATACACATACCAGTTAAATTTTGCAACCAACACTGAATCTGGGTCTGTAATGTCACTCCAAGTACCGTTCCTTTGTCTTTCACCATTTAAAAAATATTTGTCAGTTGACTAGGTATGCTATCTGTATAGTTCAATTTCTATTTGTAGTTCATAATACGGATTTACTGTAGATTTTTGTAGCACTTGAGATTAGGTTGGAATTCGGCTTGGACCTTGAGAGCTAAACATTACAGCTGGATTATTTTGTGAATTTATTTGAGTTTTAACTGTTCTCTACTTCCTACTGTTTATGCTATTTATACTGTGCTTGGTTTGTTGTAGCAGTATCATGATCTCAAGTAAGGGGATTCTACGATATCCGAGGCACTGAAATTTTACAGATTTGATGGTTGATTCTTATAGATCTCGACGAGACAAATCGAAAAGGAAGAATAAGTTTTTTTGGTATCTCGCTTAGTTTCCGAGATATCAGATGTTTAAAAAAGGAAAATACACACTTCACTACTAATTATTATCTAAGAAATATGTAGGTAGGCCTACATTCATTTTCCATTGATCCCAAAATAAGAGACTGGCTGTGTGCGATGTAAAAAGTTATAAATTTACAGATAAACAATTGCATAACAAAAAAGATAAATACAGCAGGCGATGTACAGTCACAGTATACATGGTTAGGTCAGTGAGACTGCAGCGATCTTTTTATATTGCCAATGTTATTCATGGATGAGTAGTACCTTAATCTTCAGTGTATTAATTAGTTTAGTTTGTTCTGTTTATTTATTTGACTTATGAAGCTTACTTGTTTTATGAAAATACTTTTGACACAAAATGAGACTATTAGCAACATAAAGTAACTGCATCTACTGAATTGAGGGGGGGGAGGGGAAATATCCACATATGAGTAAACAGTGCTCAGCTGACAGATGTTATAGCTGCTACATTAGGATCACCAGCCACAACTTCTACAGTTGGGAATTTAAATGCCCAATTCAGGCCACCAACTCTGGTGTTACCAAATTCAAGTTTTCGAAACTTCCATGGAAGGCACAGAGTGGGAAATCCTGCACAATTTGCATCAGTAGTTATGGCCTCACTTCAGTCTCGGTGAGAAAAATCTGCTCAATGGGACAGGTTGTATCTTGGAAGTTTTGAGCAGGTATTATAAATTCACACATTTCCCTGCACTGAAGATAATTCCCATTCTGCTATCCAGCTATTTGTAGGATTGAAAAGGAGTTGCATGTTAAACTTGCAGCAGTTTTCGGGTCTACTGGAGATTGCGATTTTGCTAAAACTACGTTCACTAATGACATCATAATACTGCTGTAGTCTGTCATAAGACATATTGTTTTTCAAGCAGTAATTCTGTTGTGATACAGCCTGGAGCATTATTTTCAACTAGAAATTAAATTGAAATGCACCCTGGACCAGTGTGAAACTGTTAAATGTACCTTGGAAAGTATTTCTGGTGGTGTCTTGGGTTCGATTACTGCAGTATTATGATGCCAATTCTTTGTGGAATCTTGCTCTCCCGTAATCCCCAGTTTTCCAGGTAGGGTAGTAAGACTACAGCCATGTTTTCTATTGCCTACAAACTTTTGCCTTAAGATATCAGGTGGTAGCATGTTACTGTGCACTGGCAGCCAGTTGGCATGTTACTTAATTGGAATTGAGTGCATGCTCCAGTGACAATTTCCCTAAAACCCCATTTTTTCCCCTTTCCAACCATTTTGCCCTGTACAAATTTCAACCGTGAATTCTTTCAGCATTTTTAGTAAATTATTCATAATTTCTCTTAGTAACTTATTCCAGTTCCTGACCCCATTACCGATGAAAGAAAATCTTCCCACACCTTTGTGCCTGAAATCGAGTACTTGTGTTCATGGTCATCTTTTCCCTTCCAAGCACTACTCCTAATTCTTACGCCAATGTCTTTCCATGTCTCATCACCAATATATGCCTTCTACATCCCATGACTCTCTTCACCCTCTTCCTGTTATCCAATGAAACCCATTCCAACTCCTTTATCATATCACTTACTGACAGTGTTCTGCAATAATTTCCAAAGACAAATCTAGCAGCCCTTCTCTGCACCCCTCTTAAACTCCTGTATTGGATACCCAAAATGTGGGTCGCATACTACATCACTATATTCAAGCAATGGTCTGACAGTTTTGTAACAGTTTCCTTACTTCTCTGGTACATCCCCTCATCACTCTTCTCCAGCAAGGAAGTATTTTGAAACCTTGTCCTACTACCTGTACAATGTGTCCTGCCCAGTTGATTTTATCAAATGTTATGCCAAAACATTTCAGGTCTTCAACAAGCAATTCTTTCCCCCACTTTATAATCATAATCAACCTTTAGTTTATCTGTGTACCTAATTACCTGACTCTTCTTTGCATTTTATCTTCATCCCATGTTTGCCTGCCCAATTAGATATCCTGTCCATATCATCCTACAGCTGTTCACTCTTCTACCGTTTTGATTCTAATAGATAGCATTGTCATCTGCTAATAACCTAACTTCTGGAAGTAAACCATCAACACAATCATTCACGAGAATAATGAATAGCAATGGCCTTAATACACTACCCTGTGGGACTCCCATGTTCACTCTTCATTTCCTACCAGAACTTTTTCCTTTCTACCTTTTGAAAATTCATCTGCCAAAAAGATCACGTTTTCATCCGCTCCAGTAGGTTTTACTTTATTTACCACCATTTCATGGTTTACTCTGTCAAAAGCCTTTGAAAGGTCCAATGCTACACTATCAATTTGGCTTCCCTTGTCCATTTCGTCTAAAATATCTTCCATATATTCTACTGAGATTCGCATGAATATTCTTACCTAAAGTCATGTTGTCGACTTGGAAACCACTACCGTTACATTTGTGATGGGATTGCATATCAATCTCACCATTAATTTACCTACCACCAATCTCAAACTTATTGGCCTGTAATTTTCGACTCTGTTTGTCATTTCTCCTTTATCTGCCGGTACTACTTTTGCATTTTTCCAGTCCTCTGGTAAGCAATAAGTGTCCAGATTCAGTTGGAGTAATGTTTAAAGATAAGGTATGATGTCTCATCCTGCTATCTTTAAGACATCTGTAGTAATATTATCTACACCAGCATCTTTTTAGTTTTCGTAGTTCCTTCATGATATCAGGGTGAATTTCAAATTTTTTAGTCTGCTGATTTCTAGTTGTGTGGATAAGCTTGTTGCCAGATTTATATGCAGCCATTCCTGAATCATTGTTCCTAATGGTCTTGTTAAACCAGTTAAAAGCTGATTTTAAAATCGTCTGTAACTTCTCCATCCTTATCTATAATTGTCTCAACTCCCGCCCTTCTCAGTTTTCTTACATAGCCATATAAATTTCTAGATGCATACATTATTGGTACCCCTGCACTCTTCACAAACCTATCTTTAGCCACCTTCTTAGCTATTATAATTCCTTGTTTATTTGTTTGAAGTATTTCCTACTGCCTTTCTGTCTCCTAACTCTGTTATTTTCTCTTCTTATCAACCACTTTAACTGTCCCACCTTCCTGGTATAGTATGTATGTTCTGTACTTTTCTATTTTGGAATAAATATTTCTTCATCCTTTTTTATTATCTCTGTGAACTCTTCCCTCCTCGACTCCACACTTGTGCCATCCTTCTATTCGCAGAAACTTTCCCTGAAATATTTATTTAATTTCAAAATCTATGCCTTTTTATAACTGCACCTATTTCCCCCTTCAATTTTGGCCACTGATTTACTGAATCCTCTAATATCCATCAGAACTTCTCCATGATCACTTATCCCTCAGTTACTTTACATCCCACAAGGCTATCATAAGGCTTTATTACGGATGTATCCAACATCCCCTTGTGTTCCAACATCCCCTTGTGTTCTGCTCTACCACTTGTATAAAGCCTCCTTCCCTTGTTAGGGCATTTGAAAATCTCTGTTCCCTTGTGTTACTAATCTTATTTCCTACCCAGCTTATACCTGTTAAATTTTAATCCCCACCAATAATGACCATTCTACTCTAACTTCTGAATTCTTGAGCATGAATTTCTCTTCAAGAGCCTCACCTTCATCGTTCATTCTTTCATTACAGTAAGTGGCTAAACCCTGATCTTTCTTTTTTATTGCCTAGAAATCTACCCCAAGTAACTCATGATCTATGAACACCAATGAATTTTAGTCTTTGCTAACCAATATGAAAACCTCTCCACCAATTGCTCCTCTAGCTCTGTGTGTGGTTTGGCAAAGCTGAATGCCGACCATCTAGGCGTAAGAGCTATTGAGCCACACACTAACAGTGAACTAAGGCTAAGGCTGTTCTTGATGTGCCTGCATCAGCTTCCTATGTGGTTCCAGCCAACCATTGAAGTTGACTGTTCAGACTTTTCAGCTTGGTAGCTGCTTTCTGAAGGTGCTTCCTACAGGTGAGAGACTTTTCTAATCTTAATGCCCAGTATTTTGGCAGCATTTTGTTCCGGGACATTGTAGTTGGCAAGTAGTTACTTTGTTGGTTGGGTGAAATGTAGGTATTTGTTTTCTGTGTGTTGGGTTGAAGATGCCTTCTAAAGTATTCATCCATTTCCTGAAGTTCGTGGATCAGCATTTCTTCTGCCTTTTGTGAAGTTGGGTTGATATTGTCAGCATATGTTAACTTGCAGGAGACTGTATCTGGCAGGTCATGTGTGTATAGTTTGAAGCTTGTAGAGGAGAGAACTGAACCTCAGCAGACCATTATTTATCATGTGAAATCTGCTGAGCTCAATGTATACTTGGAACAGGCAATTACTTAACATATTATTCAATTATTTGCAAGGAACAGCATTGTCAGTGAAAGTTGAGACCCTCTCTCCAAACTATTGCCCACTGCTGGAAGATCTAGGAAGACTGATGTGGTTTTCATTTTGTTCTGGTACTCTACTTCCATGCAAGTGATTAGAGAGAGGACTTGATCTCTACAGCCTTGCCTGGGACAAAATCCAACTTGTTCAAATGGGATCAGGACTTTGATTGCTGGAGCTATTCTAACCAATAGCTTGTAAGTGATGCATACTAGATCTGTTGGATGGTACATTTGTGGGAAGTTTGCATCTTGCTGGTTTTAGTAAGGCAATAATTTTCGTTCTATTAAAGACTTGATGCCTCTTATGATTGCAGTATGGAGCAGACGTTTGGTCCATATTATCAACCGATACTCTTATTTCAATAAACCCAGCATATTCCTTTTTGCTTTTTCCCCTTGTATTTTTCTCTCCAGTCTCAGCATCCCTACTTTCCATAAAGCTTTCAATTAATTGTTTCAGTAAAAATTCATTAGCTGGTCAGATGAATTGCCTTACATTTGTATTTTTTGCTTTTTAAATGTGGGTATTGTTTTGACTAAAGGTTTTCTTTCTTTGTATATCTGGTTGTTCAGGTATATTGGTTTTTTCTAATCCTTCTAAAAACTTCGCATATATTGTCATTTGCTCATGTGAAGTCTTTTTTCATCTCTATTGTTTGACACATTTCCTTGAAAATTTTCAATTTATTGCTCTCATCCATTCTGACATCTTTTTCCTTGCATACTGTACCATTCATCACCAATTTAATGTATTCTATACAGATTTCATTTACCACCCCATGTTTACTAACCACCTGTCCATGTCCTTTTGTATATTGTGTAGCTTCTCTTCTGCTTGAACACCTTTTTCATTGTACTTAGTAATAGTTACTTTGTTATGCTAGTTTTCTATTTCGTTGCAGTTTTTCCAAAGCCTCATTTCTGTAGTTTTGTCTTTACAGTGTCTTCTTGTACCTTGAAACTTCTTTAGTATTTACAAATTTCAATTTTCTTGTTATCTCTGCAAAGACTAGGTTGTCGTATTGGCTTTGTCTGTGTCTGGGTAATTATTAGCATGTGTTGGATGTTCCTGTGTCTTAATGTATTAGAATATATCCTCTTCAGTCCCGAGGTATCATATATGATACCTCCAGGATTTTTTTTTTTCCCCCACTTCACAGCTGAACCTTTTCTGGCCTATCGTATCATCTACAATATACATCTCGCAGCTCTTCTGCCTAGCGTCACAAGGTGGCAGCACTGATTGGAAATTTGGAAACCTGCAGCTGTACAACATGGCTCGTCGAAATAAAGCTAAAGACATATCTTTTTTCCATGAAATAAAGCAACATGAAGCAGTAAAGTTGTGCGTATAATTTTCCTTCTTGAGTCCCGAAGTATCATACATGATATCATCTATAAAAAAATTAATTATTGTTTCAAATTTTTTTCGTGGTCCCTCATTGTTAACTAGCATTAACACAAAGTCAATAACACAGTAGTAGTACTCTTGCATTTTTATTATGAGCTCGGGACTGAAGAGGATAATTTGTAATCATTCTGTATATGGGGTGTCCAGGAATGAAAGGATAATCCTGCAACCGCAGATAGGTCACATGTCCTACTATATGACAAAATTTTATTTTAGTAAAAGTCTCATCATTTTCGAGATATTGATTTAAAAAATATATATAATCATGTGACTTTGTTCATGCCTTTGTTCCATGTCATTCCTGAAAATTAACACTTTTTGAACCCTGTTTTTTTAATTTACTCAAAGATGTTTGTCATTTAAACAGTGTTCTTTTTTATTCTTAAAAAGTTAAAAAAAACCTTTAAATTTTTTTTTAAATTCGTTAAAATTCGTTATTTTTTTACCAGATGTTTAAAATACACAATGGTCTCTCTGGCAGATTGAACTGCCATAATACAATAATTTTAGAAAAAGTATAACATAATCATACCATTTAAGTTTTTTTAAAAAAAAGAACATTGTTTTAGATGACTCAAATATCTTTGAGTAAATTTAAAAAAATCACCAGTTTCAAAGAGTCTTGATTTGTAGAAATGGCTTGGAATAAACTGAACAAAGTCACATGTTTCGAAAAAAATCAATATCTCAAAAAATAGTGAGACTTTGACTTAAATAAAATTTTATCATATAGTAGGAAATGATGTGAAGTATCTGCGGTTGCAGGGTTATCCTTTCATTCCTGGACACACTATATTCTTGACTGGGATTAATTCTCTTTGTTGGGAGTATATCCTCCTTTGACTGTTTCATTGGTTTTTGTCCATCATTAATTGTTTCTGACCTGTTATCACCATGCAGGCCATTTCTGTTTTCTGTTAGCTCTTTTATATTTTCATGGAATTCCTGTACTTCAGCTGTATGCTGCTTTATGGGCATATATACTAGAACCTTTATCAGTAATTCGTTTCCTGTGTTGAAATATAATTAGCATTTCATTTATAGATTGTTTGCATTACTTTATTCCTTACTCCTTCCTATCATTATTTCTATCATCTACTTTAGTGATACCCTTTCTAAAGTATTGTGGTGTTTAATCATTACTGGTAATTTTGACACTTGTTCACCACCTTACAACACTCATTTCAGTCGCATCTAGTTTGTTTTCCTTCATTCCTTTTTTTCAATTTCCTGTTTTTTTAGTTTGCATTCAAGTGACTACCATATATTATCTCTATCCTCTTTCCCCCCCCCCTTTTCTTCCTTATGACAATCTGAATATGGGAAAGTTTTGATTCCACAGTTGTTTTTTGTTTAAGTTTTCCATTCAGTGATTAGCTCAGGTAAGATATTACGATGGCAGTTTATCAGACGCCGCCCCCCCCCCCCCCCCACACACACACACATGCTGCACGATGCCTAGCCTAACCAGAAAACCAATGAAGGATCTTTTGGTCAGTATAAGAGAGGTTTTATTTCCCTCTTACCACCTACATCTGAAGGACATCACCTATCCTTTACCTGTGGACATGCCCTTCATAGTTTATAGGCATCAATTAAATAGTAAAGTAATAACAATGGAATGGAACCTTAAGGGTAATTTACTGAAGGGTATGTTGATTGTGAAAAATTTGGTTGTAGACATTTGTTTGATAAGACAAATTTTGTGTATACTTCAGAACACAAATTTCCTATGACAGAGACAAATGTTCATAACCCCACAACTGGCCACAATGAAGGTGAAAAGACTGCATATGAAATTATTAGTTAAACAATGTGTTTGAGCATTATTGAAGCATGAGTGTTAGGAGTTGAAATTAACATTCCTTTACTAATAATTGGAGGCAGGATTGGAGCGAAAAGTTATGCTATATCATCGAAAAGGGATTGTAAGAAGCTGTTATTCAGGAAAGTGCTGAATATATTGGTACGATCCCTAAAGCAATGGTGCTCCTGCTCTAATTGAAGAGGATCTTAATAAATCTTTTCAGCTTTTCATTAACAATATTGGATGCCCTGAGGAAATGCAAATATTTAATGCAATGTTGTGATGGAAGATAGTTTCCGCTTGTATCATGCTCGCAAGTATGCTGAGAAAGTAACTGCAATAAAATCCTCTCGGGTGTCAAGCTGATTGGCGTTTATACAACATCAACCGGCTGGACACTTGAGAGGATTTTATTGCATCAATACGCCAGGAAAGTCTCCACTCACACAAAGTGTTAACTTTTGTAAAGATCAAACTATTGGAGGATTTGATTGCAAAATACTGCAGGAAAGACTGTAAAAATATACAGTAGCTTATACCACAAGACAAATAGTTTGAAGTGTTTGAGAACTGATGGATTAGTGAGGTAGAGAAGAAGGTTGGCCAGAACTGTTTCATAAAATGAACCATGATGGTACTCAAGGTTGAGGGTAGTGACTAATTTGATTGAGAGAACCCCCAGGGAACAGGAGACCTTGGCATCGAGGGGAGAAACTTGGCATCACATATTTGCTGTTGGATCACTGCTTCTTTAGGATTACTGTTTGTTTTTTTGCAAATATTCTTAAGTGTTATGGTATTGGTTGTAAAATCAAAGGAATAGAATGATTATGTAGCTGATAGTTGTAAGAGGTTGGGTGGGTTGAAGGGTGTGTTATGAATTGCTGCAGACAGATTTGAATAGGCAACCCAGATTGTTTAATAAACTGGAACTGATTATATAACCCTCGCAGTATTGATAGGGGGCTGAAATTTCAGCTATTGTACTACTACAGTTTTAATTTGAAGGAAGCAGGAGCACTTCAGAAACAGATCATTGCATTTAACTGGTTCGTTATGTTTCTGTGAACAGTCTGGTAGCTGAATGATAAAGGCACTTGCTTTTAAATGCTCGGAAGCCGGTGTTGGGTTCGAATCCCGATGGGACCAGGAATTTTAAAGAGTTGTTTGATCATATGAGCTATGAAAGGATTTTCCATGGTTTGGATTCCATGCTAAACTGTAAGTCCTAGAGGAAAGGAACTAGGAGTCATACCTTATGATAAAATGGCTTAGTATGCCTCATTCTGGAGGGTCCAATCAACCATTGGGTTGTGAACTAAGTTAGTCGTTTTAATGTTTTAGAAGATGATATATAGGAAAACGAAACCAGAAATTGTCATTAATAATGTAAATAATGTTAATTAGTTACATCACTAATTAGAGTAGGTTATTTTATAATAGTTGCTTGGAAACATGTAGAATTATACAATAGAAACTGGGGATAAAGAAAAGAATTTTTGCATTTCTTCTCCACATTGGTGCTTGACAAAATGAGAGGATAAATAAATGAGGTATAGCTGTAGGGGAGAAATTCGTTGCATATTCGGTGGCTAGGGGAAAGAGCAGGAGGAATTGTACCATTAACAGACTGGCCAAGGAACTAGATATGTGTAAGGAGCTTCTAATGAAGGAAGGATTTTACTTGTGCAAAAGAGTGAAAGGGATACAATTGTAAAATCGGAGAATAATTAAAATGGGAAATTGTGTGAAAGAATAGGTGACTATGAGGAAACTGTGATGGTCATGTGAGAGCTCAGTAAACCTGTAGCCAGAGGAATGTATGTTAACATAGTTATACTGAAATGGTGGTCACAGAGATGTTTTGGGAAAAGGTTCAGTTTGTGGAAGAAAATGGGATCCGTATGGAGATGTACTAGAAAATTGGGTAGAAAATTTTGTTCCTGAGCCAAAAATAGAGGAAAGCGTCTTACGTTATACAATAAATGAGAGGGCATAAGAGATTAGTAAGAATTATTAGCATTAGAATAAGCAGCTAATATCAACAAAAATGGATGTGTTCATGAAGAATACTATGGCTGGAGAAGGGACTCTTAATCATGCAGGTAGTTACTTCTGCAGCTGTTAGAAAACTGTAGAGGGGTAGAGAGAGATTTGGGGGGGGGGGGGGTTACAAATAAAAGCTGAAGAAATGTTAAGTTTTTGCTTTTGATTGTGGTTTCTGTGATAATGGCAGGGGGAAGGGGGGTGGAGGAGCATAATAGGGATATAAAGCATATTAGAAATCATTTCTGATTTTATGTGTGAATCATGTAGGCCAAAAATGTGTGAAACTATTATCATAGATGTTAGTGCAGATGTATTAAAGAGAAATGGAAGTGATAATGTGTTATGTAGAAATATTTGGGTTTTCAGTGGGAATGCCATAATAGAGGGGACTTGTCAGTAGGACCGCCAGTTCATAAGGCTTGGAACTATATGCCTATTAGCTTAAACCCAGTAGCAGGTTAGTCCTATTTTCTGGTGTATGACTGAGGTGTAAAATATGCTTGACTAGATGGGGTGCATTGTTAAGGAGACTGGAGAGGATCAGTATGTGCTCGAAGGAACTGTGCTGAAATAGCTTTGTGATCTTGCATGTATGTGATGGGAATAACATTCAGTGCACATGATGGTGATGTGTAAGTGGAGACTTTCCCAGCGTATCAATGCAACAAAATCTACTCGGGTGTCCAGCTGGATGGTGGTGTAAAAAACACGACGTTTCGACAGCTGACTCTGCTGTCTTCATCAGGTGCTCAGCTGACTATCTCTGCAGCTGAGAACAACTACATGATACCTGATGAAGACAGTAGAGTCAGCTGTCAAAACGTTGTTTTTTACACCACCATCCGACTGGACACCCGACAAGATTTTGTTGCTCATAATGGTGGATTAGCACATCAGTTAACTATGTACGGTTAGTATATTTTGTCATGCTGCTTGTTTTATGGTCTAAACAAGTGCAGTAAAATACTGTGGAAGATGCTTTGTTTTATAATGGAAAGAGGAGCTAAGGACAGTTAATGTATACTTTGTGTGACACATGATAGAGAAGTTTCTGCAGGTGCTGTAACTGCATTCATTACACTTTAAAAAATTTAGTGGTATTACAGAACTTATACACTGTAGGGATTAATTTTTGATGATACCAATTAAAAGCAAACATTGTGAACATATACCTACCATATACTGAGATTCTCTTGGTATAAATTATTCAAATTTTGGATAGTGAATCCATAGGGTAAAACACTGGCCAAGATTGCATTTCGTCCATAACAGATCACGTGGTCATGACCTGTAATTATTGTGGCCCTGTGTTGTGAGATAGTCTCTGTCCCTATCTACAGAAATTCTTCAAATTTTGTGGAGCAAATACCTTAGGCTGTGCTAGTAGTGGATGGGTACTCTACTTCATGCTCTTTGAAAGATGTCATGCCTGCTTGTGTGAGTAATTGTAATTGCAGTGAATTAGAGATACTGATTCATTTCACTTAGAAAATGGTTGGTGACTAAATGGTGTTAGACAATACTGCACAGAGACATTTTTTACCGAGTGTGGTGGTTTGACAGGTAGCTTTCTGGCCTCTCATTCAGGACGACGTTGGTTTGAATCCCCATCTGAGCATCGGGCATCTAGAGTTGAGTTTTCCATGGTTTCCCAAATCACTCCAGGCAAATGCCGGGATGCTTCCTTCCCATTCCTTGCCCCCCCATCCTTTCCTGTCTCTAAAGACCTCGCTCTTAAGAGACGTTAAGCAGTTAAAGAAAAAGAAAAGAAAAAAAGATTTTCTTCCTGTTGGCAAAAGAATCTCATATTAGTGATATCAATTCTCTTAGAGAAACTCTAGGAGAATTCATGCTACTTTTCCCTGATATAATCGAAGGTGATATATTCTTCAGCTACTTTAGAATGTGGTCAGAAACAGTAAACTGTATTTTACACAGAATCAGTTTAAAAATTGAGAAAGAGTAATTTAATTTAATTTAATTGCAATGGAGCACAGGCTCCGGTGGCAATTTCCCTACACAGCTATCTTCCCCCTATCCTGCACCCACCTACATTTGCCCTCTACAAATTTTTTCTTTAAATTCCTTCAAAGTTTTCGGTAAATTATTCATCGTTTCTCTTGGTAACTCATTCCAATCCCTGACACCCTTACCTAAAAAAGAGAATCTTCCTACACCCTTGTGCCTGAAATCGAGTGCCAGCTTGTGGTCATGGTCATCTTTTCCCTTCCATGCACTACTTTTCATACCTACTGCAATATCTTTCCATGCCTCATCACCAGTATATGCCCTGTACACTCCCATGACCCTCCTCATCCTCCTCCTGTCTTGCAATGAATCCCATTCCAGCTCCTTTATCATATCCGTCACTGATTGCATTCTGCGATAATTTCCAGAAACAAATCTAGCAGCCCTTCTTTGCACCCTCTCCAACTCCTGTATTTGATACGTAAAATGAGGGTCCCATACTACACTACCATATTCGAGCAATGGTCTGACCAAAGTTTTGTAACCCAATTCCTTGACTTCTCTCGTACATCCCCTCATAACTCTCTCCAACAAGTGCAGAACTCTGAAACCTTTTCCTACCACCTGTCCTATGTGTCCTGCCCAGTTAAGTTTGTTATCAAAAGTAATTCCAAGATATTTGCATTTCAAGTCTTCAGCAAGCAATTCTTTCCCCACCTTATATTCATAATTAACCTTTTGTTTTTTATTTGTGTATCTAATAAGCTGACTCTTCTTTGCATTTATCTTCATTCCATGTTTACTAACCCAATTAGATATCCTGTCCAGATCACCCTGCAACTGTTTACAATCCTCTATCGTTTTGATTCTTTTATACAGCATTATGTCATCTGCAAACAATCTAATTTCAGATAGTAAACAGGCAACACAATTATTCATTAGAATAATGAATAGCAATGGTCCCAATACGCTACCCTGTGGCACACCCATTTTTACTTCCACTTCTTTTGATACTACATTTCCTACCCTAACTTTCTGTTTTCTACCTTTTAAAAATTCTTCTACCCAGCAAATCACTTTCTTATCCACTCCAATGGTTTTTACCTTATTTACTACCATTTTATGGCTTACTCTGTCAAACGCCTTAGACAGATCTAGTGCTACACTATCAATTTGGCCTCCCTTGTCCATTTCATCTGAAATATCTTGCATATATCCCACCAACTGAGATTCGCATGAATATCCTTGCCTGAAACCATGTTGCCTGCTTGAAAACCAATTACGTTCCTCACATATATTTCTGATGTGGTTGCATATCAATCTTTCCATTAATTTACCTACCACTGATGTCAAACTGATTGGCCTGTAATTCTCAACTCTATTTCTCACCCCTCCCTTATGTACCGGTACTACTATTGCACTTTTCCAGTCCTGTGGTAAGCAGCAAGTGTCTAGACTCAATTTAAATAATATTTCAAGATAAGGTACAATGTCACATCCGGCTATCTTTAAGATATCTGTAGTAATATTATCTTCACCAGCCCCTTTATGTTTTTTCAGCTTTCTTATTTCCTTCATGATTTCCTCAGGATGGATATCAAATTTTTTACTATCGTCATTTCTAATTGTGTTGTTAAGCTCGTTCTCCGAATTAGACCCTCCTGTTTCTGATTCATTTTCCCTAATGCTTTCTCTGAACCAGTTACTTAAAATCTCTGCCTTTTTCAAATCGTCAGTAACTTCTTCTCCATCCTTATCTATAAGTGTCTCTACATCCTCCCTTCCCCTCAGTTTCCTGATATAGCCATAGAAATTTCTAGATGCATCAGTCAATGGTCCCCCTGCACTGACAATACTCTTCATAAACCCATCTTTGGCAACCCATCTTTGGCATCCAACCTACATAGAAATTGGCAATTACAACCAATGCTTTTAATATTGACAGGTAAGCAGGTTGCTAAAAACATAAGAATTAGTATGTATCATATGCATAGGGTATTCAGAGTAAAGTAATTCAGGGAAGTGTTGCCTTATTAGGATCGATGATATTTTAGACTATTTAATGATACATTTATTTACATTAACAAATGGAGAAATGCCACATAAAAAATTGAAAACAAGGAAGTTCTACAAAAATTCAGGTTTTTAGAGCTGAACCCACAATGCTTTCAGTGACAACTTAATTAAATTAACTTCCCTTTTTACTTGTACGTCTATGGAGAAAAACTAAACTTGCTCCAAGATTGTTCTTGTATTCAAACGCATGATTACATATGACTGACTGTAGAAAACTGTTTAGTAATTTTTTGACTCTGATGAAACTACACGCATACTCACGACCACCAGCGTACCGGAGTATGCGTCCGGTATGACCACGCCTTTAGGGTAAAATACAGGTCGGGTACATGTATTAACCAGATAAGATCATTTGGTCGCCACCTTTGACCCTAAATAATTTTTTGTTCAAAAACTAAATTTTGTCACTTCAAATGCATTTTTGGTTTAAATTAATCTTAAGAGACTCAAATTGATCAAACTCAATAATGATTCGGTCTTAGCAGACTGACCTGTGACTCAAAAAACTCATTTTGTGGTCATGACTTCAGACCTGACTATCTCATGCTACTGCCAAGATCTAACCTGTACTAATCCTCTTATTTTTCAATGCATTTTTGTAATCTTGAGAGGTTCAACAACATATAAAGTCAAAAAGTATATTCTCTTCTGTGTAGCCATCCAGATTTCTAGTTGTTTTCAGATACCACTCCAAATGAATGCTGGGATTGTTCCTTTAAAGGGACATGCTTGAATTCCTTTCTGTTCCTGGCCCCCCTCCCCCCAAGAAAAAAATCCGTTTTGGCCTAGTTTTATGCAGCAGGCACTAAGCAAGGAAAAGTTGTAATGGTGAGCTTTGGGTGGTGTTGTGGAAGAACATTTTCTCTTTGTGTGATGTGATTATGAAGCTTTTGTTCATTTTGGTGTAATGTATTTATCTGAAGTGCACACAATGTGCAATTGTTGTTGCTGTCATTGTTGACTTGTTTGTGAATTTTCTATGTAAAATCTTACATGAGATATAGCCATTGCTGATTCTACTTCAGCATTGCATTGTAATTGTTCCACATTTATTGTTAGTATTTGTTTACGATGCACGTACATTTGGAATAGTTTGTGCAAAATCTTTGTAGTTCTTTTAGCGTCTAACTAGGGTGGTGAATAACTTGCCTACCATTCAGCTTTGATGATGATGATGATGATCCATTTGTTCAGATTGTTGCCATTTGTTGTAGTGCTAGAGAGGCTTGACATAATTTAACTACTGTTGCTCACTTTTTTTTGTGACAGGCTTAGCGGTAATGCGTGGGCCTAGTATTTGAGAAGATGCAATTCAAATACCCATCTGCTCATCCAGGTTTTGGTTTTCCATAATTTTCTGAAATCACTCTAGGTGAATGCCAGGATGACTCTTTCGTAAGGCTGTGGCTGAATTTTCCCTGTTTCTTGTCCCCCATCTTCTCCCAATGATTCATACAGCCAGAAAGGGGGGGGGAAGGTTGTTAGCCATGTGGGATGTGGTGTTGCTTATTTTGTCATTATCTTTTGTGGATGTTTTTAATATATCATGTCTTAGTAGTTTAGATTTTAATGCTTAGTAACACTTGTATAATGAAGCAGAGGCAAAGTTCTGTAAGATTACTAATGAACTAGACATTTTTTAGACACTAGATTTTTAAAAATTGCTCTGATTCTATTGCTTAGTTCACCTAGAAATAAAATCTACACACATAGCAAAGTGCTGCAACAAATTTCTCTTGCAACGATGAAGAAGGCACAGCTTTATCTTCATCAAGCTGTAAAATTTGATTTCATCATCGCAAAAATAGAAATAGGAATTGAGAAACATGATAACTGTATTTTAGTCCCAATTGTGATGTTTTTAACTGACCATTTAAATTCACACATCTAGTATTCATTACAACAGAATTTTTGGTGGAGTTTGTTTAATTTTTATAAACTTCGCGATCTTTACTTTATATAATCTAAAAAACAGTGGATTATGAAATAATTTTTTGAGGCAATATTAATATGGAAAGGAAATATAAAGTCAAGTCATCACTCGCCAAGATTGAAGAGTGGAGGGCAGCAGTGACAAAAAAGAAAGAGGCATTCCACAAACACTATTTTTGGATTATGCCCTTAATCATGATAATAGAAACACGTGACTGAGCTTGTGCAGGCACCAGCAGTCAACATGTGACCATGTACAACACGAATGGTTAGTCATTCCAGATCCCTATTTACATAATGTTTCATGATGGAGACCTCGGCTGATTTTCTTCATATCCAGAAACTGAGGTGATAAATAAGAGTTAGGTTATGTAAGTTTTTGAGATTCTACAGCTCTATCCAATAAAAATATGGAGACAAAGTTCACCACCCTGAAAAGTATTATATCAAAGTTGCTGTTTGGAAAACTTATACCCTTATAGTTGTTACATTTTGTATTACTTGGGGTCTTTTCCATAATTCAAAATTAGATCATTTTCTCCAGCAAATTGTTGACGAACGATTGTAATCTTTTGAGATAGCTTTTCATTTATATTTAGGTTTCTGTATTGATATCAATTTAGACCTATAGTTTTTCATTATCTTAAGAATTTTTGTAGGGCTTGTTCCACCTCAAACATCACAACATCACAACATTCTCAACTCTAAGGCTAGTAATTTTGTGCATCCCAGGGAGGGATGAACTGGTATGATTTCCCAAAGGGAAAGTCTCCATATGCTGAGAGAGAGAGAGAGAGAGAGAGAGAGAGAGAGAGAGAGAGACAGGAGGGTGAGTGGGATAGGAGTGTGAAAATGCACTGCAACTTCTGCTTCCCTGGTGGCCAATCTTTTAATGATTGAAGTTTCTTTTACCACTGGGGCTAGAACCAGCCAACCATCCAGTCATGGTGTCTTCATCAAATGGGAAAGGGGGGGGGGTTCAGTGTATCTGGATATGCTAGTTAAGATTGTGGTGGGAACCGTTGTCATTGATTCTCCACACGGGACTGGGTGTGCTAATCAACAAGCCTCTTCTACAATCTCTTCTTTTGACACCACTTCTCTACTAATATTTCTCCCCCTCTGGACTGGGCTAGCCAGATCTTTCTGTATTTGCTTCATCCAACTATATAGTCTTTCTCTTTGTCTTCTTCCAGTTCACTTATTTTACAAAATATCTCGTAGCCTATTTCGAGCCAATCTCATGTGACCAAACCATTTCAGTCTTGATTCTCCTAGGATATCTGGAATACTTATTTTTGTAGCTTCAGTTTAAGTGGGACTGATTCATTTTTTTATCTCGTCTGGTCTTCTTGAACCATGATGTTTAAATGAGCCACAGTATATCATGCATACTGTTACTTTGCTGGCCAATCCTTTAATGATTAAAGTTTCTTCTAGGGCTAGAACCAGCCAACACAACACAGAGCACCAGCCGTTTTTGTGTCGTAGCGACTTCATCACGTGAGGTGGATTCGAGTGTAACCTGATTAATTTATCCAAGAAAATCTTGCTGAGCTTTAAGCAGTACTTTAATTTTTTGAGCAGTCTCATTCGATTTTTTTGGTTTCCCTGCTATTTTTATTTTGAATCCAGTTGTAATGCTTTTAGTTTCTTTGTAAATCTTCTATTTCTCCATTTTTTGTTTTAATGGTTAGAGGTTTTTGCAGCTTTAGTTTCTAGCTTAATCTGTCTGATATTTTAATGTGGTATTTGATCACTGTACAACCCAAAGGTCCAAAGATTCTTCTATTAGTTACCAAATATTTCACCATTTTTAAAACGCTGACATTTTGCTCTTTTGTATTTCATCTGTGGGATGGCACCTGCCTACATTTGTTTTTAACTAGAAATGGCCACTTCTAATCTGTTATTTTCTCTGCAAATTTAAGAACAGTAAATAAACTGGAATGTATTGTAATTGTTGATGAATTCCAGGGCTGTTCATATATAATTTTTATGTTGCCTCATAGTTTGCATCAGAAGGCAGCTTGATGGTCATTTATTAAATTTAAATATTCAGTTTGCTTCCACTGTGTATATTTGTCTAGGGTAATAGGTAGTACCTATTGGCAGGGCCAGTTTTTTTTTTTTTTTTTTTTTTTTTTTTTGGGGGGGGGGGGGCGTTTAGCGGGGCAAAAGTATCCCATGCCCAAAAAACTAAAACTATTGAGTAAAAAATTTTGTTGGGGGGGGGGGGGGGGCTAAGAAAGTCACTTAACTGGGGCCCGAAAGTCCTAGCGCTGGTCCTGCCTGTTGGAGCTTCTCTGCATGATACCATGCAATTCTGTCGTAATGCAGATAATCTTAGTTTGTAGTGTCCTTGTTTTATGAATTTCCCATTTGTGGAAATAGCCCTGCTTCACCAAGCAAGAATGGACTGACCACAGATAATCATACTACCTACATACAGTAATATTAATATATTAATTTTAGGTTAGTCCACCTCTTGTGACTTTACATGCAGAATTTCAAATTATTGCATCATAGTTTTATTTAATATAAGTCTCTAGAAAAGTTGTTGAGTCTTATCCTTAAAATGGATAAAATTAAGTATTGTCAGTGTTAAGATTCTTTTTAAAAGAAGGTGCAACACCAAGTTTAGTTTATTGGAGTGCTTGTCTTTTACTTTCATTGGCACAAAGAATAATTGACGGCTGAATATGAACAAATACTCTTGATTTTCCATGTCAAGGATATCAAATTTCAACTGCAGTATAAATTGCTTAAATGATAGGTAGTATGGTATTAAATGTTTAACAACTTAGTTTGTCAAATTGCTAAGGATATTTCAAAAGAACATGTGGGGTAAATTTTATACAGGGGATTTCAAAAGAAATGGCTGCCACGCTTGTTAATTGTAGATTGAAAACATTTGTCTCAAAGTCTGTGCAGGATTTGGAGAGTTTTAATAAATTTAAAACTCATTTTGTGCATCAGGTTGCAACTATTAGCAAGACTTCAGTTTACAATTACAAACCAGAATTGATATGGATTAGAAGCTAGTTGTTAAGTACCAAAAAATAGTAATTTCCATCAGCAGGAATGTTAATGCCATTGGTCTTTGAAACTGTAGATTTCAATTACATTAGATGGTAAAACAGTAGTTGGAGAATATTATGCCAATATTATAAGGAAAAAATTTGTGTTAGAAACTGGTTGGCAAAGAAATTTTTTTTAGCATCATCTCTACAACTTGCAAAACTAGTTTGTTAATCGTTTTCATACAGCAGGTTTGTTAAGAAATGAAGTTGCAAGCTGAATGCCAAGGAGTGAAGGTGGAATTAAAACCCCCTGTCAATTTAACATTTGCTTTAAGCTGTTCCTGTTTTATGGATTTAGATCAGCAATGCTTTCATAGCTTTGTAGGAGGCCTTTTTCAAAATGGACATCAGTAATACTGTACTATGTTTATTTTGCCGAGAAACTTGCATAGTTGTGACTCGTGGAATATCCAGAAGATTGCCATAAATGTAGATTTGGGCATCTGTTAAATTGACAAATTGAGAGAAAACTCTTGGATCAGTGTTATTTCTGTCATAATTTAAAAAAATGCAAGCCCACTTAATTGTGGCATGTTACAGATTGATTAGCACCCAGAATATCATTGACTTACTAAAATTCAAGCATGTGAATGAGCATTTTCCCACATCTTGATATTTTTTTTTTTTGTTCTTATCATGTTATTGTCTAAGGAAAAATTGTTTATGAAAGCCTCTTGTCTGTTAGTCACCATCACTTCACAATTTTGTAAGTGATCTTGAATACTCTCCCAAATGTAATATTTGTGAATACTTCAAAGGTGAACTTGCTGTAAAGTGTCAAATTCATTTTTTAAAAACATTGTGATTGACTACAGAATTTTGTGACTGCCTTTGATTAATAAATGCAATCTGACTACTTGTGAATGACAAGATTCTGTATTTGAGACCCAAGTCAGTTAAATTCTCAGAAGGTATAATACAGAACAGTATCATGAGGTGAGAACTTACAAATCCATTATTTCTAGGAAGTGATATGTATCACAAATATTCATAGAAGGTGTCTTAAAATAAACACTTATAAAACAAGCATGTTGTAAAGCGATCTGTTATACACAATGCATGTGATTCTTATTTGAAAAAGTGTGCTCTGTTGTAGCCAGATCTGACGATTTCTCATCGTAGTGACAGTTGTTACATCTTTCCTGCCAGCATGTGTGTGAAGTAATTCCCTACGAAACTTCTATGTCCTCTTTTCAATGGGATTTATCATTTTGTGTGTAAAAATTTAGAATGAGGTTGGTGATAATGTTGTAAGTGCAATGGCTACATTACTGTGCTGATTTTTGTTTCCTCTCTAAATTACAGGGTCACAACATGTATGCACTAAGATACTGGTTCTGTGAAGCCCTTTGTCTTGTCAACATAATTGGGCAGCTGTACCTGATGAACCATTTCTTCGATGGAGAATTCTTCAGTTATGGTTGGCGGGTGATGGCCTTCTCTGAACAGTCTCAGGAAGAACGTGTTGACCCTATGGTGTACGTATTTCCACGAGTCACAAAGTGTACATTTCACAAATATGGAGCTTCTGGAACTATTCAGAAACATGACTCACTTTGTGTTTTACCTTTGAACATTGTTAATGAGAAGACATACATATTTTTGTGGTTTTGGTACATTATATTGGCAACCATGCTTTCAATTCTGGTTGTATATCGGGCAGTAATCTTGGCTTTGCCATCTGTGCGACCAGTTTTGTTGCACACTCGCAACCGCATGGTCCCTAGGGATGTGGCCAATGCTATTTGTCGCAAGGTAGATGTTGGAGACTGGTGGGTTCTTTATATGCTGGGACGCAATATGGATCCAATTATCTATGCTGAAGTTGTTGGTGATCTGGCCAAAAGAATAGACACTGCTGCCAGCAACAATTCCTAGATTTCTGGTAACTAAGAAAGCTTGGGAATTTCAGTTCACTAGTGCAGCAATGGTTTGTTATTATTTTAATTGCTATTATTATTGCCATTTCGTTCTGTTTTGAGTACTGGTTAAGGCAGAACCAGTTTGAAGTGTAATGGGATATGTCAATTTCAACTTGGTTGCTTATCGGTAATCTCGTGTTAGTTTGTATGTTTATGATAGCTACTCCAGCACAATCGATTTCTTGTCAATGTTGTATGATGACTTGTGTACTAGTGCACATAATAGTCTGATTTTTTTTTCTATGTTCATAAATTATTAAAATATTTAGATTAGAAGCTTTGTTTATATTTAATTCCTAGTTTATATTGCAGGAACTTGTACCTGCCGATTAATGAGTTCTTCATGGTGAATTACAGTTTGTGAAATTTCATTTTAGTTGTGGAGCCATTACTCTTGTATTTGTGTTGAAATGCTCTTATTTTTCTTTATCACACTTCAGTTTTTAAAAATATCACTTATATTGAAAGAAGAAAATGTTCCATTGTTCTTGTGAAATATAGCTAGAAAGCAGATTTTATACGTGTAATAAGATTTTTATGATCAGTGTGCACATATTTTTGATACAAATTTTTATAAGTGTGAAATTCTGTACATTTATGATTGTTCAGACTGACTGTTTAAACATATATTTCTCCTGTTGCTGTGGTATTGTATTAGAGATGTGTATTATGATCTGTTTGATAATTAAATATTGTGATAAGCTTTGATATTGTACTAAAGGTAAGTGTATTTTATTTTTGACTGTTCAACAGGTTAAAAGCCAAATCTGTTAACTATTCAGTTTTTGTTGTCAAAATGATGAACTGTACGTGTAAGCCTTTCATTGACTGTTCCAGTAGTCGGTTTGCCCTTTTAAATAAAAGGACATATTTGTATGTATTCTTACTACTGGCGCTATAGTTTTTCATTTCTGGCTGTTTAGAATGTCTGATGGAAGAAAAGGTGTTTGTCCTTTAGGATATACTTTGGAATTAAAATATATGGTGGTATTTATCATTAAAAAAAAAAATTAAGGCTAGGGTGAGAGGAAACTAAGTAATATTTCATGTGCCAGGAAGCATTGCAAATCTATTGTGGGTTTCCTGTGTACAGAGGTAGTTTTGTTTGGTTGAAATAAACTTAACATTAGCTTAGATCATTTTTCACCCTTCTTTATTTAATGTGCAGAAGCTGCAAGTTGTTTTCATTGAAAGTTTACAATCTCTCAAAACAATTTTTTCTCCATAATTCTTGTGCGGCTATGACGACCCTGATTTATACATTTCCTTTCTCTGAAACTTGTTTACTGCTTTCAGCTACTACAATACTGGACAGTGTTGTTGAATTTTCTAAATTCTTTCCCCATCAGATTTCTCATCTCAAAGGTATTAAAGTTTTCACAAATGCAGAATTTTGTGTTTATATTGTTTACCAAGCAATAGAAAGTAGGTGCATAATGACAACAATGTAACTGATTTTAATTCCTGGAGTTGTACCTTTCTAAAACCTGTATGAAGAGAGAATAATACTGTAATTGTCAACTTTTAGCCAATTAATTGTAAACCAGTACTGAGCAGCTGTAACAGAATAGGGTGTATATAATTACAGCAAAGCTGAACACACAACAGACTGGAGTTATGAGAATTACGACTGAAATTTTTATAATACCGTTTTAACTGACAATTTAACACCAGTTTAAAGCTATTTCAAATGTAGAAAAACGTGAAGTGTGGAAATACTAATTTTGCATCAAGTTACTTCATTCACATTTCTGCTTGTAGGCATTATCATCATTCCTTTTTCAAAGATTCTATCTTTTAACATTTTTTTCAATAAACTGAAGTTGCAAGTCTGCTAATTTCAACAGTGTTCCCTTTTAAATTTGTTATTTTGAATCATTTGTAGTATGGGGGTATGGTTGGTTGAAGACTTGCATATTGTACTCAGAAACTGTGATGTTGGAGTATACATTTACAGCAACAGATAGAAATAGGATACAAATTGTAGATTGTTGCTCATTCCATTGTGAAATGTATACTACATAGACTGAAATATTAATCTCTTGAAACTGTGACCTGTAATCTAAATTAACTCTCTTGGAACAATCTTGAGAGATTAAGCCTGTGCTTTATATCAATGATATGAGAAAATTTATAGCTTTATTTCTGAATTAGGGAAATAATGAGATTTCTTTAATTCCCTTTGTAATGAAAGATTGCTGATTGTGGCGTGGTCAGGTTTAATTTATGCTGTTGTGAAATTGATTTTATGCCATTATATATTGGGTGATTGCTTACTCATTTAAGCTTTTAACTTTTTTATTGTAGTCAGTGTGAGAAACATTGAAGAAGAATGTGATTCATTGATATTTACCAATTTGAGAAAAACATTCCTCTGATTGTATGGTAATGAATCTGCATATTCATTTAGTTCATCTATGTATGATTGTATTGGCAAGTCACTAACCAACAAGGGATGATTTCAAATTGGAATTGTAGTTCTGACCTGTTCTCACATGGAATGGAACTAAAACTTTTCAGTTCTTTTTACCTCATACTGTAAACAGCTTGAAAATTTAGAAGGGCTTCCACTCTACTAATTGTTTTATTTTTCTTTAAATTCTTCGATTTTAAGACTACAACTATTCTTTCCTCTTCACTGATTAAAAGAATTTCCGCCATAATGTTTCTTTTGACAAAATTTTTGTAGCTTGAATTAATGATTTAACACTGTTTACTTAGAATGTAAAGCATACTCGTATTGTATAATACCACGAGTATAAGCTATAATCTAAATTTTATAAAAGCCATGGTATTTTCAGGATATGACTGCATTGTTACTATGATCTAATCATTAAATAAGTTTCCAGTCTGTATTGGAGACAGTTGTTTCTTCGAGGATTAAGTTAATGATCATTTTATGAGGGTCATATTGCAGGTGTAGGTCTTACGGGACCACGGTACTTACCAGTAACGATTGGCAGGGTTAGTTGATAATATACACATAGACAAAAATTAGTCCCAAATAAGTTAGTGGTCCGTAGAATTTTGACATTTTATGGATCCTTGGATTGAAAAGGTTTGAGAAATACAGGGCTAGGATGTTCCATGGTTGTTTCCAAGTCAAGTAGTAGGTACCTTTTATCCAATATGGTTACCAGGTTAGGTTAATCCACGATTGTGGCAAATTGAATCTGTCAAAAGGTCACTAAGCCCACGTTAAATTTATTCACTTATTGAAATTAACAATGCTGTTTTAAATTTTATGTATATCTAAATTTAAGCATCTGAATTCAATCCGCTGTAGGGAGTCCATTTCATGTGAGATTTTGTCAAAGCAAGATGTGTTTAGCCATGTCATGACATGTTTTACTGCGCACACACACACACACACACACACACACACACACACACACACACACACACGTTCGTTTGAGTACTGCACAATATTCAGTTATCGTAATTGCACACGATGAAGTATTGATAGTTTCCTTTTTAAGAAGAAAATAAAGTTTTTTTTTTTTTTATTTATAGAATAATGTATGCCTATATTTGATGTAGAGACAGGTGCTTGTACAGATCGTCCAGTCACAAAAGTAATTTCTATGGTAAGATTTAAAGTTAATTTTAATGTTACACTGATTGAACTTGCTAAATTGATTATTGTAGTGATTTGTTCAGTGGTGTTTACAGGGTTTCCAGAAAAGAACTCCCTGATTTCAAAATTAAATATCTCGAAAACAAAGATCGATAGAGGAATGCAGTAAACGGTATGTTTATTTGTGACAGCTGTAAGAAGTGTATACAGCAGTGTGAAATAATAGTTACAAAAGCTGCTAACAGATGGCACTGTACGCTGTACTCTCTTCTAACCTGTGGTACTCTAGCACCAGAAAAACACGTTGTTCAATGGTGTACATGGTTTTAAACTCTTCCTTCGGTACGCTAACCTCCTTTCACGTTTCAACGGTGGAACTGATCGCCTTGAGCTTCGGATCACTATTTAGGCATTACGTATGGCGATTAAAGCGCCATCTGTTAGCAGCTTTTGTAACTATTATTTCACACTGCTGTATACACTTCTTACAGCTGTCACAATAAACATACCGTTTACTGCATTCCTCTATCGATCTTTGTTTTCGAGATATTTAATTTTGAAATCAGGGAGTCCTTTTCTGGACACCCTGTAAATTGGTTCATTTTAGTGTTACAACAAAGGAAGAGTTTAGATGGTCTACTTTTCTTAAAAAAAAAAAAATAATTGTTTGTCCTTTTTACTTTACTGGTTTTAAGCATAATTGTAATAAATGTGGAATAATATATCTTAAGAACTATTTTCTTTTAATTGTAATGGTTAATTTTCTATTTTGATAATACTCAAGATCTGTTAAAAGAATTTTTTCATATATGTTTTAACTTGGTCTATGCTCTAGTTGCTTGAAGAGTCCTTTTTGGATTTTTTTTTCTGAACATGTATTTAGTTGGTGTAGAATACATTCGCTGAATGTTGGTAACATACAGATTGGTTCAGTAATCACCATATCAGCTAAGTATTTACAAGAAATGATTCCTTGAGAACTGAACCTATTTGTAGTAAATCGTTTAAAATCATGAAAATGAATTATAAAATCAGAATTGACAAATTCTCATGGTGATGACTACCTCAGTGTGAAGACATAGTCTTCTGTAATAAATTGGTAAACGAATTTTTGGATGTTTTTTATTGTGTTATTACACGATTTATGGAATTCCCACTAATCACGAATCATATTAGTTTGAAATCAGGTTCTGGAGCTCTGCCATTTGATATATAATGTTCCTGGATTCACAAAAAGAAAAAGATGGCAAGATTGCTTCTTAATTGTCTCTGTTTTCTGTACTTCAGCGTATTGTTTAGGTGGAAAGTATTATTAAAGCCTCGAAACCATAGAAAACTGGAATTTCTTGAATTTTGAGATCAATTTTTTGACGACTGTTCCAACTGGTATTAGCGGATTTCTGTAATATAAATTGAATTGCTCATTGTAGAGAGAAATATTGATTTCAAGCTAAATACAAAAGATTGAATTTTATAACTAATCAAAAATTGCATGGTTTGGCAAAAAATGGTAATAACTTAGTTTCCAATGTAGCTTGTTGCATGCATCTTTGATGGACGAGCTTTCTGCAATTACATCCCCTCTTCCTTCACCACTGACCCAAATAAAGACTTTACTTTTATTTGATTGGAAGGAAGAAGTTCTATGGTTCATTACATTCCACAGAGTGAAGACATGATTCCAACAATGTTTGCTATATATGTATCTTTTTCCCATTCTACCATAACTGGGTTGAATGGACCGTCAGATAATAAAAACATGTTAACTGATAAATGATGTTTTAATATGGAGTGAGACTTTGTCTTTTACAGTTTCTGTGAAATTGATTACTCTTACAGTATTACAGCCTAAAGATTTGTGTGCACATTAAAAAAAAATCGTGTCTTTTATGGTGTACTTTTCCTATGCTAAATTTGAAAGTTTTTGATACTCATTTGTAAAATGTTTCAAATTTATTTATACCCAGTTTAGTGACTGTGTAACTTCCAGACATTGGTATTGCATATAAAAAGACTGAAGTTTGAGCATTCAAAAAATTGGTAGTTCGTCCTGACATTGCATTCAATATGAAATGATTTCCTGTTTTGAGAGGAAAGTGCCTACAGCTAAAACTTTTGAGACATTAAAATAATGCAGTGATAAAACAAATGTTGCCTTTTATTGGATCATGTTTTTCACATTAGGAAACATTTAGTAGGTACAGTGTTGTTGGCTTCAAGCAACTAAATTTTAGCAGTAGCTTTTTCCAGTGCTATATAGAAAGAGAAAGGCAATAATTTCATGGTCCCCCCCCCCCCCATAGCAGGGTACTGTAAAACCATTAACACTGATGCACGACTCATCCAATGCTTCTAATACCAATGTTGGTGCTTATATTATCTCAAATGTATTGGAAGAGGCTTTGATTCAAACTAAAAGTTCCTTAATTTTTAAACTTAATCTTTATTTATACAATTCTGAGCATACATAATTGATGAAAATTATTTAATGTTCTGCTCATGCAAAAATTACTATTTTTTTCTGAAAAGTACTGTACAGTTTTACAATAAATCATGTTTCCAAGTATGTTTTGTTTTTATTTTATCACTATTTATAGTAGCTGGTCACAATCTCTTAACAACTGTATATTACAGATTCAATGTGAAGAACATTTCTTTAAATTTTAATATTCTTCCCAAATCAATCTGCTTCTGCTTATTCAGAATGCTGCTGAGTTTAACGTACTATCTCATAGTATAAATTCAATCTAACATATATGATCAAGTGTTAATGCATTTGGTTTCCAAATTTTGTCAGTTTTATGGCTTAATTGTTACTCATTTGTTAGTTTGATGGATCCTGAAATGAAAGTTTTTTTTTTTTATAAACTATATTAGTGTTTCATAAATGAAGTGTATACCATACAGAAGTTTTTTTCCGCTTAGATCGCTCACACTACTTATTAGTTCTGTTGAGTTTTTAGGATTGCTGCCATGAAAGTTATTGAATTTTGTGGTATTCTAAAGAATGTTTGCACTTGTTTGAACTAATCATACAGCGAAAATAAAAATTAAAAGTGGGTAAATAAAATGGAGAAGACTTTCTCACACTAAGATATTGATTGTGTTTCAGAGAGATTACAATAAAAATAATAAGTTTTGCAGTTTGCGTTTGGCTTATTTTAAGACCGCCTCACTGTTTGGCTTTTCTGCTGGTTGTATGAAATTGATTTCTGTCACATTTTTTGAGTGATGTGAATTTTCAAACTTTCATGTTCGAATTTTCAATTTCTCTTGCATTATTAAGGTAGTTCTGTTAGATGCACCAGTCATTAAGATGAATACTGCAGTTAAAACCCAACACGTATATCTCCATATTCTCAAGATCCTCCTAGGTATAATCATTGGATAGATCTTATGTTTTCCATATTCCCTTAGACCTTCATCTAACCTCTTGGGATTTTCCCAAGGTCCACAAGCAGCGCTAGTGGCAGAATTTGATTGTGTGTCTAGTACATATTGCAAAACCTGTTTATTGGAATAAGAACTTTTGCTGCTATTATGCAGAACTTAAGGCAAGTTTTTATTTTTTATTCCACCCAGTATCTAATGAAAAATAAACCATCAGTTATGTGTGTAGCTGCATGATGTGCAGATGCACAGAACACTTTTTTGGGTGTTAAAAACCTTTATCAGAAGAAGACTGTGTACTGGTTGAGATATTAGGCAGTGTTAAAAAATTGAGAATATAGTTGTAAATTCTCGTATCTTGCATCTGAGAGCTCAGACAAAGTTCACAGTAAAGTCATATTTAATTTTCCTTCCTCAACAAGAAGTTTGACTATTGGAATCACGCAAAAAGGTCATTATTTTAGTTGTGCTCATATTTTGTGTAGCTGCATGAAAATTTTTAAAAAGAAGAAATGCTACTTGGAAAAGTTAGAGAGGCATTTAAAAAGGTTTCAGATAATATTGTTCCTGATTAAAGGGCTGTAAAATGATAAAGCATAGATTAAATTTCTGAGAATATAATATTATTTTTTTATTTTTTTTGAAATTTGAGTTTTCATGCCCTTAATCTACCACTGTAGCCATGTAAAGGCCCCCACACACGTACGGAAAACACTCGGGATTTGGACGGAATGATCCCGGCACATGTGGGGGCAGTTCCTTGAGGCCGTGGCCGCACCGCAGTGGCCCGCTGATGTGACCAAATCTTCACCAAAAAACAATTCTTATTTCCTTGAAGGCCGGAACGGAGGGTGAGAACCTCAGCGTGTCTCTCCTGTGGCCAGTTGGCCTTAAGGATTTCTCGTGAGTGCCTGAGTGTGCAGCGATTTTGTTTCTCTGTTTTGTTTGAACTGTTCGATTTTGTGATGTTCCATATACAGGAAGAATTTATGAAAAATGTATGAAGATGAGCCCTTTCTATGGGAAGTGAAGTGCAATGAATACCACGACAAACAAACGAGAAGCTGCCTATGCTTAGCTGGCAGAAATATTGAAGGATAATGAGCCAAATGCAAAAAAAAGAATCTAGTAAAAAAATAAAATCAGCAACATGAGACAGAAAGGAAAAGAAAAAAAATTAAGGACTCCAAGTCAAGAGCATCGGCTGATTCTGTTTACAAGCTGAAGCTGTGTTACTTCAGTGTTTTGTTGTTGATTTATTTACGAATGGGAAAAAATCAGTTATATTAAATATCAGTGTCTCAAAGAGAGTTTATTTATTACCATCATATAATCTTTGCGAAGAACTTCATAAATGGCCTCGCATGTTTCTGGTATGATGTAGCCAAGGGCTAGAGGGAAATTACTGTTGAAAACTTTAGGTCTTAACAGCTTCTTACCATTGCCAAAAACCGCAGCATAGCGTAAGACTTTCATGGGGCGATATTGCTTCCCGCATAATGGTATCTTTCTTTGTAATAAATGGAGTGACTGACGATAACAGATGTGAATAGGTTTCTTCATCCATCCTCAAATAATTATGAAAATGTTTGGGAAGACACTTCAATTCTGAAAGAAAATTTGTGTGAAAATATTTTCCTGTTTTGAGTAGCCACTCTTTGCACCATACA
This sequence comes from Vandiemenella viatica, assembly GCA_031002005.1. Classification (NCBI taxonomy): domain Eukaryota; kingdom Metazoa; phylum Arthropoda; class Insecta; order Orthoptera; family Morabidae; genus Vandiemenella; species Vandiemenella viatica. Next base: position 267,877,760 of record CM061921.1, read on the forward strand.
CGTCTTCTGATGTGGTGTTTGGTGCAAGTTTTAGCGCTATTTGCTGCGATTAACAAACTAAGAGCAGCTAATACATAATCATCATCGAATGTTGCCATCATGTCTGTTAGACTGAGAAAACCCTGAGGATTTCACGTCCCGTGTGTGTGTGTGTGTGTGTGTGTGTGTGTGTGTGTGTGTGTGTGTGTGTGTGTGCGTGCGCGCAGGGCGACATCGATGAAATCCCTGAGGTCTGGCCCACAGGCTCTTTCCTCGTGGTCCAGCCTCCACGTGTATAGCTATCTTAAGACTATTTAAGAAAAGTGACAAGTTGAAAGCAAAATCCTTGAATATGTAAATAGAGAGTAAAGATAAGTAGTACATGTGAAGTTTTAAAGGTGGATTAATGCACCTCTCCATTATCTTTTACAACTTTCACCATACGGCATTCTGTTATTATACAGGGTGTATATTTTTGGAGTTGATTTTGTGCATTAAAATAGGACAAAAATGTTTTGGCAATACAAGGTGTTCAAAAAAAGAACGAACTAATTAAATAGTGCGCCAACGGCTGCAGATAAAATTCTCCGAATACTGTGCACACTACCGGCATCTCTCGGCAAGAGATTGCCGCTTGCTGCACTCCGGTCACTGCATTAGTTTACGAGTGATAGCCAGTTGTGAGGTTGTTCACAGAGTGCTTGTCGGATTAGTGAGAATGAAGGAATTGGGTGAGCAACACGTCTGTGTGAAATTTTTTGTTAAACTTGGGAAAACTTTTACTGAAACACTTCAAATGCTTATACAAGCATACTGATATGACTGTATGAACCGAACGCAGTGCTATGAATGGTTTTAGTGCTTTAAGGAGGGCAGGAGTTCGGTTACCGAAGATCCAAGATCTGGTTGACCTTCCACATCAACAGACTACCACCATGTTGAGACGGTTCACACTGTGATTCGTGAAAATCGCCGTTTGACTGTCCGTGAGGTTGCTGAAGTTGGCATAAGTGTAGGATCTTGCGCTCACATCCCGACAGAAAAACTTGGAATGCAAAAATGGTGCCGCGCGTGTTGATGGATGACCAGAACGAGAATCGAGCTAGTATCTCTGAGGAGTTGCTTGAAAAAGCAAATGAGGACCAAAGTTTCCTCAAGAACAACGTAAGAGGTGATGAAACATGGTTTGTGGGTATGATGTGGAAATGAAGAGGCAGTCTTGACAATGGGTGGGAAAAGGATCTCCTCGACCAAAGAAAGCACGGATGAGTCAGTTGAACAGCAAGGTGATGATGGTCGTGATTTTTGACTGTACGGGGGTTTGTGCACCATGCATTTGTACCATGTGGTCAAGCGGCAAACAAGGAAGTCTACCAGAAAATTCTGACACGATTGAGAGATGCTGTGCGTAGGAAAAGGCCTGAATTGTGGGAGAATCAGTCGTGGATTTTGCTCCATAACAACGCACCCACTCACACATCATTGTTTGTCACGAATTATCTGGCAAAACATCACACTTCTGTTGTGCCTCAACCACCTTATTCTCCAGACTTGGCTCTGGCAGACTTTTTTCTCTTCCCAAAACTGAAAACCACTTTGAAAGGATGTCGTTTCCAGACCATAGAAGAAATTCAAGACAATGCAACGAGAGAATTGTGTGCCATGGGAGAAATTGCATTCCAGGATGCATTCCTAAACTGGAAGAAACAATGGCAATGGTGTTTTGATAGTAAACAAGAGTACTTTGAAGGGGACATAGTGTAAAAGTTTGTATCATGAGCAATAAAGCAATTGCAGTAGAAGTTCGGTCTTTTTTTGAACACACCTCGTATATGCCTCTGCCCTTGGAACGAGGAATCGTGCACTCTTCGAAACCGTCCTGATTGGTCCTGTATTTACTGACGTACATTGAAGAAGGGATTCTGGAGTGTCTGCATATCATTAATTGGAATGGCATAAGCCAATTTCTTGATGTGTCCCCATAACCAAAAGCCTAAGGGATTGAGATCTGAAGAATGGGTTGGCCACAGTGTGGGAGGCCCCTGCAACCATTCCAACGGTCCTGAAATGTCAGTGTCGGGTGTCGACGGATGTGAAAGTGTGCTGGTGCACAATTATGGGTGAACCACATCTGTTATTGCTGCAGAGGCACAGTCCCCTGCATAATAGACAATGTGTTGCAAATAGAGTGCAGATAATGAATCCCACTTAACCTCGTCTAGGTCATTAGTGATAGGAAAGGACTGGGGACAAGGAATGGGAAGTAGTACAGCTGTGGCCTTTTGAAGGAAGCATTCCAGTATTCGCCTGAAGTGATTTGGGGAAACCACGAAAAACCCAAATCTGGACACCCGGACGGGGATTCGAACCGGCATCCCGAATGTGAGGGAAGAGCATTGACTCGCCCACCACCCTTAAAGCAAATTAATCTCTGTGGGAGCACGTATGGCCCTACTAACCTATCGTCAAGAACACTTGCCGATGCATTGTCTGAGAAACAGTTCTGGTGACTTTCATTCTCGAACTTGTAGGAGTATTGCCAGCAGCCCATACATACTGATTTCGGAAATTAACACCACATCTTGTAAACACAATCTGTGAATTAAGCAGTGAATCTTCACCACACCTTGGTTCCAGGAGTCTTTCACTGAATGTAACACACACTCCTCCAGATCTGGTGCACGGACTGAGGGAGGCCGTCCACTGCTTACTTTGTGTTGGTTGGAAAAGTCTGCTGAACAGCCTAAAAGATGGTCCCTGTGTTGTTGACCTCTCTCTGCAGAGGGCATGGACTCGCAGGCCAGTTCCATTTGCTAAACCATAACAAAAACGCTATATCTGCTGCCATTTCCCTTGTTGGGTAATAGATGTCCATGCTAAGTGGGTCATATAACAGCATATCATTTTGTAACACAAGCAACACAGTAACATGAAAACATAAACCTGGGTACATTATAGGGTAAGACATGTTACATACCCAGAGTTAGAAGTAACTACACAAAGAGACACTAAAACTACTGTCACTGCGTACTCTACACAGTGGGCACTAGGTACACAACTGACTGCACACTACTACAGTACTATAGCATAATGGACTACACCACTCCAAATAACAATGAGCAGACACTGTAGAATCCACATTGTGCACATGCTATTATCTCTGAAAGAATGTGTTTGTGGCCCAATTAACATTTTTGTCTTATTTTGATACATACTATCACCACCTAAAATATTTGACACTTTTTAACACCCTGTAGAACTCGGTGGATTTAATTTTTTAGTTCCTTTGATGACATGATGTAATCTTGTTTATTTTCAGCTGTATGTACATTAATAAAAAATAACTCCTTCAGTTTCCATGTAAATTTGAAATTAACAAATTATATAGCTTCTGGGAACTTCTTCATTCTCAAATAGGCTGCCCCTCTGTCCTTAACAGGGCGTAAGGAAGGTAATACCTCCAAACTGGGAATTTTTTTTTACTGTAATATACTTTGAGGAAGTGGAGATACCGAATACCATGTGTAAATAAATTAAAGATAATTTGTCAAGTATGTTTCAATAAAATACAATATACTATTTGCATAAGGTAATTAATCTAGGATAATTATCTCCTTTGTGAAGAGAAAATAGAGCTGACAATATTAGTGAGTATGAAAAGATGTTACTTAAAGAAATGATGAATCTCTTTAGCTTGACCAATTTCCTTGATTTCACTGTAGGTTGTAAAAATGTTTTACTAAGGTGAAGATGCTCATGGAGGTATGGTAGAACCACTGTGAGGCTGGTAAACTTGGAGATGGATCTGCTGCTAGGGAAATGTGTTGGTTTTATCCAGGGGATTGTGCCATGGGCAACATTTGTAGGAGGGGTTTTGCTAAACACGGCCTACACCCAAATAGAAGGGTTATGGGGATTACATCATTACCTAAAGCAGTAATGAAACTCACTTTCAGTTATGATGGGGTTAGGACTGTGCCTTTTTAAGTGAAAGGCTGATGATGAGGGATAAAATTTGTGACCATATGGATACTGAAAGCAGATACATGATGGGAAATAATATAAATGCTAAAGAAATAGTTGAAGCTAATGAAAACAGTAAAAGATAGTGTCACAGGTGGGAAGGTGGGAGATGTAATAGACAAATGGGTTTATTTCCCTGCAGTTATAGCATGTACAGCAGAGATAAAGGAGCAATCAGTGAAAGAATTTATATATTGGTTAGCAAGAGGGACAGATATCTGTGGTGGTAAAAATGTGGTGTTGGCTGCTTACTGCAGTGGAAGAATGAATAAAGGTGATTAAACTCTTGGGAAGAAAATAAATATGTATTCAGAGGTCTGAAGTGAGCATAGAATGGTCATTATTGCTGGTAATTTAAATTTACCAGGTTTCAACTGGGGACCGAGCGTGGTGGTGTAACGGATAGCGTTCTGGCCTCGCATTCGGGAGGACGGCGGTTCTAATCCCCGTCCGGGCATCCAGATTTGGGTTTTCCATGGTTTCCCCAAATCACTCCAGGCGAATGCCGGGATGCTTCCTTCAAAAGGCCATGGCCGAATTCCTTCCCATTCCTTGCCCCCATCCTTTCCCGTCTCTAAAGACCACGTTGTTAAAAAGGGACGTTAAACTGTTACAAAAAAAAAAAAAAAAATTCAACTGGGGACACCTGTGAACGGATTTGCTAATACCTAAATAAGGGAACACAACTTTACACAAGTTGTAGGACAGAGCACATGTGAACCAAACATTGGATATGTTGCTAATAAAGCCTGGTAACATTGTGGAGGATCAAGTAACTGAAGGAATAAATGATTATGATGCACTTTTGATGGATCCTAGAGGGTTCAGTAAATTGGTGACCAAAGGTAGTAATGGGTACAAATATAAAAAAAAGGCACATTTTTCAGAACTGGAGAGAGATTTCAAGTGAAGATTCAGTAAATGGAAAGAAAGCACAAGTACAATGGAGCTGAAATGGGATCAGTTCAGGAAGATTATTGGAATAGCTGAAGAAATGCTTATACTAAAATAAAAATTTAAAAAACCTACATACTATAGTGAAGTTTACTGGGTAAAGTGGTCGTTAAGAACAGAACAGAACACAACAGAATTAAGAGATGGCAAGGCAGCAGATATCAATTGAAACAACTAAACAAAGAATTAATAGCAGCAAAGAGGGAAGCTGTAGGTGGGTTCATGAAAAATTTTGTGTAAGGGCACCAGTGAATAATGTACATAAAAATTTCTATGGCTACATTGAAAACTAAACAGAATGTATTAATACAGTTTCAGATAAGGGTGAAGAATAAATAACTATGGATTTAAAAATGAAACCATTAGGTACTATGATTCGGGAAGGAACTTGTAGATGCAAGTAGGAATAAGCGGCCAAAAAAAAATTGGAAATACATCCTGAGGATATTTTAAGGAATTGAGAGAGTTAGGAAAGCATAAAGAGCCTATTGTAGATAATTGCTACAAAACCTTGTTGTGTATATACAGTAGAGTCTTGTGTATCCGATGCAAACGGGACGCGGGAATGTCGGATTACCTAGAATGTCGGTTAATAGAGAAAGAAGAAACAACAATTTCATAAATGGTTGCTGGTGTCTTATTGATAAAGCTGATACAGTACAGTAATTACTTTCATTGTGAAATCCGATTAAAATGCATAAAAGGTTGATATATATTCAATTTTGTTTTAAAAAAGTTTGTAATAGATTTTTGCTTGCCTGCTGAGTGTCTTTTTCTCACTGCCATGTCACGCATTCTCTGTAGAAATAACACTTCAGTGCTGGAGGTTTCTTCTTGTTGCTCCATGTATTTCAGTGCTGTCTCAAGGGCTTTGAATCCTTCATTGTGTGTTATTTTGGCACCACCTTTATCAATTATGTATTCTTCCTCCTCTGTTTCTTTTTCACTGTTGTTAACAATGCTGACAATGTATTCATCAGTGACTTCATACAGGTTATCAAGGGCAGGCCACTCATTAAGGTCCTCATCATTTGTATCTACACATACAGGGATTTGTTTCAGCAAAAGTAACATATTGTCCGTGTTTCCGTGCTAATTTCTGGTGTAAATATAAATGGTACGCTGGGAAGGAAAATAGATTTACAGTGTATGTGTGTGTCTTACGAGTCGGATAACATGGAATGTTGGATAAGCGAAGTTGGGTTAAGCGCGACTCTACTATATATATAAATCTCGCCACAATGTTTGTCAGAGATAAACTCCGAAACTACTTAACCGATTTTGATGAAATTTGGATTACTGTGTGTAATTTGATCCAACTTAAAAGATAGCATACTTCTTATCTCGATTATTGACCTCAATATTTGTTATTGCCAATTAAATGTCCATTAATTGTTTGTCATAGGACAAAGGTTTGTAATTATTTGCAAGTTCCGTAAGTTAGAGCGGTCAACTGGACATCGAAAGGTCCCCAGTTCGAATCCTTATCTCGGCGGGGATTTTCATAGGCACTTAACCCAGCCTTCACCTCTGGCACAGATTGCTGTGTAATGTGAAATACGCCAGGACTGTACCGTGGTTAAGATTCCACGCTAATCTGTAGGTCCTCTGTACCCGGCAGGATTGGCGTGCTAGGTTAAGGTGGTTACGACAGGTCTGGAATGCGGAGCCAAGAGAAACCCTGTCAACAGGTCATTACAATCATGCAAAATTATTATTATAGTTCCATAAATTTCTAACAGATGGTGATGTGTTAATTTATCGACACAACCCTTGGTTATCTAGGTTGGGTAACCATTCAGTAGTTGGCGTTGTGTTTCGGTTTCTTTATGCTACAGTCTATTCCACGCCATATGTGTTTATGTCCACAGCAAAATTGAGTTTCTTGTAATTTTTGTGTATTATCATTTTTATAAGTGTGCTGTGTATCTATACTAATATTATAAATGCGAAGGTAACTCTATCTGTCTCTCTGTCTGATTGTTATGTTTCTTGGCCTAATCTGATCATTATCAAATTTGATGTGGAGATTCTATTTGGCATTAGAATGGTCATAGCATACTTTTTTCTGTATAAACAATACGTGTTGTCATATAATTTTGAAAAATTACTGAACGGCGATAGATGTGTAGGATATGTGGGTCCCTGTACTACCTTTCCATATAGTGGCCTGGTGGCTCAGTGGTTAAAGCACTTGCTTACTAATGTTTGGAGTGTGGTCTCTGGTTAAAATCTCCATGGAAGGAAAGATTTTTAAAGATTAAGTTTGATCATATGAGTCATGCCTGAACTGTCAGTTTTTCGGATTGCATGTTTTACTGTAGATACCACAAATTTAGGGGTGCAATGCAAGACAAATCGTAGGTAGTCTAGAAATGCTGTAGGTGCACACTTTTTTACGTTATATTGATCCCTCAGGGGTTGTTGCTCTCGCAGTCATTGTGTGCGTAGTCTGCACTAATAATACTATAAATGCTGAAGTAAGTCTGTCTTTTTGTTACGTTTTGATGACTGAATGGCTATATTGATGGAATTTGACAAGGAAATACTTTGTATCTGTACGAAGGGCATAGGACATTTTTTCGGTATGAAGAACAGTTGTAGTCATAAAAATTTTAAGAACTTATCAAATGGTGACAGAGAGATGGATGTGTGTGTTAGTCTGTAATATTAAGTTGGTTGCTCAAGCTTTGTTTCTCATGCATTATGGTAGTGTATGATTTGTTAGTAAATTTCGTATAGAGACAAAACATGTTATTTAGTATAGATCTCGATTTTCTCTGTACTATTATTTTGTGTCCGCTTAAATGTTCTAGCACCAGTTTATTTGGCCTTCTTTTTTGACATGCCTTGGAGTGTAAACTGACCTAAGTTATGGCTTTAGCAGAGCACGAACAGCTAAAGTTATTAAAACCCAAAAATCAATAGCTCATGCTGAAGAAAGAAGAAAAGACCAAGCTGAAATAAAGCTGCCCTTAGTTAACCCCCCCCCCCCCTGCCCATATCTCTGCACCTTCATTTGTTTTTCTGTTTTTAAGTATGTTCCATAAAGGAGTGGTGACAAATAAGACTGAAAGTTACAGACTGATTAGTTTGACATAAGTGGTAGGTAAATTTATGGAGAGATTGATATGCAAACTTATCAGAAATGTCTGGGGAAAAAAACTGGTTTGCAAATTGGAAACTTGGCTTTAGGCAAGGATATTCATGTGAATCTCGATTACTGAGCTATTTGCGAGACATTTCAGATGAAATGAAGAGGGGGCAAATTGATAGAGTAGCACTAGAAGTTTCTAAGGAATTTGACAATGTGAGCCATAAAGTTGTGTCAAATAAAGCAAAAATCGCTGGAGTGGTTAAAAAAAATGTGACTTGTTGGCTAGAGGAATTTTTAAAAGGTTTAAAAACCATTATGGTTGGAAACATATTATCAAAAAAGGTGGAACTGAAAACAGCAGTGCAGCAGAGTAGTGTACTTGGTACCATTGCTATTCGTTATTTTATTGGTTTGTGACCAGAAGTTAGTTTGTGTGTTAATGTTTTGTAAGGGAGAAGGTCTAGCAGTTACTGCGCGACTTGGACAGGATACCAAACTGTGTAGTTCAGCATGGACTGCAGATTAATTCCAAGAAGACTCAGCTTATAAAGTACATAGATAAAAAATAAAAGGCTATTAATCTTTATTAGGTTGGGAAGGAATTGTTTGTTGAAGGTGTGAAATGTAAATATCTTTGCATAATATATCATGATAAACCCAGCTGGGCAGGTGATAGTAACAGATTTCGAAATCCTACATTTGTTGGAGACAGTGATTAGAGGCTGTAACAGAGAAGCGAGGAAATTGGGTTACAAAACTTTAGTTAGACCATTTGTTGAATATGGTAGTGTAGGACACACATTTTTGGTATCAAATACAGGAGTTTTGGAGAGGGTTCAAAGGAGAGCAGTTACATTTTTCTTTGGAAATTACTACTGAACACAATCAGTAACTGGTATGATAGAGGAGTTGGACTGGAATTAATTAAAAGACGTGAGGAGGGTGATTATGCCTGGAAAGATGTTGGTAGAAGAATTAAGTCGTGCATGGAAAGGTCAAAATTGACCTTGACTACAGTCCACCTCTAATGACCTCAATGTCAAAAAAAAAAAAATGCCATAAGAGGAAAATTTTTTTTTTTTTGGGAACGAGAGACGAAAATTTTCTTTTATGGTTAAGAAAGTTAGGGATTGGAATGAGTTACCAAGGGAAGTGATGAATAACTTACAAAAATTCAAAAAGGGCAAAAGCAGGTGGGTGTAGAAATTACACTCTTAAGAATTTAAGATAGAAAATGGGGGTAAACGGTTGTATAGGGAGACTGCCACTTGAGCATGAACTCTATTGAAATTATATTAATTAATTTTAAAAAGGTACCAGTTACGCTGAGTAACTAGTGTATATCCTAATTATGATCACCACAGCATTATGGATACCCAGCAGACACTAGTTTTTTATGTTTACTAGTTGGAAATATAGTATTAAATGTTGTTTTGCATCTCTAATGAGTTGTGTAATTTATTTTCAGTAAGAAAAGAGGAATAGCTGCTATACTTTCATAGTTATGCTCCTAATGTTATTAGTAATGCGGAAGAACTGAGGAGTGATAAAGAAAGTAAAATTAACTAGAAGGAAGGTGGGCTATGAAGATGGAAAAAAAGTATTTAAAAAGTCCCAATATTTTAAGTGACCGCTTATTCATGTTACAAAAAAAAGAAGACAAAACACATGGTACAGTAAACAGGTGTGCATGGTGTAATCATTACCATCTGATTCAAATCATAAGATTTTGTGTTGGCACACCTGTGATCATATTAAGCATTAAAATTGCATCTTGGTGAGGGTTCCTAGTGTTAGTGTGGATGTGTGTTCCCTGTACTGTGAATTGAGGCCAGAGACACTGACGGAGCTTTTCTGACGCTTTGCATAAAATCCTGCGTGCTGTTATGCTATACCCAGGCTTGAGATCAGTTCAGGTCTTCAACAAGAGCATTTCTTATATCAGATGGCAGTGTCTATTAACAAATGGGTACCTACTGCTCATAAAAATCTAATTATTTACTTGGTCTTGTAAACCCAGAAAAAAAAAGGAATACTTTTAAAACATCAGAGATAGATAATTCTTTCGCTCGTCTCCAAAACCAATATTTTCTATAACTAATTTCTGAAATTATTATAATATTATTAACATTATCAATAAATTTAATATTGGTAAGATCAAAAACACCTATACCAATACTACTAATTATTCTTGTACAAACAATTTTAACTTGTATTTTTGGAAGGAATATTATAATAAACTTTTGAATGTCGTATTTTCTATTTTTAATCTTTCTAGGGGGCTTAATAGTAATCATTATATACATTACCAGAATTGCCTCTAATGAAATATTTAATGACAAAATATAAACAATAATATTAATAATTATTACCATAATAACAATATTAGTAATAATATATTATTTAGATAAAACCAGATCAATGAAAATAAAAATAGAGACATAATATTTTAAAAAAATTATCAAATATAGAAATATCAGAATCAATTAAAAATTATATAATAGATCAAGATTCATAACAATAATAATAATAATCTATTTCTTAATTATAATAATTGCAGTAGTAAAAATTACTAATTTTTCTTCAGGACCAATTCGGAAAATATATGAATAAACCCCTACGAATCAATAATCCTGTATATATATAATAATTCACTTATTGATTTACCAGCACCAGCACATTTGAATATGAAACTTCAGTTCACTATTAGGATTATGTTAAATAGTACAAATTATAGCTGGCCTATTCCTGACGATACATTATACCCCCAATATTGAAATAGCATTCAGTAGTGTAATTCATATCTATCGAGACATAAATAATCGATGAATAATACGAACAATCCATGCTAATGGGGCATCATTGTTCTTCCTTTGCATATATATTCATGTTGGACGAGGTTTATATTATGGATCATATATATATTTACATGCCTGAATAGTAGGAACAATAATTATATCTATATTAATAGCAACAGCAATTCTAGGATATGTTTTACCATGAGGCCAAATATCATTTTGAAGAGCAACAGTAATTACCAATTTATTATCAGCAATCCCATATGGGACAGACATAGTTCAATGAATTTGAGGGGGATTTGCAGTTGATAATGCCACACTAAATCGATTTTTCACATTCCATTTTGTACTACCCTTCATAATTGCTGCAATGGTGCTAATTCATCTATTCTGCCTACACATTACAGGATCAAGTAATCCACTAGGGTTAAACAGAAATATTGATAAAATTCCGTTTCACCCATATTTTATATTTAAAGACTCAATTACTTTTATTATTGTAATTACAGCATTAATCATAAGTCCATTAATCAGACCTTACATATTAGGAGATCCAGAAAATTTTATTGCAGCTAATCCACAAGTAACACCGGTTCATATTCAACCTGAATGATATTTTCTATTTGCCTACGCAATTCTACGATCAATTCCCAATAAATTAGTTGGAGTAATTGACCCAGTAATATCGATTAGAATTTTAATAATTATACAACTGAATTTTATCCGACCAATCAAATTATATTCTGAAGTATAGTATCAAAAGTAATAATACTAACATGAATTGGTAAACGCCCAGTAGAAGAGCTGTATATTTTTACAGGGCAAATATTACTAAATAACAAATCTGTGAGATAAAATAATTAAACTGTTAATTAGCTTAATTCCCCCCAAAGCATATGTCTTGAAAACATACATTAGAAGTTTAAGTCTTCTATTAACTTTCACATTAAACTTCCAAATTTATTTGACTAAATAGTAGAAAAAATTAATATCTACCCAATTAAAAAACATAAATAATTTAAAGATAAAGGCAAGAAACTTATTCAGGCTAAATATATTAATTTATCAAAACGAAATCGAGTTAAAGTCCCCCGGATCAAAATAAATAAAAAAGAAACAAAAACTAATTAAAAAAAAAAATACTAAACTGTAATAATCTCCTCCTAAAAAAATTATGTTAATATTAAGCTTATAAAAAGAATACTTGTATACTCAGCAAGAAAAAGTAAAGTGAATCCACCAGCACCATACTCAATATTAAAGCCAGAAACTAATTTCGACTCACCCTCAGAAAAATCAAAAGGAGTACGATTAGTTTCTGCTAAACAAGAAGCTAATCCAGCCAGAAATAAAGGAAATATATATAAACAAAATCATCTATTATATTGATATAAATACATATAATATAAAACATATCTACTAACTATAATAATTGGAGATAATAAAATTAATTCTAATCTTACTTCATATGAAATAGTTTGTGCTACGGAACACAATGAGCCCAATAAAGAGTAGTTGGAATTAGACCTCCCAGCAATTATAGTAGTATAAACCCCTAAACTTGTACAGCAAAGAAGAAAGAAAAATCCATATATAAATTAAATAAGGTCGTAAAATCCATATGAACAATGAAATTACTAAGCTAAAGACTGGTGAAAAATAGTAAATAAAATAATTTGATTTATAAGGTAAAGATTGTTCCTTGATTAGTAATTTAATAGCATCACTAAAAGGTTGTGGAATACCAGCAAATACAACCCTATTAGTACCGTTACGAATCTGAACATACCCCAACATCCTGCGTTTGAGTAAAGTAAAGAAGCCGCTCTTAATAAAACTAAAATAAATTATAAAATCAAATTAATTAAAAACATAAATAAACCATATGATATTGTAGTGACCCTGAAAGCTTAGTGATAAGACCAGACAGGGTAACTTCCACTGGAGCCGTGGATAAGGGTCGACCATAGAAAATCGACCATAGTTCTGATATGAATATTCGTCATAGGTTCCTACTGCAACACCTGACAGGTTTTATGGCTCAGTACATTCAAATATTAATAGTGGAATGGCTGCGGAAGCTAGGATAAATCACGGTAAACTCCATTTGGCTATTTACATATTTATTTACATGAGCAATGACTGATGGCATATGTGAACATTTACATTGTCTAATTGGAGTTGTAACACAACATTAGAGATACAGCCAAGGACGGGGCGAGCATGTAACTTATGGGCACCTCGCAGCCCAAACTAACTGGAATATTGATAAGAACTCTACAAGATTATGCCCATATGAATATGACCAAATGATTTACTCTTTAACTGTCCACACCCAACTATCACAGCAGAGCCCACCTTAGTAGTAGACGACAGCCATCTTCTTCTCAGCAACCGCCGCCCCGGCGGCGCCGGCGTAGACGCCTACGGCGTCGATGTGGTACGTTGAAAGACTTTCGTAGACAGACCCCCAGACCGCTGCTCCCAGGGTTTAAATAGATACTCCCCCTTCCTATCATCACTATGTGGAGAGGGCAATACTCCTCGCTAACCTGCTGTATGGAGTAACTTTAACAGCTTGCAATAAGGACAGCCGCTTGGCCACTGGCTTGCTGATATGCATGCTACTTCCCAGGTCATAGCGCTATTGCTTAACTTTTTCATGCTCGCTCGCCCTGGATACCGACTTGATAAATTAATTTGAAGTATTTGGGCAAGTGATCGCCTAGATCACTACATGTCCCCCCCTTCGCCACGTCCGGAGTCTACGGAGGACGTGTTTTGTAAAGAGGTAAGAGGAAGCTTTCGCTTCTTATTGCTGATGAGGTCAGAGGATGCCAGGTGTGTGAAAGAGGTATTCCTGTGATAAATGGTGTTAAGTCGCAGCCTTTTTTAGGGTAAATAAAATAGATTTATTAAGATGTCTAAAGGAAATTAATGTCTCTGATGATCATAATTTGTTGAAATTAAAAATTCCAACTGATATACCAGTATGTAATAATAAAATAAACAATTCAAAGTCATTGCGTCAAAGTGTTCAGACCAGTATTTTCCACCAAAATATAAGAGGAATATTTAGTAAAACTGATGACATTACCTTAAGCCTAGAAGAGATTCAAAATTCCAGAAATTTTAATGTAGACGTTTTGTGTATATCTGAGCATCATTTGTCTGATACAGGAATATCTCAGCTGTCCATCCCAAATTATAAATTAAGCTCTCATTTCTGCAGATGTAAAATGGAGAAAGGGGGAGTTGCCATTTTTGTTAAAAATAATATTGAATGCAGTAGTGTAGTTGTAAGTAACTATTGTATAGAACAACACTTTGAATGTTGTGTTACTAAACTAGAATATGATAAGGAAGAGCTGATAGTGATAGCAATTTACAGGGCCCCCCTCAGGTAATTTCAGACTGTTTTTATCTCATTTAGAGTCTTTGCTACTAAGTTTTACAAATAGCAAACAAATAGTATTATGTGGAGATTTCAATGTTGACTTTCTGAATCACAGCAATGATAGATTAGATATGGAAGCCTTGATGTTGTCTTTTAACTTAACAGCACTTGTAAATTTTCCTACGAGAATACAAAATAATAGCAGGACTGCAATTGATAATTTTTTTATGGATATTTCTCAGTGCAGTAATTACAGCATACATCCAGTAATAAATGGTATCTCAGATCATGATGCCCAGCTATTATGTATCGAGTCCAGGAACACTGTTAAACAGATAAAGAAAAGCTGGGTTTATAGAAGAAATATTAGTGAAAATAATATAAAACACTTCATAGATACCTTAAACAATGAAAACTGGTTAGAAGTATATAATGCGCAGGGTGTTAATGCGAAATTTGATTCCTTTCTGAATATATTTCTAACACTTTTTGAAGGTAGTTTCAAAAAAAGGAAAATTCTCAACACTCCAAACAATGAACTGGGCATGGGATGGATAACAAAGGGTATTAGAATCTCTAGTAAAACAAAGAGGGACCTTTATTTAAAAATGAGAGAATCGGATAGCTATGCGCTGAAAGTTCACTATAAACTTTATTCTAAAATACTAAGAAATGTAATAAGGAAGGCCAAGAACAGGTACATATCGGCGAAAATAGAAAATTCAGACAATAAAATGAGAACAATATGGAATATAATAAAGACTGAAACAGGAAAAACTGTAAATCACTCTAAAGACATAAAAATAGAACAAAATGGATATGTGTATAGCGAAGTAGGGGAAGTTTGTGAAATATTTAACAAACATTTTACGTCGGTAGTAGATAAATTAGGCATAGAAAAGCAATCCCCACATAGTGCTCTAAGGCTTCTTGAGACTGCTTTCCCAAATAGCTTTGTGGAGATGAAATTGCCACCAGTAACAGTCTCAGAAATATATAAACTCATTAAACAATTAAAACCTAAAAATTCTTCCAGCTATGACAATATTTCAAGTAAATTACTGAAAAGATGTTCAGACTGTATCAGTCATGTACTTGCTCACATTTGTAATGAATCCTTAATACAAGGTGTTTTTCCCGATAGACTAAAATATGCTGTTGTAAAACCATTATTTAAAAAAGGAGAAGTAACATGTGTAGACAACTATCGTCCCATTTCATTACTTTCAACATTCTCAAAGGTTTTTGAAAAAGTCATGTATAGAAGAGTAATAAAACATGTTACACACTATAATATCCTCACAAATTCACAATTTGGGTTCAAAAAAGGATCATCCATAGAAATGGCTATATATTCATTTTTAAATAACACATTTGAGGAACTGAATAATAAAATGAATCCTGTAGGAATATTTTGTGATCTTGCAAAAGCATTTGACTGTGTAAATCATGAATTACTTTTGAAAAAAAATGGAATACTATGGTATTTTTGGGACCGCAGGTAAATGGTTTAAATCATAGATTGAAAGCCGAATTCAAAAAGTTTCAATTTTTGATTCTAAAATAAGTAAAGATGCTTCATCAGACTGGGAGAAAATAAAACATGGAATTCCACAAGGCTCTGTCTTAGGTCCCCTCCTCTTTCTGTTATACATCAATGACCTTCCTGGAAATTTATCCGACAAAGTTAAGAGTGTTTTATTTGCAGATGACACTAACCTGACTGTGCGTAAAACACCAAACAGTACTATAGAATTTAATGTAAATGAAGTACTTAGAGTAGTAGCAAATTGGTTTAAGGCAAATTCATTAAAATTAAATTTTGAAAAAACACATTATATTAGGTTTAAAACAAAAAACTATGCACAGCCAGATATATGTATAAACTATAAAAACAACACAATCTTAGAAACAGAGAGTATAAAATTTCTTGGTATTAAAGTAGATCAGAAACTCTGTTGGCATGATCATATCACTACACTACTGGCAAAGTTAAGTAGTGCCACCTTTGCAATACGAACACTTTCTCTAACAGCAGATCTAGAATTAATGAAACAGGTGTACTACTCATATTTTCATTCAGTAATGTCATATGGCATAATTTTTTGGGGAAACTCTTCACAAAGTAAAAAAGTTTTCATAGCACAGAAAAGAGCTATTAGGTTTCTGTGTAGGGTAAAACCAAGAACTTCTTGCAGACAACTCTTTAAGAAACTTAATATTCTTACAATGTATTCTCAGTATATATATTCTCTCATGAGCTTTGTCATAGAAAATTTTAACCTGTTTACACCTAATTCACAGGTACACAGTTTCAATACAAGAAACAGAAATAACTTGCATAAAACACAAACATCTCTGTCATTAGTACAAAGAGGAGTTAATTATTCTGGGATACATCTGTTTAATAAACTACCTAATCATATAAAACAGCTTTCAGATAATAAAGATGTATTCAAACAAAAACTTAGAGATTATCTTATTGGCAACTCCTTCTACTCCATTCAAGAATTTGAAGAAAATAATTAATTGTACTCATTATGACATTTGCAAAACTCAGTTGCAAAAATGTATGTTTATTATTTCTTGTATTTTTAAAATATGTATATATATATATTTACTATGATATGACTCATATTATGTGTATATGTATCAACAATGACATGTTTCACATCCCAGAGGTATTTCCTCAGCAGGGATCCATGGAACAAGATTGATAAATAAATAAATAAATAAATAAACACAGTTTGCAAAATTACTTAAAACTAAATACAGGTTTTCCTTAAAACTAATTACAATTTCTTTTTCTTCGTATTACTGAGGTGTTGGTGTGTTGTTAAATACAATTAGAATGGTTTATCTGTTTTATTTTGTTTTAACTTGGACTGGATTGATTTGTGGTGGCGGTGTCGGCCTTGCCGACTCTTGTTTGGCGTGGCTCAGCGGATACGGGCGTCCCCGTCTGCTGATACTACGCGCGGCTGCGTTAGCAGTTGACATGATTCGCGACGTCACGTCAGCTCTGCGTTGTAAGGACAGCTCAGCGTCTTACTTGTTTTCACTCACCACTCCAGCCAAGTTACAGGTTACTAGAACACTCGTAAAATTTTGCATTAGTGGAACATCCTCTTAATTCTATACATACAATGATTCTTCACACTTCAGTTGACACCTCCATATACAACCTTCAACATATTTTCACTAGAACAATTTACATTTCCACTTCTATTGTGATTTAGTATACTCTCTTTTGACATTAACAGAGTTGATCGTGTGCTTTTCACTTCACAATTATTGATGACCATTTAGTAACACAACTCCCCAATGACTTCCATGAATTCCACAATATATTTTGTTCAACTTATTCTGTTTCCTTAACATTAAATCTTTAGTTTCTCAGAACCTCCGGTTACTCAGTAATTATGAAGATATTGTACACAACAACAATGATGACTTTTCATTTGATTTTTCACTACTCCCTTATGATGTAAAAGCATATTCATGCTTTAATATTACATTTATACCATATGACTCGAGACATTGTAATCACTCCAAAATAGTTTAATATGATCTTATTTCCTTGATGCCAGTGACTGCTATTACGAAAATGCACCATGACTGGTTAGCTCATTAACTCCACTTAATTTCTCTTATTTATACTTAATGGTTAATTTAACCTTCACACAATATCCCATCGAGGAACTAAGATCACATTCTCCCCAAACATTTTAATACATTGAGTACAACAATTATACACATAACATGATTTCATCTCTTTTAACACAACTCTTAATTTATTCTGCAGGATTCACATTACTTCAATGATACACCAGTTAACACTTAGGAACTAACTTATTCTCGTCATTTCCTGTACAGACTTTCCTATGCGAAGAATACACCTCTCGTATCTATTACACAATTTACTTTTCGTTTTACTCCTTTATTTTACTATAATTCATAAAAGTTACGCCTTTTTTCTCTACTTTAAATAATTTCCCTAAATTAAATTCCCTTTAATAACATCTCTTCTTCTTATCCTATGTAAATGTGCAGTTATGCTGAATGATAATTATATACATTTATATTCTTTCCAACTCCTCTTCTCCTTAGCAACCAATAATTATAAGGGATATTTTATCTGATTCACCCCATTAATGCTTACAATTTTTTTCTTCCCCTATGACTTATTATGTAATTTAGCTTTATATTCCAAATACATATACACAGACGGAAAAAAAAAATCCCAACACCAAGAAAGACTTGTGTTAGATAAACGAAATTTGGTAGGCGTGTTTATACATCTGAAAGATGACATCGATTCAAATTTCGCGCTTCGCGCATAAGTGTGGCGCTAGTAGCGCTACTCAGAGCTTGCAAATCAGGTTTGCTTTAAATACGCGCTGTAAAGTTTGTGAACGTTATTTACCGCTGAGATTTGACATAGTGAGTTGATGTTAGCCAAGAATGCCTTTAAGAAGACGAAGAAGCCATTATCAACAGCTCACCGAGTTTGAACGAGGTCGTGTAATAGGGCTACGAGAAGGTGGATTTTCTTTTCGCGATATTGCAGAAAGACTTGGCCGGAATGTATCCACTGTGCATGATTGTTGGGTGCAGTGGTCAAGGGATGGTACTGCCTCAAGAAGACCGGGTTCCGGGAGGCCACGTGGCACTACTGAGAGGGAAGACCGCCGTATTCGGCGTACAGCTGTGACGCATCGTACTGCGTCTGCGGCAGAAATTCGAGCTGCAGTTGGTACCACAGTGACACAACGAACTGTTAGAAATCGGTTACTTCAAGGACAGCTCCGAGCCAGGCGCCCTGTAGCGTGCATTCCACTGACTACAAGCCATCGCCGTTTGCGACTCCAGTGGTGTCAAGCCAGAGCTCATTGGAGGACGGAGTGGAGATCTGTTGTGTTTTCTGATGAAAGCAGGTTCTGCCTTGGTGCCAGTGATGGCCGAGTGTTGGTCAGAAGGAGGCCAGGGGAACGCCTGCAACCAAACTGTCTGCGGCCTAGACACACTGGACCTACACCTGGAGTCATGGTCTGGGGAGCAATTTCCTATGACAGCAGGAGCACTCTTGTGGTTATACCAAACACACTGACTGCAAATTTGTACGTCAGTCTGGTAATTCAACCTGTAGTGCTGCCATTCATGAACAGCATTCAAGGGGGAGTTTTTTCAACAGGATAACGCTCGCCCTCATACCGCTGTTGTCTCGCAACGTGCTCTACAGAGTGTCGACATGTTACCTTGGCCTGCGAGATCACCAGATCTGTCTCCAATTGAACACGTATGGGATATCATTGGACGACAACTCCAGCATCATCCACAGCCAGCACTGACCGTTCCAGTATTGACAGCACAAGTACAACAAGCATGGAACTCCATACCACAAAGTGACATTCGAAACCTGTATGACACAATGCATTCACGTTTGCAGGCTTGCATTCAAAATTCTGGAGGTTACACCGGCTATTAATTTAACAGTATTTCACATTTGAAATGCATTTTCTTGAGCTTAAATTAACCTGTGATCTTGAAAATTTAATCAATTAAACATGTTAACTTGACAAATGCATTGTCCAAATTTCATTACTCTACAATAATTTTTTCTTGGTGTTGGGATTTTTTTTTCCGTCTGTGTAGTTTTACGTGCTTCCACTGCGCCGCCGTACTACCCACTCAACTTCTGACGTCATGCTTCGCCAGCGACACTCTTACTGTTTAGCTGATGACAGCAACACCCGCTGAACGTCAGCCCGAACTCTCCACAGCTCGGTATTTCCCACCTAAACTCCCCTCGACCTTTGTGCGTAACAATACCCGGTTCACGTCTTCGTTCAACCATATGTGGTTCTTCGTGACACTTTCCTCGTGCACGGCTGAATAATATGGAGTCGTTTGCCCCTTACTTTTATTTTATAACCACCCAGGGTTCTTCGTACCTCACCTAGTACGGATTAACAATAGGAGTTCCCTGCCTCCCCAATACTCCTCTTACGGTAGACTTCGCACCTACCTCCCCATAATCTCCTTAACACCATTCGCCTAGAGGTTTTCCCTTACCTCCCTCCATTACCAGATACTGCATTCCTCTGCAATACCTTTATTTTCCCCTCCATTTTTGTGACGACCTCCAATCGTCTTGCGCCAGTTAAGTAGTAACTTCCACTCTGTTATTATTACCTCCAGCTCCTCCATAATTCCAATGACGACCCCTTCGTCATCTCTCCTTAATTACCCGACTACCCTCCAAATAATTCTCCCCGTTATACCTTATATAACTTACTTCTACCCTCTCTATAATATTGCTTCACTACACCTACCTTTCATCTTTAACAACATACCTTCGTCAGCATAGGGACATTTAAGTCCACTGACATCATGCTACCATTGGCGACACCTAGTCACCACTTACCTTTTCCTATTTCCTCACAGGCACCATGGACATACACTTCCCACGTTAAAGTGGATTCAAGTGTGTTGCACCAGGCATCCTCATTTTCACCCAATTCTCCTCAAATCTCGCCTCACCCGGCGACATCATGTAACCCCTTCAACTCTCGCCAGTTTTCGCCTCTCCCGGGCGACTCCCCTCTATTGCAATTTTCGCCACCCTGAGCGACTCTATTTAAACCCTCCAGGTTTATGTTTAACCCCGCAAACCACCGCTAATTTTTGGAAGGTATTTACCCGTCTTCCACCTTACATGGAGATCAATTTTTCTAGATCCCTCCTTATAATCTGTTATCTACATCTTTAACACACAACCATTCTCTCGTTCCACCTCGTAGGAACAGCACTTATAGAATTTCTCATATAATTAATCATCGGCCCCCGTTCTTTCGGTTATGCATTATGATTACATTTGTGCCTCGTCTATAACTTATTTTAATTTATTTTACTGCCCTTTACTTGAATACTGCCATATTAACTCCCTTTAATTTATTTTACTGCCCTTTAGTTCCATACTACCATGATAAGCTCCCTTTAATTTACTGATAATCTCATTTAATATGGATGCGTTGTCCTCGCATTTCTTGATCTCTTAGAACATCGTACCACCTTATTTTCAAGATTCCTTTATAACATGTTATATTAAGTGATTTGATTCTTATATATTACAGTCTAAGACTTAATAATGACCAATTACCCATGTAACTCACGTACGATAATTTTTACAACAGCTGAACACTCTTAGAGCAATATTTTAGTTACCAACATGCGATTCTATTCGTTACTATAATTTATAATTCTTAATTCATCGTTCATTACGTTTCTGTACTTTCATCTCTTGTGAATTTCTCTTTTTTAAAAGCTCAAAGATTAACTTTCTCAATTGACGCGTTAATTTGTATTACATTACAATTGAAGTCTTTACCTAACCACCAATAAAATTTCATTTAGTTTACGATCACTCGTTCACTTCTTATGATTAACCAACATGCTAATTTTTCATTTGAATTTTACCATTAAACATTCCGAATTTTATTCTCCCCGGAGGTGCTGTCTATTTTTGTTAATAAAGAAACTCTTATGTTATTACACCTTTCAAAGTCAGGTAGCCAAAATCACGCGTAACTGTTAGCATGTTTTAATTTGCAATGGTTCTCCTATTTATGAAATCATCATTCTAACTCCCGATTACATAAACTTCTTTGTACACTTTCTTTTAATCATTAACATGAACTTGAAACATTTATAAAGATTTCCGTTCCCAACGGTTCTTCTTTAACTATTATAATCTTAATTAATGGGTACTGCTCAACCACATTTAGACTAATAACTGATAATTTCGCATACACTTTTACTAAAGTGCTAAAATTGGGTTTAATAATCAAATAAGTACTCCGTCTTAACTTATCACATTAGTTCGAGCTTTCATTGTACTTGTAACTTATAGTAGCGTGACATCACGAAAAATTTGATTCTAGTTAACATAACTTCTCCTTCAGCTGTTCATACAGGATTACAGTATAAATGCATTTGCTCTTTCATACTTCTAATATAATTACATTATAAGGGTAAACCATTAGACCATCGATTTACGTAATATGCGGGAGTCTAATTCCAAATATATGAACAATTTAAGATATTCTATTTCTTACTAGCAACAATTTTCACGAAAGTACTTTTCCACATTTATTTCTGCTCTTCAGACAGTAACAAACACTACGCACTTCCACTTCTGGACTTGAATAGTCAAAATTATCAAAATGATTGTAGCATTTTCTAGATCTGCTTTCATTCTATTTTCTTACAATCGTATCTTTATAACTTATAATTCTGGTAGTTGAAGTTAAACTATTGACATTACGTACATCTTCTTCACTTAACTAATTTCATGGAAATACGCATTAATTAGTACCGTTACACATCTTTTAAAATTTTATACTGCTGCACTTTTCCTTAGCAACTTAAATTCTGAGGGCATGAACACTTTCTTGTTTTAAAAAGAGAGCTTCCTTGAGGCATTGATACTTGGATCTTGCGTTATTTTTTTCCGCCTACTGCTTGCGAACTTACTTGCGTCTTGTGGCCTGCTTAAGATTGCTGACCCAAACTGCTCGCTCGGCGATTTCCTGCTGTTGCGGCGATGGCTCGTGTCGACGACCCGCCTGCTGAATGCTGCGTTGTGGCTACCTCCAACTCCGCTCGGCCGCTTCCATAATCGCACCATCTCCTCCTCCTACGACGTCTTCTGTGGGATACTGGATAGTGGATGTGGATTAACTATTGCCGTTTACTCTAACCATAACTATACCCAAGCCGTGACGTCTGTTTGACGCAGGGCTGGCCAAAGGACAGAAACCCTGAACTGACGTCATGAACCTACATAGGACGAAATATTCAGTGATCTTGCGAACCACTTGCACCCCGTGCAAGTGCACCCCACAACCTGACAGCCACAATTTTAACCCCTTCTTGTAGTGACCCTGAAAGCTTAGTGATAAGACCAGACAGGGTATCTTCCACTGGAGCCGTGGATAAGGGTCGACCATAGAAGATCGACCATAGTTCTGATATGAATATTCGTCATAGGTTCCTACTGCAACACCTGACAGGTTTTATGGCTCAGTACATTCAAATATTAATAGTGGAATGGCTGCGTAAGCTAGGATAAATCACGGTAAACGGCATTTGGCTATTTACATATTTATTTACATGAGCAATGACTGATGGCATATGTGAACATTTACATTGTCTAATTGGAGTTGTAACACAACATTAGAGATACGGCCAAGGACGGGGCGAGCATGTAACTTATGGGCACCTCGCAGCCCAAACTAACTGGAATATTGATAAGAACTCTACAAGATTATGCCCATATAAATATGACCAAATGATTTACTCTTTAACTGTCCACACCCAACTATAACAGCAGAGCCCACCTTAGTAGTAGACGACAGCCATCTTCTTCTCAGCAACCGCCGCCCCGGCGGCGCCGGCGTAGACGCCTACGGCGTCGATGTGGTACGTTGAAAGACTTTCGTAGACAGACCCCCAGACCGCTGCTCCCAGGGTTTAAATAGATACTCCCCCTTCCTATCATCACTATGTGGAGAGGGCAATACTCCTCGCTAACCTGCTGTATGGAGTAACTTTAACAGCTTGCAATAAGGACAACCGCTTGGCCACTGGCTTGCTGATATGCGTGCTACTTCCCAGGTCATAGCTCTATTGCTTAACTTTTTCATGCTCGCTCGCCCTGGATACCGACTTGATAAATTAATTTGAAGTATTTGGGCAAGTGATCGCCTAGATCACTACAATATCAATACTACATGTAAAATCAAATTACATAATTAAGATCTAAACTTAATGCACTTATCTGCCAAAGTAGTAATAATATTCAAAGTATTAATATTATCTTATTTTTATGGTCCTTTCGTACTAATAAAAATAATTATATTCAGGATAGAAACCAACCTGGCTTATGGCGATCTGAACTCAGATCATGTAAGAATTTAAAGGTCGACAGACCTAATTATTTGACTTCTGCACCATATATTACTCTTAATCCAACATCGAGGTCGCAAACTACTTTATCAATATGAACTGTCTAAAATAATTACACGGTTAGCCCTAAGGTAACTGAATCATATAATCATAAATTATGGATCAAAAATATTTATGAATGTTTATATAATAGAAAGTTTATTTATTTTCTATGTTACCCCAACAAAATAATTACTACTTTTATTTAAAAATAAACTAACAAAATAAATAATAATTATTATAAAGTTCTGTAGGATCTTATAATCCTAGAAAGAAAGTTAAGCCTTTTGACTTAAATGTTAAATTCAATTAATGTATAAGATACAGTTAATGCCGTATCAAAACATTCATTCTAGCCCTTAATTAAAAGACTAATGATTATGCTACCTTTGCATGGTCAAAATATTGCGGCTCTGTGATTAATCAGTGAGTACACCTTAAATTATTATCAAAAAGACATGATTTTGATAAACAGGTGGGAATTTATTTGCCTAATTCCTTATAAATCAGATTACTTAATAATATAATTTATACAAAAATATTTACTAATTAAATCATTATTTCATATTTTAAATTATTTTAAAACTTATCTTTATAATATATTTAACTATTTTATAAAATCACTTATACATAGTCTTAAGAATTAAAATATAATCAAATAAATAGCTGATTTAAAGCCTATTAAATTAAAAATAAATAAACATTATAAATAAATTTAAAGCCAATTCCCTAAATAATAAAACAAAAATCATAATATATTGATATATAGAAATATTTAATAATTTTGTTAAAATTAAAATTTATCTAAGAAATCTAGATATTTTAAATAACAAATGACATATCACTAATAAATATAAATTAAAAGTAAATATACAACATTACCTTTAATTTATATTTAAATCAATTTAAATCGAGAATAGTAAATAAAAACATATTTTGATATACCCTGGTACAAATGGTACAATAAATAAAATAAACTTTTATATAAATAAATAAACCAATTACTTTACTAGTAAACTATAATTAATAATATTATTTCTATAAAATATACTTAAACATAATTAAATAAAATTATTTTTACTATAAACAATAATAACAAAAAACTCAAATAAATTTTTTATTTTAAGATGTCTTGAATTGCACATGATTAAATTCATTGTAAGTGAAATATTAAACTATCATCATCTTATTCTTACTAGCTACACTTTTCAGTACACTTACTACATTATGACTTATCTCGTCTATATAACGAGAGTGACGAGTGATGTGTATACATGTTAGAGCATAAATCATATTAACAAAATTATTAATGTTACTTTTAAATCCACCTTCAAATAAAAATTAAACAGTATTATTCGTATAAATAAATGTATTGTAACCCAACACGCCTTTATTATAAGCTGTATCTTGACCCGAAATATAATCCAATTAAACTAACAGAAAATTAAAATTCTAATAAAATATTTTTATAACGGAGATATACAAACCAAAAAATAAAGTATATAAAATCGTATAGTATCAATTATAGGACAGGTTTCTCTAAATAAATAAAATACCACCAAATTCTTTGAGTTTCAATAACATAACTAATACTACTCTAGTAAATAAATTAACATTTAAAATAGTAGGGTATCTAATCCTAGATTATAATTTAAATTTTATAGCCTCATTTATAGAAAATAATTAAAATTTCACCTATAAAATAATATCATTATATTCATAAATTTAAATAACTAGTAACTAATAATTTTAAAATGTATTTATTGTATAACTGTGATTGCTGAAACAAACTTCACCAATACTAAATATTAATACTATTTTAAAAATCATTTGATAGTTAATTCAAATTACCGCATAACGGACATTAAGTAAAAATCGTATATATAATAAATAGAAATATTTAAAATCAAAGCAAGTTCTGGATCAAATATTTCAAGAACTTGTAATCAAATCCATTGGTCAAATATAGTTAGAATATCTAGCCCTGGTCAGCAACACAAAAAAAATTCTCTATATATAAATATAGAAGTTATAAGTTTATATTAGATTTTAACTAATGATAGGTTTTAGTCTAAATACATAATTATACATTTAATGATTTTATTTTATAAAAAGATAAAATAATTTAAATGCTTATTATATATATAATTAATTATACAATATAAGTTACTTATGTAATATAGTTTAGTGTTATATTACAGTAAAATTTATATTATATAACAATATTTAATAATATATAATGTATAATAAAGAATTTATATCACAATAAATAACTGTATTATTATATCAATTAACTAACTTAATATAAATTATTTCTATATAAAAAAATCATTTATAGTATAATATAAGATATATATGTATAATTATATAATTACCTACAGGTTTTGTATATTCAATATTTCTTTTTAAACCTTACAAATAGGAATTTACGTATCTTATTAATAATATAAATCTTTCTTGAGCTAATTTTTATATTATAATATAATTATATAAAATAAATATGTTATTATCCTTGCCGCATGCATAGCACCCCAAATTAAAATTAATCTACCTTATAATATTTGACCTAATTAAAAGTGTCTATAAATAAAATCTTACATAATACCTAATTAAAATATTAAATAAATGAAATAAAAATGTGGTGCCTGAATAAGGGATTATCTTGATAGGATTAATAATGTAGACAACTACCCCCATTATATATTTAATAGATTTAAACTATTTCCTCAAGTATCAAAAATGTATGTGCTTCATACACCTAAATATAACTAAAAATATAAGCTAATAAAGCTAATGGGTTCATACCCCATAAATAGAGAAATTAATTCTCTTCTATTTAGCGCACATCAACACAGTAAAAATCTTATTCCTTTTATTTTATATTATCCGTCTCCTCCAATTCTTGACTTTGAGTTTGAATAGGGTCAGAAATTAATATACTATCTATTATCGCCATACTGTCAAGACCAAAAAATTCAGCCATGAATGAAATGTCAATTAAATATTTTATTGTTCAAGCTCTATCATCAACAATACTAATGTTGGCAATTTTATTTCTTGAAATAAATGAAATGTTTTTTTTTGTTGAGAAAACAATGTAATTATGGTTTTAAAAATATCATCAAGACTACTAATTAAAATCGGGGCAGCACTATTTATATATGACTTCCGGAGGCCATAATATAAAACAATTGGTTGAATTGCTCAATTTTAATAACTTGACAAGAATTAGCTCCAATATCAGTATAATTATATTGTGTTTAAAAATATAATTGTAGTAATTATATCAGTGATTGTGGGGGAACTTGGTGGATTCAATCAAACATCTTTACGTAAATTAATCGCTTATTCATCAATTAGTCATATTGGTTGAATAATTGGATGAATAATTATAAAAGAAACAATATGGGAATTTTACTTTATTATTTATTCAATTCTTAGATTAACAGTTGCTATGTTGTTTAATCTAAACAATGTATTTTGATTAATTCAAATCACAAGATATATAAATGATAATAAAAAGATCAAATTTTCTATTTATTAAGATTATTAATAATAATTATTCAATATGTAGTAAATAAACGGAGGAATATGAAAGTAAAACCTGAAAAAAAAACTAATTGAATATGCTGAACTGTACAAGACCATTAGAAAAGAAATAACAGCTGACATCAAGAAACATAACGAAAACCTGGTCAGGTCAGTTATAGAGAACAAGAAAGGCTATAAGAAAGCAAAACAAAGATTAATGATAGGAAAGAAACAAAAATAAAGCTTTAGATGCTGATAATGAGCGTATTACAGACAAAACGGCAGTATTGGTTCATCTCAGGAACTTCTATCAATCCTTATACAGCAAGCAAGATGAAAATCCTTTAATGACATCAAACCCAGACTCACCAATTCCTGAAGTCCTCCCATATGAAGTTAGAAGGGCAGTGAACGAAATGAAAAAAGGATCAGCTAGTGGTTATGACGGACTGTCTATTGACGTACTCCAATTGACTGGAGAAGAAACCTACAGACACCTAGCTACGGTGTTTTCACAATGCCTCGAAGAGAGAAATATCCCATCCAGCTGGAACAAAGCAATGATTGTGTTGCTACACAAAAAGGGTAGTTGTTACAATATTAAAAACTACCGCCCCATCAGCCTCCTTCCTATCATATACAAAGTGTTTACAAAGGTCATCAATAACCGCATCAATTCTACCTTGGACACAGCTCAACCAATTGAACAGGCTGGCTTTAGGTCAGGATTCAGCACAGTAGATCACATCCAAGTCATCCACGAAGTAATAAGTCGAGCAAATGAATACCAGATGCCACTTTGTTTGGCCTTTATTGATTTTGAAAAAGCTTTTGATTCAGGCCATCACTCAGCAATCATACAAGCCCTTTTAGAACAAGGAGTGAACCCCGGCTATATCGACTTACTGTACAACATCTACTCCACTTCCACTGCCTTTGTCAACATTGCTGAAGTCACCAAAGAGTTACCAGTAGAAAGAGGGGTAAAACAAGGAGACTCTATATCCCCCAAGCTATTCACATCAGTCCTAGAGTTTGCAATGGCAAGAACAACCTAAGATTCGCTGATGATATAGTTTTACTCTCAAACAGTCTGGAAGAGCTCAAAGAACTGATAAATGAACTAGAGGCAGCGTGCAGTGAAGTGGGCCTTAAAATAAATATCTCAAAAAGCAAAATCATGCAAAACAAATGGGCAGAAAAAGATAAAGACAAGGCAGACATGAAAGATTCTGGTATTGTGTCCGTAGATCAGTACATCTATCTTGGCCTACTGACCATTATGAATGGTGACTCAAAGCCTGAGATCTACAGACGGATAAAGCTGGGCTGGAGAGCATACGGAAGAAATTCCACAGTTTTTAAATCTAACATGCCAGTACATCTTAAGAAACAGGTATTTGAACAATGTGTATTACCGGTCCTCACATATGCCTGCCAGACTTGGACACTAAATAGCCACACGAAGCAAAAGCTGAGAACTGCTCAGCGATGTATGGAAAGAGCAATGCTAGGGTTTACAAGAAGAGACAGGAAAATGGCCGTGCACATCCGTTCAATAACTAAACTAACAGACATCTTAAAAAGAGTCATGACCCAAAAATGGCAATGGGCCGGTCATGTTGCTCGCAAAAGAGATGAAAGATGGACTATGGTAATGCTGGATTGGATATCGAGAAACCTGAAAAGAGCAAGAGGAAGATCCCTGGATCGCTGGGATAAGGATATACGTCGAGTTACAGGCGTGAACTGGAAGAGGATGGCTCAGGATCGATCGGCCTGGAAAGAACTACAGCAAAACTATGTAGAATTAAAATCTAATATATAGCTCATTAGGCATAAAGAGGCTACATCCTGAAAAAAGGATCGATATAGCTGCAATAATAAATAAATATAGTAAATATAAATCTTATATTCCTAGTATCAGTTATTATTATCATTACAACCATTACCCTATATTATTATATACGATTAACTTTCTCAGTGTTTATATTTATAAATACTGAACATAAATGAATTATTATAAAAAGCAACTTATCAAAATCGAAGAATTATATGTTATATTTTATAGTAACAAGAACTATAGGTCTAGTTTTGATCCCAATAATAAGATTTATAATTTAAGAACTTAAGTTAAATAAACCAATAGCCTTAAAAGTAATAAAAGATCAACTTTTAGGCCTTAGTATTACTACACCATTAGAATTGCCGACTAACATCATTATTGAATATAAAGCCACGAGTGCTGAGAATGTTTAACTCATAAATAGATTTACAGTCTATCACCTTAATCTTCAGCCATCTCACTGCAAAAATGACTATTTTCCATGAATCATAAAGATATTGGAACATTATATTTTATTTTCGGAGTTTGAGCAGGTATAGTCGGGATCTAGTTTAGACTATTAATTCTTATAGAACTTGGTCAACCAGGTCATTTAATTGAAAATGATCAAATCTATAATATAATTATTACAGCACATGCTTTTGTAATAATCTTCTTTATAGTTATACAAATTATAATTGGTGGATTTGGAAACTGACTAGTACCTCCAATAATTGGGGCCTCAGAAATAACATTTCCACGAATAAATAATATAAGATTCTGACTATTACCCCCTCTTTAATCCTTCTACTGACATCATGAATAGTTGAGGGGGGTGTAGGTACAGGATGAACTGTATATCCTCCCCTTGCCGGTGCAATTGCCCATAGAGGAGGATCAGTAGATCTGGAAATCTTCTCCCTACATTTACTTGGTGTATCATCTATTTTAGGAGCAGTAAACTTTATTACCACAGTTAATAATATGCGATCTCCAGATATAAATTTAGACCAAACACCACTTTTTGTGTGATCAGTGGTTATTACTGCTATTCTTTTACTATTATCTTTACCTGTACTTGCAGGAGCAATTACAATATTATTAACAGACCGAAACCTTAATATCTCTTTCTTCAACCCTGCGGGTGGGGGAGACCCAATTCTATATCACCACTTATTCTGATTCTTTGGATACCCAGAAGTCTATATTCTTATCCTACCAGGATTTGGTATAATCTCCCATATTGTATGTCATGGAAGGGGATAAATTGAAGCATTTGGTACACTAGGAATAATTTATGCCATGGCTACTATTGGAATTTTGGGATTTATTTTATGAGCCCACCACATATTTACAGTTGAAATAGATGTAGATACACGGGCATCAGCAACCATGATCATTGCAGTACCAACAGGTATTAAGGTATTCAGGTGACTGGGAACACTATACGGAACAAAATTTAAATTTTCCCATCTATTCTATGAGCATTAGGCTTCATCTTTCTATTTACAATTGGAGGACTAACAGCAAGGGCGTAGCCAGGATTTTGTTCATGGGGGAGGGGGGGGGGGCAGGCAAGAGAAACCTGATAATATGCATGCTAGAAAAACATTTATTAATGTAATACATATATTCTCTATTAATTAATTAATATTATTATATTCTAATTAATTAATTATAATTTAATTAATTAATATTTATATAGTTACACTAATAATAATTTTCGAGATACTTCATCTGCAATTTTATCACAATTTTCTTTTAAATGTTTTCTTTGTATACCAAGCATACACAGATATTTTAGATCAGCGGTTCCCAATTTCTTTTTGGCCACATTGATCATACAATATTTGGCGGATCCTCATTTTATAAGCATAAGCTGAAAAACAAGTCTCGCATCGGTAAGACGTCACAAACGAAGGCAGAACAATGAAAGTGTTCCCACGGCTTGGTTATGACTAATTTCAACGAACATTTAATTAATTATCGGACGGACCACAGAACCCCTGTGACTCTTCCACTGAACCCCAGGGTTCCGTTGACCATCATTTGGGAACCGCTGCTTTAGATGATTCTCTATGTTATTTATGTCTCGTTTAACTCTTTAGTAAGGTCTAGTTCTCTAAGATTTTCTTTTTTCATACCCTTGTCCTTCCATATTGTATACCATAATGCGACTTAATAATCAAAAAAATTTAAGTTGTAGCATTGGTACAAACTTTGTGATTATTTAAAAAAAATCAAACAATGACTTACTTAAACTTCAGCTGGGATGTAGCTAGGGATTGCAGTCCAGCAATGTGGGATCCCGCATCATTTGACGGTCTGGCGGATCCAGTACCTAATTAAGCGCATCCGCAATCCGTAAAATGGGGTGAAAACATGTTTCAGTCTTCGTCACATTGTCTCCCTGTCGTCACTTTCTGGTCCGACTCATTCTCTACAGGTTGTATCACCCCATTCACCTGTAACCGTCAAGTTGACATTTGACTCAAGGCAACAAATGTGTGTTTGTGTCGTCTGTGATCATTAGTAAATATATTCTCTTTTACGTTTTTTTTAAGAACTCCAGTTTGTTTTTGTTGTGTGCATTACTGTGATTTGAGTCATGTTATCCTATTGCAAAACTAGCTCCCAAACTAGGACACATGTGCCAAAAAGATAAAATTAGAGTTCTTTCTGAGCAGGAAGTAGAAGCAATACAAAAAGAACGTTTGACTATTGACAGCTATTTCAAAATATATTGAATAAATGATGTGTTAACACTATTTGTCATAAACTGTACTTCATTGTATTTAAGATATTTCTATTCAAAAAGTGGATTTCAATTTCCTAATTCTCCTAATTCTATAAGATATATGACAACATAGTTTTCAAATACCATAAAAGTTCACGTAATTGTTCAGTTTGAATATTTCATAAAACAGTTTCGTTGAGTGTTTGATGAGTGTACGTTCCTATATTACGTTCACCGCAAAGAAACAAATTTTAATATCAGTTTGCTTAGAATACAGCAAACTGCACCACAGAGCGTTGCATCTCTTTGGTCAAAGAACGACTGACAAACTTTGGTGTTGAATATGATGTTTTCGGCAAAAGATCTGTCGGAACATGTGTCATGGGAAACATTCTGACTTGGTACGTGCAATTGTACTTTTAACACAGCAAACAATTGGCAGTTGTCGATGTTTTATACCCCTTTCCCCTTAAAAAGCCACTGAAGGAATTGAGCGCACAGAAACAACTTTCACTCGGACGTAGACCACGACGATCTGGACTCCACAATTGAAACACAAAGCGTGACTGTAACACTGGATCATCCACGTACTGAGGTGATTCCTGGAAATAATGATTTCAAAAAAGTGCAGAAAGTTGTTAAGTTTTTCAAAAAGTTTTTTATTTATGATCATTTCAATCAAACCAACGAACGAGGATGTAGAAAGGGCTTTCTCGACTGCTAGCTATATATGTAATTCTTTTGGAAATAAAGTGATGGTTTCAGTGCTTATTAGATAAACAGATTATTTTTCAAACTTATGTGATTTACTGTAAGGCATGTAATGTGATCTAAAACTGAATATTGAATATAATTGATTATTTACTAAATAACTAGAGTTAGATTTAAAACAAAACGTGTAAAAGCGCAATGTATAATCCCATAACACTATCAATGAATTTAAATAAGGTATGAAAATAGATCCCTTTCAAAAATCGTATAGAGACTAGCAGGGTGATTGAAACGACTTTGTTGTGCAAATATATTGCGCCGACTTTCATATCGGCAGCTGCAGTTCTGGTAGATGTGTTTTAAATATTTTTGCTCTCCGTGTGCGCGTTGCTGCGATGATCTTTTATGACAGATATTACTGTAATAATATGATCAATTCATGTCGATCGTCTTTGATTGTAACGCAGTGGTAACAGTTTACAATCTTGGAGAAAGGAATAAATGGAGACGACGCAAGGGACCTTCACCAAGCACTGGAGTGAAGCCGGGGAGACCGAAGTGCGGTGGGGAGGCCACCATATTGGTCGGCCGTGGAAACACGGGGAATAGGCAGAAAAACATCAAGGGAATCATAAGACAACCATAGCACCGCAATTTGATGATGGATTATTATATAACTCGACGCGACGAAACAGATCAAAAATGAAGCATTTTTTTTTGTATCCTGCTTAGTTCTCTAGATATACTGTCTCAAAAGTGGGGTGTTTTGGGTTTAAATTCGAAAGTAACATTTCCCGAAGGTCAAATTTAGTGTTAGATTCTTCTATAACACGACGAGACACATGGAAAATAAATAATAAAATTTTTCGAAATCTCGCTCAGTTCAAGAGATATACTGTTTCAAAAGTGAGGTGTTTTAGGTTGAAATTCCGAAGAAAAATATCCCCAAAGTAAAATATGATAATAAATTCTTATATAATACGACGAGAGGAATTGAAAGGAATAAAAAGTTTCGATATCTCGTTTAGTTCTCGAGATATGCTGTCTCCAAAAGTCAGAAGCTTAAATGGGAGTAGTATACACTGCAATACGTGATACATGTTGTCACTAACACGGTGCTTATGAAAATACTAACCACTAATTTTAAATTGCTTGTCCCTTCTGGTACAGGCTGCATTTCAACCTACCCACATTTCCATTAATATTGTCGCTACAAAATCAAACTAAACACATGAAATGCATCGCGACCTAAATTTCGGGTAACAACAACTTTTGCTTCATCACGTTCTATAGTTCGTGCAGCAGAAATTAACACAATTAATTTCATCATACACTTTCAGAGTAAACTGAACTGGACCAAAGCATGCAGAATAACATATTCATTGTATCGCTATGTAAACTTGACCCACTTAAATTAGACTTCCAATACTGATTTACAATAAGGTTAGCCTTTTATGAGCAAAGTAATATCATTGTCAACACAACACCAACAAATATTTCAGAACGATATTATCCTTTTGAGAGCGATGAATTAATTTATAATGATAAGTCCTAATGTTGCAGTTACATATCAGACACTTCAAGAACAATAATTACAATGTGAGTTAATTATGAAACGTTAATCCAGTTGTTTCCTATCTTGTCCATTTGTGCAACCGTATGCAACACAACCTGGAATTATAGAAAACTTCTGAATATTAGAAAATTAAATATTCTCAGCAGCAGACACAGTGCAAAGAGCCCAATGTTTTGGGGTTATTCCTATGGCCGCGGCGCATGCGCAGTACGAGACGAGTTTTTATATGAGGTTTCACAGATTTACCTTTATTTCATCTCCATATATTCCTTCCTCCATGGTTCCAATAATCCCGAGTATTCAATCCAACGCATATAATGTATTCTGAATTAATAGCAGTGCACTGTAACTGGTAAGCACATATTTTTGAGATCAGCGGGGCTCATATAAAGCTGGAATATTTGGCGCGTACTTTCTCTGTAAAAAGGTTTCTCGTAAAAATTTTATGATGTAATCTGTGGTTCTCATTGTGTTACGTATTTCTGTAATTTAATTTAAATCATTTACAACCAGGTAAAGTCTGTGGCTTTCGCAATGAAAATAGGAGGCTTTTTTTATATTTCTCTTTAAACAAATTTTGAACCCCACCAATATCACCCGCCAATGTAGAACACCCTTCATATTCTTGGCTAACACACCTGTCAGGCCCATGTCCTTCGTTTTCTAAAAACCTGTCGATTTCTGATGCTATAATTTGTTATTCATTAATAGGATCGGAGCCAATGTTCTGACGTGTATTCCCAACATTGTGGTACACTGTGGTCTTTGGTGAAACGAAAGACTCGCATAAAGTAGAGATTAATCTTTGAAGTTATAAAAGGAACACTTCGAAAAGCAATGTAGCGATTCTGCCAGATACTATATGGTTTTTTAATTATTTAAAAGGTTAAGGTTTTTTTATTATTGAATTTCAGAAATTTAATTACGGATGTTTTATTCAATTCAGATATTTGCACCTACTTCCATTATGCCTAGATATAGATCGTTGACAGGTCGGAGAGAGAGAGAGAGAGACAAAAAGGAAGGAATACTTATTTGCGTGAAATTCAAAAAGATAATAGACCAAATTTAAATAGCGAACACACAAAATGACGAAATTATTATAGTTTCATATTTACAATGCAGGTTTCACAATGCAAAACATTTCGAATCAGTAGTCTCTGCAGGTGAAAGGACTGCATTTACTTCACGCTGTCATTAAGCTAAAGAAGTTTTCCGGTCCTAAATTAAAACGAATATTTTAAATCGTTGTGTGATGGACTAAATTCAAATGAAACATGGATAAATACATTTCATCATTTGCTATGGTTACACCGAACGTGGTGGTGTAACGGTTTGCGTTCTGGCCTCGCATTCGGGAGGACGGCGGTTCGAATCCCCGTTCGGGCATCCAGATTTGGGTTTTCCATGGTTTCCCAAATAACTCCAGGCAAATGCAGGGGTGCTTCTTTCAAAAGGCCATGGCCGAATCCCTTCCCATTCCTTGCCCCCCTTCCTTTCCCGTCTCTAAAGACCTCACTGTTAAAGAGACGTTAAGCAGTTAAAAAGAAAGAGAGTAAAGGCTATGGTTAGTTCACAAGCTAAAATTTAGGATACAGTCACACGTGGAGTGTATCGTTTTAATTTTATAGGTATTGCAGGGAATTAAGCCAAACAATACAAGCTAAAAACGTATTGGCACACGTTCGCAGCCAACGACGGCAATGTATACAGTATATAATATATCTATGCTCGCAGCAAACGCAATAGAACAAATTCAGATAATGATTATTACACTTCCATAAAAAAAAACTAAATATTTTAATAAATAAGGTCAAATTTCGACCCCTGACCGATCACTAGTTCTATATTAAAAGCCATCGTTAGCATTACAGAAAATACAAATTAATTACTTTTAAAAAAACTTTCTTGTTATAAAAAAAAAAAAGATTATTAGCGCGCGATCCGGTAATGTCACAGTATAACTTGGCTCGCGCACAGATGGGGGTGTCTTTGTTCGAGTTGGCTCGCACAGCACAGTGACAATTTGTTGCCATGGATTACAAAAACTGTCGTCTTTTAATACAATTGTACGGTGCCAATTTCTTATTTTTTTTTTTTATTGTAAAAAATGTACAACATAATCAGACTCAGATGGTATCACTTCCATCACCATCACTTGAAACTCCAATCAACGAATCTATAGAATCGCAAAATTACAGTAGCAACATAATACCTTTTACCTAAGTGAGGAGTAAGTTCTCGTTAGGAAAGGCAACAGAAAATTGAATAGCCATTAAAGAAATTTAGTATATAATGGGTGCTCTTAACTCATCTTTAACTATTCTTTCAGAGCTGCGCATAATGCGTCAAAACCATCTGAAAAAGTAAAAAAAAAAAAAAAAAAAAAAAAGGTTGTCTTGACACTCGAAAAAGGTAATGCAGGCTATTATACGAGTCTCCAATTGCTAGAAATCTTGAAGT
This sequence comes from Vandiemenella viatica, assembly GCA_031002005.1. NCBI lineage: Eukaryota > Metazoa > Arthropoda > Insecta > Orthoptera > Morabidae > Vandiemenella > Vandiemenella viatica. The sequence continues at coordinate 267,914,859 of CM061921.1, forward strand.
CACACCGTTTATCAGTAACTGAAATGCCTCCCGAATTGAGTGCATTGGCTCAATTAATGATTTTAGAAACCCTACCATTGTCATTCTCGTAAAATTTGTTTATTGTATCCTCGATGGCTTCATATCTCAAGTCTTCCATGAGTTTCGCACCATACTGTATTCTGTTAAAATACAATTTCCATATCCACCAAATAATTTTTAGTTTTGATTTCCAATATACACTGTGACGCATCACAGTGAAAGTTGCGGCTATTCGTGCACGTGAAATGACCACGGTGACTTGACGAAAAGACGGTGCCTATATAGTCTGCCGCGCAATCCGGCTCGGTTGCGTTGCCAGGCGAGGCAGCCTCGCTCGTCAACAGAAATAGTTCGCGCGGCATATAATCGTTTTGGCGCGCTCGAACACGGCTCGCGCGTTAGCCGCTCATAGTCGATACGCAGCTTACAGCACCGTGCGTGGCGTATTGTACCGCCTTGCCCTCGCTAACGTCTGTTTCCCGCAGATAGCAGTAGGAATCAGATTTAAATAGCGCGAACTGCATTAATTTTTGAAAGTTACTTAACATTGTTTATTCTTCGGTTCGGCAGAACTCTGATCAAGCGCAAACCCGCGTCCTGCTAGGGGGGGGGGCAACTGCCCCCCCCTGCCTACGCCCTTGACTAACAGGATTAATACTAGCAAATTCATCTATTGATATTGTTCTACATGATACAAATTATGTAGTTGCACACTTCCACTATATTCTATCAATAGGGGCCGTATTTTCAATTATCAGGGGGATTATTCAATGATATCCACTATTTACAGGTATAACAATAAACGAAGAATGATTAAAAATTCAATTTACCGTTACATTTATTGGAGTAAACTTAATATTTTTAACTACAATTTCCTGGGATTGGCTGAAATGTATTATCTAGCGTAGGATCAACTATCTCACTCATCAGAATTATTATAATTATATGAGAATGAATAGTTTCAAATCGAAAATTAATATATGACATTAATATTTCAAGTTCTAATGAATGAATGAAACCAAAATTATCCACCACAGAGCACAGATATAACCAATTACCAATTGTTTCTAATTCCTAATATTGCAGACGAGTGAAATAGATTTAAGCTTTACATATAAAGTTCAACCTTTTATTAGAAACAATATGACAACTTGATCAAATATTTCATTTCAAGATAGTTCACCACCATTAATAGAACAATTGTCATTCTTTCATGATCATCCATTAATTGTTTTAATTGTAATTACTATAGTCAGTGGTGGATCCAGGATTTTGTTTTGGGGGCGCGGGAGCTAGGATTTGGTTTGGGGGTGGCTTGACTTATGTGAGGAGGGGGTTGTTGAGAGGAATCTCATTACCGGTACTCCCTTATTCAACAGTAGATTTTTTAAAAAAATCCCCAAAATCCATGTCATTGGGAGTGACCTTGGTGGTTTTGCGGGGGGGGGGGGCGGCTTCAGCCCCCTAGCCCTCCCTGGATCCGCCACTGACTATAGTAGTAGGATATTCCATAATATATATACTGAATAATAAGTTATTATATCAATATATATTACATGGTCATCTAATTGAATCTATTTGAACTCTACTACCAGCATTAACTTTGATCTTTATTGCCCTACCTTCAATTCGAATATTATATTTAATTGATGATACCAATGATGCTTTAATTACGACTAAAACAATTGGATGTCAATGATATTGAAGTTATGAATATGCAGACTTCAAAAATATTGATTTTGACTCATAAATATTATATGAAAATTATTTAGAAAATAATAGCTTTCGACTTCTAGATGTTGATAACCATATCATACCAATAAATTTTCCTATTAATATTTTATCAACAGCAACTGATGTTCTTCATTCATGAACAGTACTGTTAATTAGTATTAAAGTAGATGGAACCCCAGGATGGCTTAACCAAGCCAGATTTAGCATTAATCGACCTCCGTTATTTTACGGTCAATGCTCAGAAATCTGTGGTGGAAACCATAGATTCATACCTATTGTAGTAGAAAGAACATCAACAAACTTATTTTTATTATGAATTCAAAAAATAATTGGATAAGAAGTTAGTTTAAATAAAACAATTGAATGACAATCTATAAATATTATTCATTAATACTTCTTGCACCAGATGGCTGAAAGTAAGTAATGGACTCTTAAACCAATATATAGTATGTTAACAAATACTTCTGGTGGAAAATTTTTATATTTTAATTCCACAAATATCCCCATTAATATAATTATCTCTATTTATTATATTTTCGTCAGCATTAATCTCATTCAACATAATAAATTACTATCAATTCAATATAATAAACCACTATATGAATCAACATAAAGCAACTAAAACATATAATTACAAGTATATTATATTAATTTGAAATGATAAAAAATCTATTCTCAACATTTGATCCATCAACAAATATTACAAACTTATCGATTAACTGAATAAGAACATTTATTGGAATAATTATTATTCCAATAACATTTTTGTTAATTCCACCATGATTGAATACAATATGAAATAAAATAATAATAACTCTTCATATTGAATTCAAAATTCCTCTTAAGTCCAAATAGAAGTATAGGAACAACAATAGTATTCATTTCACTATTTACTATAATTATATTTACTAACTTTATAGGGCTATTCCCATAAGTATTTACTAGTACAAGACATATATCTGTAACATTCTCCCTAGCTCTATCACTATGATTATGCTTTATGTTATTTTGATGAATCAATAACACAAATCACATATTTGTACACTGAGTACCACAAGGTACAACATGAGATCTCATATCCTTTATAGTACTGATTGAAACAATTATTAATATTATTTGAGCGGGAACTTTAGCAATTCGATTAGTGGCCAACGGAATTGAAGGACATCTTTTATTAACTTTAATGGGGAATATAGGGCCAATTATCACATACCAAATAATTATAGTAGTATTACTAGCACAAACATTGTTACTAGTATTAGAATCAGCAGTAGCCATTATTCAAGGATACACATTTTCAGTATTAAGAACATTATATTCAAGAGAAGTATATTAATTATGTTAGCAACTCATTCAAATCAACCATTCTACTTAGTAGATTATAGACCATGACCTCTAACAGAGGTTATTGGAGCCATAATTATTGTGTCAGGGATAGCTAAATAATTGAATATATTAGAAATTAATCTGTTTCTTATAGGTACAATAATCACTTTATTATTTGTATATCAATGATGACGAGATGTAGTACAAGAAGGTACATATCAAGGCCTTCATACTTATTCCCGTATTTATCAGATTATGATGGGGATAATCCTGTTTATCACATCAGAAGTATTATTCTTCGTTTCATTTTTTTGAGCATATTTTAACAGAATGCTTGCACCAGCAATTGAACTAGGTATAAATTGACCACCAAAAGGAGTTTTACCATTCAACCCCATACAAATTCCACTACTAAATACAGTAGATTCATTAACTACAGGTATTGCAGTCACATGGTCTCATCATAGTCTCATAGAATATAATCAATCTCAAAGATTTCAAGCATTAATCATTACAGTAATCCTAGGAATATATTTTACTGTACTTCAAGCATATGAATACGGTATTGAGAAGCAAACCTTACTATTGCTGACGCAGTATATGGATCTTCATTTTTTATAACAACAGGTTTTTATGGAATTCATGTAATCATTGGATCAACATTCCTATTAATATGCGTAATACGACAGAAAATAAAACACTTTTCTATAACCCACCACTTTGGGTTTCAAGCAGCAGTGTGGTATTGATATTTCATAGATGTTGTTTGACTATTCTTATATATTTCAATTTATTGATAAAGTAGATATTTATCTAGTATAATTACTCGAATTAACTTCCAATTAAAAAGTTTGAAATAATCAAGATAAATAATTATAATATTAACAATTAGAACCTTAATTTCAATAATAATTCCTATAGTAGTATTAATCATTGCAGCAATAATCTCAAAGAAAATAATGAATAACTGTGAAAAAAGAACTCCGTTTGATTATGGTTTTGATCCCAAAAGATCAGCTCCAATACCATTCTCGCTTCAATTTTTCATAATTGGAGTAATTTTTTTAATTTTCGATGTAGAAATTGCATTAATTCTACCAATTGTTATTATTATAAATATTTCTAGAACAATTACATGAACAACCACAACTTTATTTTTTATCCAAGTACTTCTTGGGTGTCTATATCATAAATGAAATCAAGGAGCTCTTAAATGAGTAGAATAGAATTATAGTTAGTTATAACATTTGAGTTGCATTTAAAAATTATTGATAAGTCAATTAATCTTACATAAGAAGCGATAATCGCATTCAGTATCGACATGAAAAATTGGTTCAGTAACCTTTATTTAAGGTTAAGTGAAGTCAAAAAGAGGCATATTACTGTTAATGATATAACTGAACATCAATATTCCAATTAAGGGGAAATAATGACATTATATAAGCTGCTAACTTATTATACTAGTGGTAAAAATCCGTTAATTTCTCTGGTTTATATAGTTTAAATAAAACATTACACTTTCATTGTAAAAATAATATTTAATTCTTTATAAATACTCAAAGTAAATATACTTCCTATACAGCTTCAATGAATTGCACCAAAATAAGTTATTTAAGTTAAATAAATAAAATAAACAAAATTAATATTCATGTAGTAAATAGTAATAAATATGTTTTATAATTTAAATTATATCAACCTTGTATATAAGACAATAAATATAAACTATATAATCCCTTCCCACCTCATTTCACCCATACTCAAAACTTTTTAAAATTATATAACCATATTTTAATGGGTACAATCTGACAAAATTAGTAGATAAAAAAGGTATAAATCACATGGAACCCATAAATCAATGATTATAGATATAAACAGGTTTATAAAAATATAAATAAAAAGAAAAAATTAAATAACCTACATAAGAGCCGATTATAACCACTATTATAGTAAAAAACTTAAGATAGTAAGGAAGCACAATACAATAAGGAATAGGAAATATCAATCATTTTATTATTGAACCCCGAATTACAGCAACAAACAATAAACCAATCATAACAAATGATATATAATTAGATTTATTAAACAATAACTAAGATGATTGTAATAATTAAACATTGAATAATAAAATAAACGAAAGGAATATATAGCTGTTAATTCAGTAAAAAAATAAAATAAAATGAAAATCAAATAATTTGTATAACATGTAGAAGATAATTCAAGAATAAGGTTTGAATAAAACCCAGATACGAAAGGCATCCCGCATAAACATTAACTTGATACATTAAAACAAATAAAAGTTAAAAGTATTATATAAACAAATGAACCCATAAAACGAATATCCTGAAAATCACCTAAATTATGATTACAGGAACCATCACATGAAAATAATTAAGCATGAGTCAACAAATGAAAAAATACCAAATTATAATAACCTATTGATAGAATTCTTATTATTAATCCAAGTTGACTTAAAGTAGATAAAGCAATAATTTTCTTTGAATCATATTCGAAATTAGCCACAATTCCTGCTATTAATATAGTTAAACAATCAATTATAATAAAAATATTTAAATTCTTATGTATTAATAAAAAATTAAAACAAATGATTAAATATACCCCAGCCATCACAGAGCTGAAGAAAGAACTAAAGCAGAGACAGGTGTAGGAGCTGCTATAGCAGCAGAAAGCCAAGAAGAAAAAGGAATCTGAGCTCCTTTAGTTATTGCAGCAATAAATAAAAATAGCATAACCAAAGCTTTTTCCCATCTATTAAAATAAATATAATAAATATAATTTCAACTATCATAATTAAGTATTAAAGCAATAGAAACCAAAATATCAACATCACCAACACGATTAGAGAAGACAGTTAATATACCCACATTGTAAGACTTTACATTTTGATAATAAATAACTAAACAATAAGAAACTAACCCCAAACCATCTCAACCAAGTAAGATTCCAATAATATTAGGTCTAATAATTAAAAACATTATTGATAAAACAAACATTAATACAAGTAAAATGAATCGATTAAAATTCTTTCCTTTTTGTATATAATAAACCCTATAATAAATAACTAAAGAAGAAATCAACATAACAAAAGATATAAAAGTTATTGACATTCAACCAATAAGTAAAGTCATAAGCACTGAAGATCCATTTAATCTAAAAACATCCCATTCAATAAAAATGACTAAGTCATTCAAAATCAAATAAACATCAGTAGAAAAAATTAATAATCTAAAAAACAATAGAAAAATAAATCTAAAACCCCAATTGATAATTTATACATTGTTGACCCAAGGTGATATAATCACTTCAATGATACCACAAATCATTATTTTAAATAAAATACCCAAGTATAAAACCAATAAATCAATCTTCAATCAAAGGATATTTAAAGGTAATCAGTGTAATATTATCAATACATATTCATGCAAATACCAAGTAGAAAATCCATATAAACCAGAGAAATATAAACCATGCACCAATAAGAATATATATATGATGTGTAAGCACCACTAAAAAAGGACAAAATACACAAAATAGGTAATATAATAATAGACCAAGAACTAATTCTGTTTATTAAAGAAAATTCACCAATAAGATTTAATGAAGGGGGGAAAGCTATATTAGAAGAAATTAACAAAAACCACCATTAACATATTGAAGGTATAAAATTAAGTATACCTTTATTAATTAATAAACTGCGACTACCTAGACGCTCATATATTGAATTTGCTAAACAAAATAAACTAGAAGAACATAAAACATGACCCACCATTAAATATAAAGAACCTAGTAAGCCCAAATTATTTATTCTTATTAAACCTAAAATAACCAACGATATGTGAGCAATAGAAGAATAAGCAATTAATAATTTTAAGACAACCTGATGCATACAAATTAATCTTACTATTAAACCCCCCATTAAACCCAAACCTATAATAAAATAATTATATATAAACCCAGATCCTACAATAAGCTTCATAATACGAATTAAACTACAACCACCTAGTTTGAATATTACACCAGCTAAAATTATTCTACCAGAAATAGGAACTTCAACATGAGCCTTTGGTAGCCATAAATGAACCATATATATAAGTATTTTGACCAAACATGCCAAAACAGAAAAGATATAAAAATATTAATTAATGTTAATTGAACTGTCAAATGTAGGTAATAATAAACTACCTAAATCCCTATAAGTAATTAATAAAACCAGGAGCAAAGGCAATCTAGCAACCAAAGTATAAAAAATCAAATAAATTCCCACCTGTAAATGCTCCGGTTGATAACCCCAACCCAAAAAAGGGTAAAAAATTAGGGATAAGTCTAGATTCAAAATATAAACAAAAAGAAAAAAGATAATATAGAAAACGCCATATTTGATATCAATATTAAAAGTAAAATAACAAACATAAAAACTCCAGAATAAAACCCCTTAAGAAAATTTCCACTCTTGAAGTAAGTATTAAAGTACAAATTCAAAAACTCAATAAAATTAGTATAAAAGAAACAGGGTCAAAAGCCAACCCATTACTAATTGAATTATAATCAATATAATCATGATAATTAATTAAGTAAATAAAACTCAATAAAAATATCAAAGAATGAACCAACCACCATGAATGATTAAATAAAGATAAAGGTATCATAAATAATACATATATTAACATAAAGAAAATCTAAAAGAGTTTAAAAAATCATTTCCGTATGATCGAATTGTAGAAACCAAAATAGATATACCTAAAGTCTCCTCACATACAGAAAATACCAAAAAATAACTAAAAAGAAAAGTTCCAACCCATATATAATTAAATAAATAGATATAATAAGATATAACGTATTAAAAATATATTCTAAAATCAATAAAACCATTAATAATTGTTAACACTTAGGTGATTAAACATAAATACCACAAAAATACGTTAATAACGAATAAGAAAAAGACAATGAAGCTATCAGTTTTAATATTTTATATCAAAAAGACTTGTCAACCAGAAAACAGGAATACTTTTAAAACATTAGAGATAGATAATCCTTTCGCTAGTCTCCAAAACCAATATTTTATATAAACGAATCTCTGAAATTATTATAATATTATTTACATTATCATTATTAATAAATATAATAATAGTAAGATCAAATTATTCTTGTACAGCCAGTTTTAACTTGTATATTTAGAGGGAACATTATGATAAACTTTTGTATTTCCTATATCCTATTTTTAATCTTTCTTGGGGGCATAAAAGTAATCTTTATCTACATTACCAGAATTGCTTCTTGTAAAATATTTAATATCAAAATAAAAACAATAATATTAGTAATTTTTACCATAAAAACAATATTAGTAATAATATATATTATTCAGTTAAAACCATGTTTATCAGTGAACAAATAAATACAGACATAATATTTAAAAAAATTATCAAATGTAGAAATATCAGAATCAATTAAAAAATTATAAAATAGATCAAGATTCATAACAATAATAATAATAATCCATTCATTAATTACAATAATTGCAGTACTAAAAATTACTGATTTTTCTTCAGGATCAAATCGGAAAATATGTGAATAAACCCCTACGAAACAATAACCCTGTATTTAAGATTATCAATAATTTACTTTTTGATTTACCAGCACCAACAAATATTTCATTTATATTAAACTTCGGTTCACTATTAGGATTATGTTTAATAATACAAATTATAACTGGCCTATTCCTAGCTTATACATTATACCCCCAATATTGAAATAGCATTCAGTAGTGTATATTGTATCTGTCGAGACGTAAATAATGGATGAATAATATGAATAATCCAAGGTAATAGGGCATCATTTTTCTTCATTTCCATATATATTCATATTGGACGAGGTTTATATTATGGATCATATATATATTTACATACCTATATAGTAGGAACAGTAACTATATTTATAGTAATAGCAACAGCATTTCTAGGATATGTTTTTCCATGAGGCCAAATATCATTTTGAGGAGCAATAGTAATTACCAATTTATTATCAGCAATTCCATATATTTGGACTGATTTAGTTAAATGAATTTGAGGGGGATTTCCAGTTGATAATTCCACACTAAATCGATTTTTCACATTCCATTTTGTACTACCCTTTATTATTGCTGCAATGGTGGTAATTCATCTATTCTACCTACACATTACCGGATCAAGTAATCCTCTAGGATTATACAGAAATATTGATAAAACTCCATTTCACCCATAATTTATTTTTAAAGACTCAATTACTTTTATTATCGTAATTACAGCATTAATCATAATTTCATTAATCACACCTTACATATTAGGAGATCCAGACAATTTTATTTCAGCTAATCCACTAGTTACACTGGTTCATATTCAACCTGAATGATATTTCCTATTTGCCTACGCAATTCTACGATCAATTCCCAATAAAGTAGTAGGAGTAATTGACCTAGTAACATCAATTAGAATGTTAGTAATTAGACAATTGAATTTTATCTGGCCATTCAAATTATATTCTGAAGTATAGTATCAATTGTAATAATGCTAATATCAATTGGTAAACGCCCATTACAAGAGCTGTATATTTTTACAGAGCAAATATTAACAACTACATATTTTTCATATTTTATCATAAACCTCCACATAACAAATCTATGAGATAAAATAATTAAACTGTTAATTAGCTTAATTCCCCCCCTGAAGCATCTATCTTGAAAACATATATTAGAAGTATAAGTGTTCTATTAACTTTCACATCAAACTTCTAAATTTATTTGACTAAATAGTAGAAAAATTAATATCTTAAACCCAATAAAAATATATAAATAATTTAAAGATATATGCAAGAAACTAGTTCAAGGTAAATATACTAATTTATAATAACGAAATCAAAGTAAAGTCCCCTGGATCAAAATAAATAAAAAAGAAACCAAAACTATTTTTAAAAAAAATACTAAACTATAATAATGTCCCCATAGAAAAAGTTATGAAAATATCATTCTTATAAAAAGAATACTTGTATACTCAGCAAGAAAAAGTAAAGTGAATCCACCAGCAACATACTCAATATTAAAGCCAGAAATTAATTTCGACTTACCCTCAGAAAAATCAAAAGGAGTATGATTAGTTTCTGCTAAACAAGAAGCTAATCCATCCAAAAATAAAGGAAATATATATTAGCAAAATCATCTATTATACTGATATAAATACATATTATATAAAACATATCTTCTAACCATAATTACTGGAGATAATATAATTAATACTAATCTTACTTCATATGAAATAGTTTGTGCTACAGAATGCAATGAGCCCAATAAAGAATAGTTAGAAATAGATGACCACCCAGCAATTATGGTAGTATAAACCCCCAAACTTGAATACAATAAAGAAAAAAGAAAAATCCAGTTATAAATGAACATATATAAGTTAAATAAGGTAGTAAAATCCATATAAACAATGAAATTATTAAACTAAAAACTGGTGAAAAATAGTAAATAAAATAATTTGATTAATAAGGTAAAGATTGTTCCTTGGTTAATAATTTAATAGCGACACTAAAATTCCAGCAAATCCAACCCTATTAGGACCATTACGAATCTGAACATACCCCAACATCCTGCGATCGAGAAAAGTAAAAAAAAAGCCACTCTTAATAAAACCAAAATATGTGATAAAATCAAATTAATTAAAAATATAAATAAATCATATAATATCAATACTACATGTAAAATCAAATTATATAATTAAGATCTAAACTTAACGCACTTATCTGCCAAAGTAGTAATAATATTCAAAATATTAATATTATCTTATTTTAATGGTCCTTTCGTACTAATAAAAATAATTATATTCAGGATAGAAACTGACCTGGCTTATGCTGGTCTGAACGCAGATGATGTAAGAATTTAAAGGTCGAACAGACCTAATTATATGACTTCTGCACCATATATTCATCTTAATCCAACATCGAGGTCACAAACTACTTTATCAATATGAATTGTCTAAAATAGTTACAAAGTTATCCCAAAAGTAACTGAATCTTATAATCATAAATTATGGATCAAAAACATTTACGATGTTTATGTATTAGAAAGTTTATTTATTTTCATGTCACTCCAACAAAATATATACTACTTTTATTTAAAAATAAACTAACAAAATAAATAATAATTACTAAAAATCTTTATAGGGTCTTATCGTCCTAGAAAGAAAATTAAGCCTTTTGACTTAAACGTTAAATTCAATTAATTGAAATGAGACAGTTAATTCCTTGTCAAACCATTCATTCTAGCCCATAATTAAAAGACTAATGATTATGCTACTTTTGCACTGTCAAAATATCGCGGCTCTTTAATTAATCAGTGAACAGGTCAGACCTTAAATTATTATCAAAAAGACATGTTATTGATAAGCAGGCAGAAATTTATTTGCCTAATTCCTTATAAATCAAATTAGTTAATAATATAATTTCTACAAAAATATTTACCAATTAAATCATTATTTCAAATTTTAAATTATTTTAAAACTTATCTTTATAATGTATTTAAATATTTTATAAAATCACTTATATATAGTCTTATGAATTAAAAATAATCAAATAAATAGCTGAGTTAATGCGAATTAATATAAAAATATATAAATATTATAAGTAAATTTAACAATTTTGTTAAAATTAAATTTTATCTATAGAAAATAGATATCTTAAATGACGAATGACTTATCACTACTAAATATAAATTTTAAAAAATACAACATTACCTTTAATTCATGTTAAAATCAATTTAGATCGAGAATAGTAAATAAAAATGTATATTTGGATATACCCTGATACAAAAGGTACAATATATAAAATAAACTTTTATATAAATGAATAAACCAATTACTTTACTATAAACTATAATTAATAATATTATTTGTATAAAATATACTTAAATATAATTAAACAAAATTATTTTTACTATAAACAATAATAACAAAAAACTTAAATAATGTTTTTATATTACAATGTCTTGAATTGCACATGATTAAATTCATTGTAAGTGTAATATTAAACTATTACTATCTTATTCTAACTAGGTACACTTTACAGTACACCTACTATGTTACAACATATCTCGAATATATAACGAGAGCAACGGGCGATGTGTTTACATTTTATAACTTAAATCATATTAACAAAATTATTAATATTACTTTTAAATCCACCTTCAAATAAAACATTAAACAATATTATTTGTATAAATAAATGTATTGTAACCCATTTCTCTTTTATTATAAGCTGTATCTTGACCTGAAATGTAATCCAATTAAAGTAACAGAAAATTAAAATTTTAATAAAATATTCTTATAATGGAAATATACAAACCAATAAATAAAGTATATAAAATCGTGTAGTATCAATTACAGGAAAGGTTCCTCTAAATAGATAAAATACCACCAAATTCTTTGAGTTTCAATAACGTAACTAATTCTACTCTGGTAAATAAATTAAAATTTAAAATAATAGGGTATCTAATCCTTGTTTACAATTTAAATTTCATAGCCTCATTTATAGAAAATAAATAAAATTAGAATTTCACCTATAAAATAATATAATTATATTAATAAATTTAAGTAACTAGTAACTAATAATTTTAAAATGTATTTATTGTAAAACCATGGTTGCTGGCACAAACTTCACCAATACTAGTACTAATTCCAAAATCACTTGATAATTAATTCAAATTACTGCATAATGGACATTAACTAAAAATCTTACATATAATAAGTAGAAATATCTAAAATTAAAGGAAGTATCAAACGTTTATATATACAATAACCATAAATATTTATATGTAAAGATGAATGTATGTTTGTTTGTTTGTTCTTCATACAAATCGACAGTTTTCATCCAATCTCGATGAAACTTTGCACACTTATCCTTTGAAACAAGGAGAAAAATACTGTCTACATTTGGTTGAAAAATTATGTGTATAAATAACACATTTTGTCTCATAACTTCGAAATACGGCGATACACAGACACGTTGGATATGGACGTCTCCGTAGGGTGTTTCTGTTTAGTGGACTGCCAGCTCAGTGGCTAAAGCGCTTGCTTCCGAACGTCGTGGTCTCCGGTTCAAATCTCTGTGAAGGCTAAGATTTTTAAAAATTGTTTTTGATCGTAAGAGTCACGGTCGGGCCGTCGGTTATTTGGATTGAATTTTAAACAGTAGATATCACAAAGGTAGGGGTGCAATCTGAGTCAATTCGTAGGTAGTCTTGCAATACAGTAGATGTGCACTTTTTTTTACATTATATTGATCCATCAGGAGTGATTCGTTGTCAGTGTGTGTGTAATCTGCAGTAGGAATACTATAAATGGGGAAGTAAGTCTCTGTCTTATGTTACGTTTTGACAATTAAATGCTTGTACCGATATTGAAGGAATTTGACGAGAACATCTGTAGGGAGGGCACTGGACTATGTTTGTTCTTCATGCAAATCAACAGTTTTCATCCTATCTCGATGAAACTTTGCACACTTATCCTTTGAAACAAGGAGATAAATACTGTATACATTTGGTTGAAAAATTTTCTGTATAAATAATACATGTTGTCTCATAATTGAAAAATTTCACGTCGAATCGAAGTTGTCCGGTTCAAATAGTGCAATTAGGAGCAGAGATAATCGTAATTAAAATGAAAGAAATGATGCCAAAATATTCGTAACTTGAATTGTGTCAATACTTTGCAGTATGCCACGATAATCGGCAATACTCCGAGCGCCCCAGCGAACACGTCTCTACTCCGGCCGAGCAGAGCTCAGCCCATGTAGCTCTCTAGCCGCTTCGCCAGGCAGTTGGCGCTTTAGCTCAGCGGTACCGCGCTTGCCTGTCAAGCGTGCAGCTCGGGTTCGAATCTTCGTCCCCTGAACTATGGTTATTTAACTCACTTTTCTTCAACTTTCCAGTGTGTTCTGGACCATCTATCTATTCTTTGGTAAAACAAGAATAATCTTTATATGTAAAGATGAATGGATGTCCGTTTGTTGTTTGTTTGTTTGTTCTTCATACAAATCAACAGTTTTCATCCGATCTCGATGAAACTTTGCACACTTATCGTTTGAAACAAGGAGAAAATACTTTCTACATTTGGTTGAAATATTATGTGTATAAATAACACATGTTGTCTCATAACTTCGAAATACGGCGATAGACAGACACGTTGGATATGGACATCTACCGTGTAGTGGACTGGCAGCTCAATGGTTAAGGTGCTTCCTTACGAACGTCGTGGTCTCCAGTTCAAATCTCCGTGGAGGCTGAAGTTTTTAAAAATTGTTTTTCATTGTAAGAGTCAGGCCTGGGCCGTAGGTAATATTAGGATTGAATGTTAAACTGTAGATATTAGAAAGTTAGGGGTGCAATGCGAGGCAAATCGTAGGTCGTCTTGCAATGTTGTTGGTGTACACTTTTTTACGTTATAATGATCCCTCAGGTGTTGTTCGCAGTCAGTGTGTTAGTGTAAACCACAGTAATATTATTATAAATACGGAAGTAAGTCTCTGTCTTTTTGTTACGTTTTGACGACTAAATGGCTATGTCGATATTGATGGAATTTGATAAGAAAATTTGTATGTAGGGTGCAGGATATTTTTTTCCAGTATGATTAACAGTTGCAGTCACGAAATTTTGAGACCTTATCGAATGGTGACAGAAATATGTTGGAAATTGATTCTCTTCAATAAACAGGTTCGACGGTATAATTATATAGTGACAGCTTTCCTGTCATATTACTCCGACTCGATATTGTTTGGGACCAATCCTTCGTTACCAACAACTTTCTATATTTAATTTTGGCAAAAAAATTCTGAAGTCACGCGTACGAAGTCGCGGGTACGGTCTATTTAATATAAATATCAAAAAACCGTCTGGATCAAATATTTCAAGAAGTTGTAATCACAGTCAAATAAAATTAGAATATCTTGCCCCAGTCAATAACTTGGTTGAGAATTTATCAAAAAAAGAAAGACTGCATGAAATAATGCCTGTCATGAAAACAAATGTGTTTAGTTTTCCATGAATATATAATGAATGTAATAACTGTAAAAATGGCTGCCTCTGATATCTGAAACACAGACATGATAGTGCAATTATATTAACACAGTACTTGATAACAATATCGGATTTAATATCTATCCCAGCTCCTATTGAACCACAGTGCATAAAACAAGTTGGGGAAAATGCTAAGATTTATATGTGTTAAGAAACTTTGGTAAATAATCGTACATTATAAACATTTCCATTGTTTTGTGATCCTAGTAGGACATCACTTTTGTGTGGATTTCAATTTTTACTATTGAGAAATTTTCCCTAATAAGCTCTGGTTGAGTATGTCATATGGAGGAAAGAAGGTACAGGATTATCCCAATGCTTGCCTGCTTCTGCTCTTCTGAAAGACATCAAGTCCACCGAGTTTAATGTCCCTGTCTGATGGACAACCATCATTAAGTATCATAAGCCCCTCTCCAAATGCACTTTGGGGATGACTGGAATTTAACCGAGTACAGCCATTTAATTAGCAATACCTCCTACCTGGATGGCTATCACAAAAAGCGAAAATTTATTTACCATAGAGCATGAACTGGCTAACCTATTATTGAGAGCCATTTTTGTCACTGTGCCTTAGCAAACTTAGACAAGGGGCAAGTACACAACCATAATTCCACTAAAAAATGTATAGCCACAAAGGTCACAAACCATATTTAACTGTACAGAGAGGTATAAAATTTATGACAATTCTTTATCCACAATTCTGCAGAAGAATTAAAATTTTATCTACGAAACTCTGATAGATTTAAATCAGAATTTCAGACTCAGTGAAAGTTTTCATTTAGGAAATTGGGAAATTTGGAGGATTGATAGGATATACAAGGCATGTTTTTTAAGTAAGTACCGTTTTGATTTAAAAAAAAAAAAAAAAAAAAAAAAAAACATGCAAATATATCTCAATAATTTTATTTTTACATGAAAGCCTGTACCTTGCTCTACTTTTCTAGATAATTCCCTTCAATATTGAGGCACTTGTCATAACCTAGTTCCAGTTTTTGAAAACCCTCCTCATAGAAGTCTGCCGCCTGACTTGTTAACCACTGCATCACAATTGTTTTGACTTCGCTATCGTCTACAAGACGCTGACCGCTCAGGTGTTTCTTCAAGTGCAGGAACAGATGGTAGTCACTGGGCGCCAGATCAGGGCTGTACGGAAGATGATCTAGAGTTTCCCATCGAAAAGATGTGATGAGATCTTTGGTCTGATTAGCCACATGTGGACGGACATTGTCATGCAGCAAAACGATGCCCTTGCTCAACTTGCCACGTCTTTTGTACTGGATTGAACGGCGCAGTTTGTTAAATGTCTCACTATAAGCTGCTGCATTGATTGTCTCATAGCTAGGCAGAAATTCCACAAGCAATACTCCTTTTCTGTCCCAAAAAACTGTGCACATGGTTTTCCAAGCAGAAATCGTTTGCTTGAACTTCATTTGTTTGGGTGAATCTGAATGCCACCATTCCATGGACTGTTGCTTTGATTCAGGTGTGACATATTCCACCCATGTCTCATCGCCCGTAACAACTTGGCTTAAGATATCATCACCATCGTTGTGGTACCGCTCACGGAAAGTCAATGCACTGCCTTAACGCTTGGTTTTGTTCACATCCATTAACATTTTCGGTACCTAACATGAGAACAATTTTCGGTAATTCAAGTGCTCAGTCACAATGCCATACAAAACACTACGAGAAACATTAGGAAAGTCATCACACAAGGAGGAAATCGTAAAGCGTGTGTTTTCTCTCACCTTATTGTCCACTTTCTGCACCAAACTTTTATTAACGACCGAAGGTCGCTCACTCCGTTGTTCATCATGCACATTTGTGTGGCCATCTTTAAATGCCCTCACCCACTTTCTCACCATTCAATCACACATAATGTTTTGTCCGTAAACTGCACAGATCTCACGATGAATATCGATCGGTTTTAGGCCTTTGGCACAAGAAATCTTATAACAGAATGTACTTCACAGTCGGCGGGACTCACGATTATCGGAGGCAACTTAAACACTCAGTGAACAACGTAAACAAGTAAGAATTAGACTGTAGTGGCGTCAGTGCGTAGGCACGAGTTGCAGGTACCCAGTGCGCATGCGCGGAATGCCGACCGTAGCGCTGCAGCCACGGTGTGACAAAACGGTTCTTACTTAAAAAATACGCCTCGTAGTACGTTTAGAGTTAAAAAAGTTGCTTAAAATAACCCTCAATCACTGAATTTGTGAATTTTTCTTCATTTTTGTGGAACTTACGTGAAAAAGTAATAGCTATACAAGTTTATTTGGAAATTACATTCAAAATGTAATTAATGCTAAAAATAAGTGAGAGGTTTGGGATGTTTTTTCTATATAACAAACCAGTAATTATTAACTGGTAAAATTTTGGATCATATACTGTCACACGTTATCAAGGCTGATATTTGGGACTAAAGAAAACAATTAATTTAATCTAAACCTGGGTTATACTGCTACTGAAAGTCATTTATTTTTTGGAAGAAAAATTAGAACCATATGTTGCCTATATTACTATGGAAAACTGCATAAAAATAGTAATGAGCCTGGTTGGAGTGAGGTTACGAGAATTTACAGGTTTAATGTTTAATTAAAATTGCAATGGAGCGCACACTGTGGTGGCAATTTTCCTACAACAGCAACATGTGTTGATCTTTTTAGTGTACCTATGCCTTCCTGCCCTCATGTTTACCGACATGTACTTTAATCACACTTATTATTATTATGAAGTATTACTTTACAAATTCATTACATTTTACATGGAACAGTGACATTAATTTTTGATGACATTTCATCAAGCAGTGATAATCCTTATAATAGAGTAATGCATCACAGTGAGGTGTGTATTTGTGGGTGGTCAAATGAGGCCCTGCAGGAGTAATTCAGGTCACAGCAACACCTAGCTGAATAGAGATTAAAGAGCTAAATGTTCAATTGACAAGCAGGTTCACAACTCTGGCACCAAGAACTTTTTGTGTACTATATAACAGGGCTCTGAGTGTAAGATGTTATAGTGAATTGAATATATGGCAAGGCTTTCAGTTCTGCGAAAGTATTAACACCTTCCCCAATGATAAGCAAAGCCATTTGGGTGGAAAGTCCCCAGAATGTTAGTCAAGTTGTTGTGAAATGCAGATTCTAACTTGAGCATCCAAAATTAAAGTTACTGCGTTATTTTGTTTGCATGAACCTAACTGTGGAGGGGATGAAAATGGAGAGAAGAAGGAGATGAGGCACTTTGTTTTACAGACTTAAATTCCTCTTAATACATCCATATTGCAATTTTAATGAGGAAAACATTTGAAGCAAGCCAATAACAGTTTTAGCTACATTTACTTGACCACACATTCAGTATTAGCAATATCAAATGATTCTGAAAGCTTCTGCAGCCACTGCATGTATTATCTTGGTTCTCCGGGTGGAGCCGCGTCGATATATTTAAACCTAACGTTTCTGCCATCTTACTGTGGCTTTCATCAGAGAACTGCTATGTCGGTTGCCACTATCATTTTATATAGTGGCAGGAAGCGAGCGCACATGCTAACCGTCTATGGTGACATCACATACATCACTACGCCCAGTGTAGGCAATAGGATGGGGTCATTCATCTTGCATTTTCCTGAGCAGGTACGACCAAATATGGTCCAGTTGCAACCCACTGTCAGCATTCATGTTGTTTTGCCATTTCTGTATTTCCAACACTTCTCTTATATGCCTAGACCACCATCTGGTCTCAATGGCTATAATGCTGATTTTGTCAAATAAAATTGAATGTCCACAATTGGCTGAATGAAGAACTACTTGCATAATAATTTTTCAAATGCCTGACATGCTCATTGAGCCTCTCCTTTATGGTACATCCTGTTTCCCCAATGTATACCTTTTCACAGCCTTCCGAAAATACACAAAGCCGGTGTACCTCTAAGACCTACCGTCAGCGCTTTTCAATCTCCTACACATCCACTGGCCAGATATTTATCAGTAAAGTAGAAGATTTTGAGGAACTCTTCCTCCACCATCAAAAATTTCTTCAATTTCTTTCAAATTATCAAGAACAGATGACTAAGAGAAAATTAAATTCTTGTCAGCTTCGACGTCACATCTCTTTTTACCAACTTGCCAGTAGACAGGATCATTAATAGAATCAGAGAGCGATTAAAATCTCTCAACTTGCCACTGGGATGGGCTTCACTTACTGAGTTCTGCCTGAAAATGACCTTCTTTCAGTACAAGAACCACTTCTACCAACAGAAGGAAGGAGCAGCCATGGGAAGCCCACTGTCCACAGTAGTCTCTGACCTATTTATGGAAGCTTGTGAATCTGAAGTTATCCATAATTCCTCCTTGAAACCATCACTATGGCTGAGATATGTGGATGACACCTTTGCCATTTGGCCCCATAGAATAGAGCCACTACATGTCTTCTTCAATCATTTAAATAGAGCCCATAATAAGATCAATTTTACTATGGAGATTGAAATCGACAACCAGCTCTTGTTCCTAGATGAATTAATTACAAGAAATGATGATGGCTCATTGGGCCATTGAGTATACCGGAAACTAAATCATACTAATTGGTACCTCCATGATGACTCTCACCATCATCGAGCGATCAAAAGTGGAATTTTATAAACATTAACTCTCCACACATCCGCAGTATTTGACAGAGTATGGCCGCTTAAAACAGAAATTTAAAGGAGACTTTCTAGCAAATAGCTACAGTGTAGCTGCTCGTAATAAAGCCTTGGCATCCCTTGATCACTCCACTTTGTCTCACACTGCAGAATCATCGGAGGAGAACAACAATCCACCTCACAAGCCACTGGCCGTTTTGCCGTACATGCGAGGAGTGACGGATAAGATTGGTTGCCTGCTTAAAAAGAAGAACATTTGTCCCATATATTTGTCAGTTGAGTTCCAGCAACCGTCGAGTCAAGTGCCGTCTTTTCTGAGTATTTTGTTTTAAAGTGTTGTAGGTAGATTTTATCTTTGAATATCTTCTGTCGTCGCAGAGGAGGGGCTAGTTGAGTTCCAGCAACCGTCGAGTCAAGTGCCGCCTTTTCTGAGTATTTTGTTTTAAAGTGTTGTAGGTAGATTTTATCTGTGAATATCTTCTGTCGTCGCAGAGGAGGGGCTAGTTGAGTTCCAGCAACCGTCGTGTCAAGTGCCGCCTTTTCTGAGTATTTTATTTTAAAGTTTTGAAGGTAGATTTTATCTTTGAATATCTTCTGTCGTCGCAGAGGAGCTGCTAGTTGAGTTACAGCAACCGTCGAGTCAAGTGCCGCCTTTTCTGAATATTTTGTTTTAAAGTGTTGTAGGTAGATTTTATCTTTGAATATCTTCTGTCGTCGCAGAGTAGCTGCTAGTTGACCCCAGCAACCGTCAAGTGCCGCTATTTCTGTGTGTTTTATTTTAAAGTGTTGTAGTTAGATTTTACCTTTGAATATTTTCTGTCGTCGCTGAGTAGTAGCTAGTTGGTCCCCAGCAACCGTCGTGACGAGTGTCGCCATCTGTTTACATAATTTAAAGTGTTGTGGTAGCGTTTGATTTATTTGCGTTAATTGAATTATAACAGCGTGCTCCAATCGTGATCGCATTTATTTGCTTTTTCTATAGGGAAGTATATAGAGCTTATTTGTTTTTTATTTAGTACATTGGTTGGCTAACACCATTCATCAGTACGTCCTATTAACTACTAAGTGCAGTCGTCTGGTCTAAATTAATTTCCTCAGGAGGTTCTCTTTAGGTCGTGTAGCGGATGGTAGTAAAGTGTGAACAGTTAATTTGGATTACTCAGTTAGTTCAACTTTTATCCTCTCCGTAGTTTTTGCTTTATAAGTAATATGTGTAGGGACTGTGACTGCTGTGTGCAGACGCGGGTTGAGGTGGCTGATCTTCGCGCTCAGCTTGCAGCTTTGCTAACTAAAGTTACGAGGCTGGAAGCTGCCGTAGGTGACTGCAGCAGATGTGGAAGGGGTGACCCTGACGAAGCAGGTGTTGTCACAGGTTCTCCCCTGCCAAATATCGTACCTGCAGTCCAGGCTGAGACTTCGGGGCCTGTGCGGCAGTCACCTGATGGTGTCTGGAGCGTGGTTTCCGGACGTCGACGCCACATGCGGGGGCAGGAGTACAGGTCTGAATCCCAGGAGGGCAAGCCTGTACCACTGTCCAATAGGTTTGATGTGTTGTCTGGATCTGATTCAGATCCACAATCATCAATCAGCGAGTTGCCAGCACCCCCGCCCGCTAGGTCTGGGCGATCACAGAAGGGGATTCTGGTGATAGGTAGCTCCAACGTTAGGCGTTTCATTGAGCCCCTTAGGGACATGGCGAACAGGTCTGGGATGAAGTCCAATGTCCATTCTTTCTGCATTCCGAGCGGTCTGATCCATGATGTGGAACAGGCCAACCCGGATGCCATTGAGCGGACGAGGTGTAGCCAGCTGCGGATTGTAGCTCATGTCGGCACCAATGATGCTTACCGCCTTGGGTCGGAGGGTATCCTCTCTTCCTTCCGGCGGCTTGCTCATACGGTGAGCTCTGTGGTTGATGACCACAAGATTTCGGCTGAGCTAACCATCTGCTGTATTGTCGATAGAACTGACTGTGGAACTCTGGTTCAGAGCCGAGTCGAGGGTCTAAACCAGAGACTGCGTCGTTTCTGCGATAATCATGGCTGCAGATTCCTTGATCTTCGCCCTGGGGTCAATTCGTGTAGGGTTCCCTTGGATAGATCAGGTGTGCACTACACACGTGAATCGGCTACACGGGTGGCAGGGGCCGTGTGTAGTGCATTGGGGGATTTTTTAGGCTGAGGGAGGAAGACCCGAAACTGGGATCACAGTCACGGGCAGCCCAATTAAATTCGGCACCATATGTTAGGAGTAGCGAAAATCAATCTCGACTGTAAAAAGTACTCGTTATAAACTGTAGAAGTGTTTGTAATAAGCAGCCTGAGCTTGAAAGCGTTATTAGTAGCACAGAAGCTGATATAGTATTAGGTACTGAAAGCTGGTTAAAACCGGATATAAGTTCAGCAGAAATTTTTAACCATAGCATGAATGTTTTCCGTAAGGATAGGTTACATTCTAATGGAGCCGGTGTATTTATAGCTGTTCGTAAACACCTGTCGTGTAACGAAATAAATGTTGATACGGTCTGTGAAATCCTATGGATTAGACTAATAGTAGCTAGGACAAAACTTGTAATAGGGTCTTTCTATCGTCCACCAGATGCAGATATAGGTGTTGCTGAGGCCTTAAGAAATAACGTAAGTAATATAGCTCGTCAATTTCCGGACCATGGAATAATACTAGGAGGCGACTTCAACTTGCCGTATATTGACTGGAGTAATTACGCCCACGTTACTGGTGGCAGGGATAAAATATCCTGTGAGATTATTCTCGACCTTTTCTCAGATCTTAATCTTGAGCAGCCCTTACTGAACCAACGCGGTGCGACAACGAAAACAAAAACATTTTAGATATTCTCGTTACAAATAGGCCTGAATTATTTACGGACATTTCTACCACCACGGGAATAAGTGATCATAAAGCTGTAATTGCTACAGTAAAATTAACAGTCGAGCGCAAAAAGAAAAAAGAAAGGGTCGTTTACAGGTTCGAAAAGGCCCCAAAGGAGAGTTTAAGAACGTTTTTGAAGGATAAATACATTACCTTTGTAGAAGGAAGAGGCTCGGTTGAAGAGATGTGGCTTCGATTCATAAATATAGTCAGGGAAGGTATGGACTTACATATACCGAAAAGGATAATCAGGGACGGGAACGATCTCCCGTGGTATACGCGTGAAGTCAAAAGGTTACTTAAAAAGCAAAGGAAGATTCATGCACGCTCAAGAAGGACTATGTATAGGAGTGATTTAGAAAAACTAGCTGAGACAAGAGGACAAGTCAAGAATGCGATGCGCGAAGCCTTCAATGACTTTCGATGCAACTCACTTTCCAAGAGCCTCATTGAAAATCCAAAGAAATTTTGGTCGTATGTAAAAAAAATAGGTGGTTGTGACAACAATATGCCAGTTCTACTAAAAGACGGTCGGGAAGGTGATGACAGCCGCGACAAGGCTACCGTATTTAACGCCGAATTTAAATATTCCTTCACTGACGAAAACATGGAAAACATTCCCGTTTTTCCACGGCGTGTTGAATTTGAAATGGATCCAGTACAAATTGATAGTGTAGGTATCATAAAGCAATTAAAGCTCCTTAAGTGGGGAAAAGCGCCGGGTCCCGATGGTGTACCACTAAGAGTATTTTCGGAATACGCGGAAGAAATAGAACCATTTCTTTCAGATATATTTCGTAAATCTTTAGAGGAAAGAAAAGTACCTTCTGACTGGAAAATTGCGCAGGTGATTCCCGTTTTCAATAAAGGAGATCGGAGAGATCCTAGGAATTATCGTCCGATATCGCTAACATCTGTTTGCAGTAGAATTCTGGAGCATGTCATATGCTATAACGTTATGAAGTTTCTAGATGAAAACGAGCTACTTACAGCATACCAACACGGATTTCGGAAGAACCGATAATGTGAAACGCAACTGGCTCTATTTTCGCATGATGTAATGAAAGTTATTGATGCGGGATCACAAGTTGATGCTATTTTCTTGGATTTTCAGAAAGCTTTTGACTCTGTACCACACAACCGACTCTTAGCGAAGATCCGAGCGTACGGTATATCTGATCAGATTTGCGAATGGATACGCGATTTTCTAACTGGTCGGTCACAGTATGTCGTTGTAGATGGGGAAGCCTCTTCTAAACTAGATGTTACTTCAGGCGTTCCTCAAGGAAGTGTAATAGGGCCACTTCTTTTCTTAATTTTTATAAACGATCTCGGTGACAACGTTATTTGCAGGATGCGATTTTTTGCTGATGATGCACTTATTTATAGGGAAGTGAGGTGCTCCGACGATTGCTTAGAAATTCAGCGCGATCTGGATGTTATTTCGGAATGGTGCCGTGAATGGCAGCTTACACTTAACTGTAAAAAGTGCAAGGCAATGCACATAAGTAATAAAAAGTCCCTGCTTGCTCAGGAGTACAAAGTTAACAATTCAGTTGTTGACACTGTAGATTCCCTGAAGTATCTAGGCGTAACAGTACAAAGCAACATGAAATGGGACTTGCACATAACTTCCGTTGTAGGAAAAGCTAATTCCAAACTACGATTCATAGGACGTATTTTGAGAAGTTGTAATGCTCATACAAAGGAAATAGCGTACAAAACACTAGTGCGTCCGCATTTGGAATACTGTTGTGGAATTTGGGATCCGTATCGCAAGGGATTGATTGACACATTAGAGAAAGTACAGAGAAGAGCCGCTCGATTCGTGACTGCTAGTTACAGTCCTTACGTAAGTGTCACAGAGCTAATTCGTGGGTTGGGCTGGGATTGTTTGGCGGACAGACGACGTCGTTTTCGTTTGTATTTGCTGGAGAATATGCGAAAATCTTTAAGTTACGAGTGCAACGAAATACTTCTTCCGCCAACCTATTTAGGTCGCAATGACAGGAGGGATACGATTAGAGAAATAAGATGCCGTACTGATTCATTTATGTATTCCTTCTTTCCTCGATCTGTTCGGGATTGGAATGCGCAGAATTAGGATTGGTGCTTAGCACCCTCTGCCACCCACAGTATTTGTGATTTGCAGAGTATAGATGTAGATGTAGATATACAAGGCCCCTAGGATATTATCCAGCATCCTTACTATCGTTAAAGATAAGAGTGATCATTTGCAAACCCCAGGAGTGTATGAAATTCCCAGTAGTTGCGGCAAGGTATGCATTGGGGAAACAGGATGCAACATAAAGGAGGGGCTCAATGAATAGAGATGGGCAGGTCTGAGATTTTAAAGGAATCAGGTCCAGATGTACATTCAGCTCTGTGGACCTACATCCAGGTTCCGTGTCCGGCGGACATGTATGGCTCCAGCTCAACAATTGGGTGGGCGAAGTGTATGGCAGAACTGGATGTGTGTGGACTCACATCCTGTTACATGTGTGGCAGACATGTATGTGTCTGGCTCTACAATCGGGCGGGCGGAGTGTATGGCAGAATTGGATGTGTGCAGATCTACATCCAGATACAGCGTCCGGCAGATGTATATGGGTCTGGCTCTACAATTGGGTGGAGGGAGCATGTGGTGGATGTAAATCCAACTAAGGAAAACTGCAGTATGAGTTATAACATGTCCATCCATTAATTTATGTAATGAAAGAATATTAATTGTGAGAATTTTCTTTTCTTTTTATCTGAAAATTACAACTGTACATAATGTTTCTTGAATTCTAACAATACTTGAACTATTAAATCCATACAAAAATAACTACCAACTGTACAAAATTATACACAATGATTAGAAAACATCTTGAAATGAAAGTTAATACTGTTTACATTCATTTACACATAAAATTATTAACATAAACTAGTCCAAACCATCGAAAATTGTCCTCCAAACATTGTAGCTCATATCAATACTTACAATTACAAACTTATAATTAATGTTTCATACTTAATATTGTCCCTGATTGTATTAAATCTCATTTACATTGTTTTTTTTTCCATAAAACCAGGTTAATTTGCATGACACATATACACAAATTCACAACTAATCACAAGAAAAATATACAAATCCACAATTAATCAACTCTCATCTTGATATACATAGTTCTTAAAATACAATTTCATAAGTGGGTGGGGCTGAGAGCTGTTATAAAGTAGTTCCACACCCAGTTTTGCAATAACTTGGTTCAGTCATTATGTACTGCAGTTACCCACCAGAGCTAACTAATACTCAAATAACTTGCAGTTGGAGACTTTCCCAGCGTATTGCTGCAATGTAACCTTTGTGGGTGTTCAGCCAGATGGTGTCATGCCAATAAAATTAGGTTTACAACCATCGGAAGCCATGGTGGACTGTTGAAGACAGCAGAGCCAGCTATCGATACATGTTTTATGGCACTAACCAGTTGGACACCAGTGAAGATTACATTGAACTCGAATGACTATGCCAGGCCGTATTCCAAAAAGTGTAGACAAAGATTATATCCATAGCTTCTAAGACCAACAATACTGCAGTTCTGGTAACACATTTCTTTACAGGCCTCAAGTCCAGAAATTGGGTCATACAACAGGACTGTAATTTCTTCAACTCTGCTAAGAAATTAGACCCGTCCATCCCAAAATCACTGAAAATAAAGAGAAGTAGAGAACCTTTGTACTATAATAGGGAAGTGAGGAGGTTAAAGAGTTTGGTAAGAAGAGAATATAACAGAGTTAAGAGACAGGATGGTAGTAGGGAATATTTAAAACAACTAAACAAGGCCTTTATTATAGCAAAGAAAATGGCTAAAGATGGGTTTATGAAGAGTATTGTCAGTGAAGGAGGACAGTTTACTAATGCATCTAGAAATTTCTGTGGCTATGTTAGAAAACTAAGTGGAAGGGTGGGTGTTGAGATGCTTATAGATAAGGATGGAGAAGTAGTTCTGAGGATTTTAAAAAGGCAGAGATTTTAAGTAACTGATTTAGTGAGAGCATTAGGGACAGTGAATCAAAAACGGGAGGGTCTAATTCAGAGAACGAGCTTAACAACACAATTAGAATTGAAGATACCAAAAAATTTGAAATTCATCCTGAGGGAATCATGAAGGAAATAAGAAAGCTAAAAAAACTTAAAGGGGCTGGTATAGACAATATTACTACAGGTATCTTAAAGATAGCTGGGTTTGACATTGTACCTTATCTTGAAATATTATTTAAATTGAGTCTGGATACTTGCTGCTTACCACAGGACTGGAAAAGTGTGATAGTAGTGCCGGTACATAAAGGAGGGGTGAGAAGTAGAACCGAAAATTAAAGGCCCATCAGTTTGATATCAGTGGTAGGTAAATTAATGGAAATATTGATATGCAACTACATCAGAAATATATGTGAGGAATATAAGTGGTTTTCAAGTAGGCAATATGGCTTTAGGCAAGGATATTCATGCGAATCTCAGTTGGTGGGATATATGCAAGATATTTCAGATGAAATGGACAAGGGAGGCCAAATTGATAGTATAGCACTAGACTTTTGACAGAGTGAGCCATAAAATGGTAGTAAATAAGGTAAAAACTATTGGAGTGGTTGAGAAAGTGATTTGCTGGGTAGAAGAATTTTTAAAAGATAGAAAACAGGAAGTTAGGGTAGGAAATGCAGGATAAAAAGAAGTGGAAGTAAAAATTGGAGTGTTACATGGTAGTGTATTGGGACCATTGCTATTCATTATTCTATTGAATAATTGTGTTGATTGTTTACTATCTGAAATTAGATTGTTTGAAGATAACATAATGCTGTATAAAATGATCAAAATGGTAAAGGACTGTAAACAGTTGATCTGGACAGGATATATAGTTGGGTTGGTAAAAATGGGATGAAGATAAATGCAAAGAAGAGTCAGCTTATTAGATACACAAATAAAAATAAAAAGGTTGATTATTACTATAAAGTGGGGAAATAATTGCTTGCTGAAGACTTGAAATGTAAATATCTTTGCATTACATTTGATAACAAGCTCAACAGGACTGGACACATTGGACAGTTGGTTGGAAAAGTTTAAAAAATTCTGCACTTGTTGGAGAGAGTGATGTACAAGAGAAGTAAAGGAATTTGGTTACAAAACTTTGGTCAGACCATTGCTTGAATATCGTAGTGTAGTATGGGACCCACATTTTGAGTATCAAATACAGGAGTTGGAGAGGGTGCAAAAAATGGCCGCTAAATTTGTTTCTGGAAATTATCGCAGAATGCAATCAGTAACAGATATGATAAAAGAGCTGGAATGGGGTTCATAACAAGACAGAAGGAGGGTGAAGAGGGTCATGGGAGTCTATAAGGCAAATACTGGTATTGAGGCATGGAAAGATATTGGTGTAGGTTTGAAAAGTAGTGCATGGAAGGGAAAAGATGACCATTGCAACAAACTGGCATTCGATTTCAGGCACAAGGGTGTGGGAACATTCTTTTTTTTAGTTAAGGGTGTCAGGGATTGGAATAATTTACCAAGGGAAATGATTAATAATTTACCAAAACCGTTGAAAGAATTTAAGGTTAAAATTTGTAGGTGGGTGCAGGAAAGGGGGAAGATAGGTGTGTAGGGAAATTGCCACCAGAGTGTGTGCCCATTGAAATTAAATAATATAAATTCACAGCATAATCAGACTTGATAATGATTAAAAATAAAATGAAAATTTCTGTGTGCCTCTAATGAAAAATTTAAATCTTTTCTTAGTAGTGTTGTAAGTATTGTTACAAAAATAAGGAGGGAACAGAGAAATCAAAATTCTTTGTTTATTGGTAGTTTTTTTTACTATAATGAAAGTTTTAGTGATTCATCATTTTGGAATATTTATTAGCTTTCCACAACCTAAAAGCCAATTTATTATAAATGAACAGAAAACAACATTGCATGTATAACTTAGTTATTTTAAATTTTGAGTGAGAAATTACACAAGACTGGTTCTTAAATATATAGTATTTTGTTGTGTATATTACGTGAAACTATTTCATTGAGTGTATAAAACATTGTGGTGGGTGCTAAACTGAATCCGATACCAGGAATATTAATTACATGACATTAAAATGTTATATTGTGCCAGCTACCCAATATGTTTTCAATGCTTTGAAAATTTTTGTCCAGTGCAATTTCAAAAACTTTTAAATTCTTTGCAGTTAAATTTAAGATAATTTCTGATTTATTTGCAAGCATATTTGCAAGCTGTAATTTTTCAATAGAAAATTAATGCTGGGTTTTAACTACCCATATACACTTAATAGTTATTGTAATTATCTACTAATAATAAGTGATTTAGAAATAATTTTTCAGTAACAATCTTATCTGTAAATGGAACTGTAATCCAGTTGCATAGTAAATGACATTAAACTCTTCAAAACATAGATTTCAGATCGGAACTGTAATGAAAACCTGTTTGAGATGTGTGAACAGCTCCAGGTCCAGCTGCTTGTTCCAGCTCCCCTGCAGTTGTAGGTTCATCTGCAGTTCCGATTCCAGCCACTCGGAATGCATGGGGCATGGATAAAGGTCCAGTCGGATATGGGTCTGACTTGCACTCGGATGTACATCCATCCCTAGCACAATTGATATGGGTCCGCGGAACCATATCTATCTGACCTACCCATTTCTATCAACGAGCACCTCAGGCATTTGAAAAATAACAATGGAAGTAAGTCAACTGTAGTTCTACATTGGGCATTGAATTTTATTTGACGAAACCATCATTATAGCCATTGAGAGCAGACAGCATATAAGAGAAGCGTTGGAAATACAGAAATGGCTAAAAAACGTGAATTCTGACAGTGGATTACAACTAGACCATATTTGGTCAAACCTGCTCAGGAAAACCCAAGATGAACGACCCTATACCACCACCTACACTGGGCGTGGTGATGTCCGTGATGTCACCATGGATGGTTAGCATGCACGCTCGATTTCTGCTATTATATAAGATCATAGCAGCAACTAATATAGCAGTCCTCTGATGAAAGCCAGAGCACGATGGCAGAAACTTCATGCTTTAATAAATCAACACGGCTCCACCTGGAGAATCAAGATAATAAATTGAAATGTCCTTAGTGATAATATGCAGTTTCTTTACATATTATTGCAGAAAGACTTACAAAACCTTAACAAATTGTACAGATGTGAAATCAGCTTTACAGATCATTAAGAAGGGGCATGTATATGAGGTCTACCCCAAAAGTATCCAACCTTCCCACATATTTTCTTGCTGGTGTTATTCAGGATTGGTGACATCCTTCAAAGCAGTCCCCATTTATTTGAAGAATATGCTCCCACTGGCCTTTCTGCTTTTCAAAACAGTCCTGGAACTTTTTTTTTTTTTTTGGTATCGCCTTTAGATTGTTTGTCATATTCATTTTGAGTTTCTTTGTCATCGAATTGGTGTCCTTTGAGAGGCATTTTTAATGTTGGGAACAGCCAAAAATCGCAGGGAACTACATCAAGACTGCATGGAGGCTGACAGAGCTGTATGACTTTGCGCTCTGTCAAATACTGCTGCACGGTGTTCGATACATGTGTTGGAGCCTTATCATGATGAAGAAGGCCAGTCACTACTTGCGTTACACAATCTTTTCATAATATCAAGATAATATTCTTTGTTGATCATCTGACCTTTAGGAGCATATTCGTGGTGCACAACATCCTCATACTAATAATAATAAAAACAATCAGCTGACTTGACATTGCTCCAACTTTGGCATGCTTTTGACTGTTGTGGCTCTGACGACAGCTTCTACTGTGAAGACCGTCATTTTGATTCGAGATCATAACCATAAACCTATGGTTCATCACCAGTTATAATTTTTTTAAGCAAATTTTCATCATTATTGACTATTCCCAAATAGTTATGAGCTTTTTTTAGGCAAGGTTTTTCTGATCCATTATTAGCAATTTTTAAACGAATTTCGCACACATGCAAACCATTTGCAAATTTTCAGTTAAAATCTTCCAAACACTCTTTTTTGGTATTTTAAGATCACATTCTAGTTCTCACACAGTCAATTGATTATCTTCATTGATTGCTTATCTCACGCATTCAGTATTATCATGTGTTTATGTCATCTAAGGCTGCCCAGAGCATTGGTTACTATCAATAGATGTGCAGCCATCTTTGAAACGCTTATACCGTACCACTATTTTTTGTGTATTTTGCTCATACACCCATCCCCCATTGCTGTCTTCATCATTTCGATTGTCTCTGCACAACTCTTTACAAGTTTAAATCAAAATTTAAAGCAAATTCGTTGTTGCAATCTTTCTGTCATTTTTTAACATACCAGTAACAAAATGCGATGAATGTACAAAACACTTTGTAAACAAATACACACTGCACATGAACTAAGACGTCCTGCGGCATCTAGGGAGTTCATGAAGCTTTACTGTTGACACTCGTACCTGGCATATGGAGCTAAAATTGTCAGGAATGAAGATATGCATGAAGGACAGATACTTTTTGGACAGACCTCGTATTTTATTTAATTTTAAAGAGACTAGTAACCGTATAATAATCAGATGTCTCATCTTCAAAATGGAAACACTGTCATGTTTGTAGAAACACTTGTGCAATATAACTGAAGATTTGCATGGGCCTTCAATACATTGCAGTCTCGGTGAGACTCTCAAGAATATAACTACTGATCCAGAGGTAAATACTGGTCCATTTTTGTTCATTCCCATGAAGAAATATTATTGTACCAAACTACACAAGAAAGAGGTCGCACCTACTACTTTGTTTTCAACTGATTCGAAACAACTTTTAATTCACTTCTATTCTGTGCCAATTATTTCTCCATTTATACATTTATTAATTCCATAACCTTATTTTTGTGTTTAACAATCATCAATCATCTTATTTCACAGTTCTTTCCTTCTAACAAACATAAAAAATGAATAAAATATCAGAACTCAAATCCATTGATTAATTCTTCAATGGAAACTTATTGAAAATGTACATATCTTTTTTAATTTATCCTCTAAATTTCTAATTTTCCAAATTTTTGAACTTCAGTTCACATAGCACTATTCATCTACAAAATTCTTTCTAGGCCTTGGAGCAATATTTGCTGCAGCAGTTTTTCTGCTAGAAAGCTACTCTTAAATATACTAATTTTTTTAATAATTTCCTTCTTTCATGCATATGTTTTAATTTTAATTCTTAAATAATAAAGTTGTATCAATAATTCTGATGTGAATACTCCAATTCTGCCATATAGGCTACTACTCTCATTGTAAGTGTGTGATTTTTTCTGCTACTTACATTTATTCAATTTCTTTCCCCCTTTATTTTGTTTATGACATTAATTAACAGCTAATTAAAACAAGCTAAAATTATAATAGTAACAGAATACTGTTTTTTAAAGTATGATATCACATCCAAATATTTCTTTTATTATCTTAACTATTTTTCGTATATGTAAAAGGAAGATCAATAATAATAGATTAGAGTCTTCTTTCTCTCTGGATTATTCAATTTTTTCATGGTCCCCTGAAATATATCTTCTGTTTTGGTTGATAACTATGCTGAACTTCTTGTCCTTTTTGACATCAAGGATTTATTTGTAAGACACCTATAGAATAACTTAAATTAAATTTTTTGTTTTAAAATTCTTATCCTAGTTTACATTTCAAAGGCTTTATCCAAATAGACTAATGATATTTATCATTTTTATACTTCACCAAGTCTGAGGACTTAAGGGCTTGCCCTACTTGAAGATTTTATTATAAAAGCATTTTCTTTTAGCTGAAACACAATAAGTCATATATACTTTGAAAGCTGTGATATAATTTTTTACTCCAATTTATAATATTAACTGTAACACATGTGATAACACTTGCACATAATAAAACAAAAAATTTGTAAATTCAGCAGCAGCATAATAATTATAACTTATACATATTTTCCCCTACATTCGAAATTTTGAAACAGTTCTGCCTCCAAATGAGCCATCAAAAGTTTGTCTGCTGACAAACCAATTTTGTTTTGAATTTTTACAAATATATATATATATATATATTTAAACAATAAAGTCCTATCACAGGCATCAAAACCTAAATAATTATTTTTTGGATGTTGAGAAATTTATTTTAGTGTGAATTGGGTAACATGATTTTCATATTAGACAACTCATTATCTTTAAACTTACATACAGACAGAAGCGGCATAAGGTGTAGGCGGTCCGAGGAGTCCCAAATACTAAGCACTTTTTTTATTTTCATTTGTCAAGAAAACAAAGTAATTATGAGGTTCAACACCGTCCCTACTTGGTTTACTTAAAATTTCAAAATAATGTTTTTTTTATGCAGACTATTTGGTAATTCACAAACACAGATGGTACAGGGAAGGTGCTGTGACTGGAAACACTTAAGAAGCATTATACAAAGATGTGAGAATACCAAAGAACTCATGACGTTTATGTTCCACTGGATGACTTTAAAAAAATGAATAAAGCATGAAAAAAACAATATAACAAAAAAATGAAAGGCTAATTCGCGAATCTCAAAAACATTGGCGCAATTTGTTTGAAAGAGTAATTGATATGATTAATTTCTTAGCCTAATATATTCTGGCATAGAACCTCTCAAGACAGTAAGAATTCCAGTAAGTTCATAGACTTGTTCAAATTGATATCTAAATATGACCCTACATTGCAGGAACACATGAAACACATTAATGTCAATCAACTTACACACCATTAGCTAAACCATGACATTCAAAATTTTATTATTCTCGAATCACAAACATCATAATACACAGTTAAATACATTGTGCAAATCAACAACCTTATACACACTTAGCCCAGTACTTCACAACCTCAATTGCATTCTGTGTTGCTCGAAACTGATCATTGTTGTTGCAGGATGATGGGCAGATGTTCGTGACCATGTGGCAAGCACTCTGCAACTGTCAGTGGTCCCGAGATGTTAGGGACCTTAATTTTCCACAAACTGTACTCTTGCCTTTTTAGGTGACCCAATTATTTCCTGTGATGTTCTCTGGATGCTTTTCCTGGATTTGAGTCTCTGGACTGGTGGTGTATGGCCGTGCAGTGGATGAGCACTTTATCCATTCTGCTTTGGTCCTCTCCTTGTTCGCAGCCACTTCTATCCAGATACTGGGTGCAATGCCCGAAAGCTGGTAAAGCCTATCAACTGGGGTAGTCTTTAGGCAGCCTGTCACTAGCCTACAGGTGTTATTGAGGGTTACATCCACCTGTTTGGTGTGAGATGATGAGTACCAAACTGGGCATGCATAAGATGTCTGCAGTTCGGTACCTGATCATATTACTTTTAAATTATGCTGAGCTTTCCTATTTTTTAGGTGAAAAGCATACACTTCAGTTTTTGAAGGGTTAATTGTTAAGTGATTTTCCCTATAAAAGCTTGATAGGCCTTCAAGAGCAACAGAAAAATTTGTTTCTACAACTTCATGCTTTGTGCTCTGAGGCTAGAACAAGGTCATCAGCATACATGAACATCCTGGTAGCTGGATGTAATGACTGTTCGTTTGTATAAATGTTGAAAAGGATTGGGGCCAGTACACTACCTTGAGGTAGACCATTCTTTTGTATACTCCATCGGCTGCACTGTCCTTGAAAGTCAATGAAGAACCTACGATTCTGAAGAAGAGTAGTGATGAGCTTGGTTAATCTGGTGGCCTTTGTCATATTGTAGACCTTTTCAAGTAATAGTTGGTGGTTAACAGTATCATATGCTGCTGACAGGTCCACAAAGACCACACCCATGGCCTTAAGGGTCTCAAATCCATCCTCTATAAACTGTGTTAGGTTCAGCAGTTACCCAGTACATCTTTTGCCAGGATGAAAGCCAGCTTGTTCTAGGATAAGTTTTGGATCAACCACAGGCTGGATACAATTCAGAATTAACCGTTCAAATATTTTGTAAAGGTGACACAAGCGCACTATAGGTCTAAAATCTTTGGGATTGTTCCCTTCTTTTCCAGGTTTCAGCAGGGCAATGACTCTCATCCTCTGCCACACCTTCGGAATTTGATATGTGCTCATACATTTGTTAAAAAGCTGTAGAACCCATTCTTTGGTTTTATGTCTGAAGTTCTTAATTTTTTCTGATCGTATGTCATTGAGGCCTGCAAACTTTCCTGTTTTGCACTCATGAATAACCTTTTCCAGCTCTGACATACTAAAGGGCTCAGGGAGGTTGTTCTTCTCTTCCTGACTGTTTCTGTGTGTTTTTATTTGTTTTATAGATGGTCCACTTTTATGAATTTCCTTCCTGTTCATGAGTAGCTGATGTGCAATTTGGTTTGCATTTATATTGGAATGTCCAGTGATCTTCAATGGATCATTGTTGAGGCATT
This sequence comes from Vandiemenella viatica, assembly GCA_031002005.1. Taxonomy (NCBI): domain Eukaryota; kingdom Metazoa; phylum Arthropoda; class Insecta; order Orthoptera; family Morabidae; genus Vandiemenella; species Vandiemenella viatica. The sequence continues at coordinate 267,949,999 of CM061921.1, forward strand.
TTAGAAGTCTCCATGCCTTGTGACTATATCTTGTCAGTTCCAGCTCTTCTAATGTCTTGATCCAGCAGTCTCTTTTTGCTGCACTAAGAGATGATGGAAGTCGATTACCAGCTTCTACTGTCTTTTCGCCAAATGGATCATCTTGGAAAATGATTGATAATCCATGAACTGGGCAGCTAGATCTGAGGTGAGACCTGGAGTATATGATGATTGGCAACCATGGGGGATGGATCTTCTGGAGCATTTTTTCACAGTTGCAGTGAATGAATCATATGTTTCTGGTGTTGGTTCAATAGTAGATACAGCAGAAACATTCAAAATGAATTGATCACAAGAACTACACAATCCACCAAAAAGTAATTGGACAACTGGCATGCTTTCTATGGGTATTATCCAAGACTTCAAATGGAATTCTTCGCCATTGTTCTTGCAATCATTCAATGTGCCACTCCTGATGAGCCCTCACCTGAAATTTCAATTCATCCCAAAGATGTTCCATAAAGTTGAGGTCAGAGCTCTGGGCGGGCCAGTCCAATCGGCGAATATTGTGTCAGCATACCACTGCATAGTAGCATTTCAAACATGACACTTGGAAGTAACACGGGTCAATTCCATAAAAATTCTGCAATGGTTGGAGCATTTTACTATTCAGAATGTTGCAATGGATAAACACCAGAGGCTGTGAAACAGCACCATGACTTTACTCCACCACCATCGAATTTCTTAGCAGACACTATAGACTCCAAAAAAAGTCATTCTGCACGTAGACGCCACACCTATTCAGATCCATGGGCCTGGAATATTGTAACTCCACAGAACCAGTGTTCATTTATGACAATCCAAACATCACCTGAGTCGCCATGATGTGGCGCTTATGTACAGCTACTCTTCAGAAATATTAATGTTGGTAGGACTCTGTACATAATGTTCCAATGGAAACTAATTGCATAAAACTCCTACCTTATGGTAGCCAAGGGTTGTGATCTATATTTGACAATTTTATGTTTCAGTTTTCTGCAATATTTGAGGATCAAAATTAAAGATCGCTCAGAATGTGCAGAATTGACACAGTCCACATTGACAGGACAAATGCAATAATTGATTTGGGGCTGTTAACTTTCAATGAACTCGTCCCAATAGAAATCCCACTGAAATAGCAGCCCACAAAAACACCCTTACAGAAGTCTGATATCTGTTATCTCATGCCATATCTTCGGCAGCTGGCTTTACACTAGCTGCCACATATGAGGATCACACAAGATAACTGACGCACTGAATTACCTATCCTCATAGGTGTACATTTGTTTTTGGTAGATAATGTATTACTGATTAAATGATTCATAGGGTAAAAGAGGGAAAATATTATTCTATTTTGCTCGAATGCACTGGAGACTGATTGAGTTGAACAAAAGTCAGTTATCTTACAACTTTGCAATACATCAACTGGCAAAATGGATAAAAAATTAATGTGATTTCTTGCTGTCGGTGAAACGATTGGAGAATATCGAAATAAGGCAATGATGGAAGAGCTACTAAAAATGGATAAGATATTCAAAACTGTCGTGGTCAAGGATTGACAATTATAAAAATATGGTAGGCATAAATAGTGGAGTTAAAAAATGTAGTCTTAAATATTAATCACAGGCCATGAGCCATGAGGATGTCGTAGTTGGAATTTGCTTTTGGTAGATGCACCTAATTCTTCTGCAGCAGCAAAAACATTTTATCCCAATAGCATTGAGATTTTTGCCTATTTTATAGTTGCATTATCTCTTAAAATTAAATTTCCTAAATTATTTTATTAATAATAATGATAACAATAAATTACCTTTCTCTCAATGGTGATCAGTACACCACACATCTAAGCTGGATTATGCTAAAGCAATTTTAGAGTTCAGTAAGACTAAAGGCAGGAAATTTCTTTATTTCTTTACTGTTAGTTATTACTTGATAATTTTAGTTACAGTGAAGATAATTGCATTTATAATAAAAGTTTTGACATTTTTTTAAAATTCTTTATAAAATGTGTCCTCTTGTGCCACCAGATGTCCTTGAAAAACTTATATTGCCTACATAAAATTTATTTCTTGCCCCACAGGTGCCTACAGAAGTCAGATTCTTTAACAGTTTATACAAGAAGTTGTAGATTCATTTATCTGAAGCTTTCAGTTAGTTGTACAAGTTCTGCTCAAGATGTAGTGATGTACTTAACAGATTTGATTCCTGAAGAACTTTGGTCATGTACAGGAAAGGAATGTACAGTAATGAAATGACGGAATCATTTGACTGGAAAAAGTTTCTGGACTGCTGGATCACTTGTTGTATGTCTGAAGTGCTATACACTAAACTGTGATTTATATCACCACCCGCTAAATATTTTTGACTAAATTTATTTGAAACTCTGTTTTATCAAACAAATGGTTAGTATTGTTGTTAGCAAACTGAATTAATCATATTTATGTTTCAAAATAATACTTTTAAATTAATCTTATTGATGGAAAATAATCCTCATTTCTATACCACAAGGTTTCATAATTTAGACCTAGCTTTAAGCTTAGTAGTTTGTTTAAGGACTGCATATTGTAATTAAACTTTGTGGCATAAATTATTTAACAAGTTTTATATACCTAATGAAGTAAGTAGTTTTGATTCCAACTGTTGCTGTTGCTGTATTTTCAAATATTGTAGACTCTGTTCTGTTATTCCTATGTTAATAATTATTGTTATTCACATTAGGGCTACATTGTATCACTATTTTATATTCCATTGTTTACAAGCATTAAGATATATTTATTTTCCTATTCTGATACTTAAAAAAAGGAAACATCTTTTAGGTAATATAAATAACAAAGGATAGGGAAAAAATCCGTCACTCAGCAAAGTTCAAGTCTGTGATGAATGAAAATATATACAATATCTGAATTAAAAAACTTATTCATGCGAACAGGAATGAGCCATTTGGCACGGGAGGTGTGCACATGCGGAAGATTACCCTGTGACTAGCTAGGCAGTGGAAGTGAGGTTGAGGAAGGAGGTGGTGGGGGTGAACTGTTAAGAAGTGATCTATCGCTATGTTGGCAAAGGCTAGATAAACAAATCTCCCATGCGATCACCCACCCTCCACATAACCACTCCTGCCCAACATCTCCGAAAACCAACAACAAAACTGCCACTGTCACCCAGTTTCCTGTTGGCTTCAAGTCCAGCAGTCAAATATTGCAACAAAGGAATGACTTACTTCACTGCTTTCCTGAAATGCACATTCTGCAACCAAAAATTTAACCCACTGTCCCCCTTACATGTTTACATGTTTTAGCAGACCACCTAACCTCAAAAACATTTTGGTCCACAAATACCCTCCGTCAGACTCTCAAAAAACACAATATGGATTTTTACCATGTGATAGACCTCGCTTCAAAACGTGCAGCATGACTCGACCCACTACAAAATATTCCAACCCTACTACAGGGGAAACCTTCTCCATCACTGGCCATGCTATATTCTCAACAACACATATCACATACATATCAACTGGCCTGCTGCCACTGCACTAGTTCCAATATAGACCTCACTACTACAGCATTTCTCAGTTAGAATAAATGGCCACAGACAACCAGTCCACACATGCAACTTATACCTTCCAGTACCAGGACGTGTCTATCACCATGATTCAAACAATCTCAATGACTGCTTCAATGTGAGAGCATCATAGTTTTCCTGAAAGTACTGCCGCTCAGAACTTTGGAGATGGGAACTTGCATACCAAAATATCCTTGATACCAGACAACACCCTGGCCTCAATCACTGATAAAACATTATCATTTGACCCATCACTCATTAGTATTAGTAGTATTAAGCCTTTCCCAACATATCAATAGATCAGTTCTTAACAATTTGCCCCCACCAACTCATCCCCCAACCTGTCTTCTCATGCCTAGTCAGTCATGGAGTAAACTTTGGCATGTGCACACCTCCTGAAACCAAATGACTCATTGTCACTTGAATGAGGTTTTAAACTGAAACATTGTATATGTTTTTATTAATGTCATATGTTTTTCACTTTTTGTAACCTTCATCTTTGGTGATAGATGTATTATTTTCCATATCCATTGTTATTTATTGTCCTGTTCTGCCAGATACATAACAGTTTGTTATTTAATGAATGCTAAAACATAAAAAAAATATTTTGCTAATAATTATAATGATTGTGATAATGATTTGTAAATAACTGACTTATTCTCATATGTATTGCGTAGTAACTATCTTTTGAATTCCATTGTAGGTTTAATTTAGAAATTTATAAATTTAAGTTATATTTATTGCCATTTTAAATTAGTTTTTATCTGGTTATTAAGGCAATTTTGGAGAAAAGCTTCAATCTATTATTTAACAAAAATCAGCTAAGCAAATTGAACATTATTTGTTTGACTACTCCATCAGTTAAATTTTAGGTATATAATTTTTTTTTAATCCTTAAGGTTTTAGAAGTTTCAGGGAGAATTGTAACTTGAAAGTGTGGTATGTGTCACAGGTCTTGATTGTACACATGTTGATTGCAGTTGGTGTAGGAAGAGGTCTCACTGAGATTGTAGTCAAGAAGGAAAAAGGGAACTGGATGATCCTTTCCCACAGTACTGACTGCTTTGTTTTATGGGTAGGAAATGTTCAGAGCAGGAAGAGAAGATCAAAGAGATGGATGAAATGATCAGTGCCTTTCAAGTACAGATGATAGAGGAACAAAGATGGGGTTAGTATGGAGGATGAGCTGGCAAAAGGCCATAAGGGATATAGGGTAAACAGAATGAACAAACCAGACACTTCAGAAATTGTTGAGTAGTATAGGTTTGACCTATTACCCGAGTCATATGGGAAAAGCCTTGTGTAGTTGTAGGAGTAGGAAAATTTTAGCAGTAATTTAGTAATAGAGTCTTTGAATGAAAAATAGGGAGAAAAAGATTCTGCTGTTAGGTAGTAGCCTTTGGAGAGGTGTAGGCAGGTCCTCTACAGCAGAATCACCTAGGCACAGGCTAACAAGTTTTTCAAACCTAGTGCAATATTTGGTTAGCTAATAGTGGATATAGTATCTTTTTAAGAGCTGCACCAAGAAGTATAGGGTAGGGATTGCATGGGGTGCAGGGAATAGTAATACCAGAAACGTAAGTTATAGGATAGATTGTAACCATAGGAAGGAAGTGAAGGAGGTGGAGGGTTTTGAGTCACCATGATCGGCCGCAAGTGATCATGCTGTGATATGAGTAAAACTGGAGAAAGAGGTGCTGCATTAGTTCTGTCTTTAGGTTTGTGCCTGTGGACACAATTACTAGGTGGGTTTTCACTAGACATGGCTTACACCTAGATAGAAAGTGTAAGGGGGTATTTTCTGAGTTGTTGGTCTTCAGCAACCAACACGCTAGGGAGTGCCTTCTGTGTTTAATTTAATTTAAAGTGTGTAGATAGCTTTTGTTCCATCTTTCCTTATTTTGTTAACAGCGCCAGTAGTCAGTTGGTCTTCAGCAACCATCAGGCGAGGAAGTGCCTTCTGTGTTTAATTTAATTTAAAGTGTGTAGATAGCTTTTGTGTCATCTTTGCTTATTTGGTTAAAAGCGCCAGTATTCTGCTGGTCTTTTACAACCGTTACGCAAGGAAGTGCTTCAGTATTAATTTAGGTTTTCTTTAAGTTGTTGCCAGTGGTTGTTTGTAAGTAGTGAACAATTTATTTGTATCATTCTGTTAGTTCATCTTTCATCGTCTCTATAGTTTTTGTTTTGAAAGTAATATGTGTAGGGACTGTGATTGCTGTGTGCAGACGCGGGCTGAGGTGGCTGATCTTCGCGCTCAGCTTGCAGCTTTGCTAACGAAAGTTACAAGGCTGGAAGCTGCCGTAGGAGACTGCAGCAGCTGTGATATGGGTGACCCCGATGAAGATAGAGCTCTTACTGGTTTTCCCCTATCTTTCATCGTACCTGCAGTCCAGGCTGAAACTTTGGAATCTGTGCGTCAGTCACCTGATGGTGACGGGCGTGTGGTTTCCGGACGTCGACACCGCATGCGGGGGCAGTCGTACAAGTCTGAATCCCAGGATGGCAAGCTTGTACCACTGTCCAATAGGTTTGATGTGCTGTCTGGGTCTGGTTCAGATCCACAATCGTCAAACTGCGAGTTGACAGCCCCACCGCCCGCAAGGTCTGAGCGACCACAGAAGGGGATTTTGATGGTAGGTAGCTCCAACGTTAGGCATTTCTTTGAGCCCCTTAGGGACATGGCGAATAGGTCAGGGAAGAAATCCTGTGTCCATTCATTGTGCATTCCGGGAGGTCTGATCCAAGATGTGGAACAGGCCATTCCGGATGCCATGAAGGGACGAGGTGTAGCCATCTGCAGATTGTAGCTCATGTCGGCACCAATGATGCTTGCCGCCTGGGGTCGGAGGTTATCCTCTCTTCCTTCTGGCGGCTTGCTTAAAGGGTGAGCTCTGTGGTTGATGACCGCAAGATTTCGGCTGAGTTAAATATCTGCAGCATTGTCGATAGAACCGACTGTGGACCTCTGGTTCAGAGCCGAGTCGAGGGTCTAAACCAGAGACTGCAGCGTTTCTGCGATAATCATGGATGCAGATTCCTTGATCTTCGCCCTGGCATCGAGTCGTGTAGGGTTCCCTTGCATAGATCAGGTGTGCACTACAAGCGTGAATCGGCTACACGGGTGACAGAGGCCGTGTGGAGTGCATTGGGGGATTTTTTAGGCTGAGGGAGGAAGACCCAAAACTGGGATTACAGTTACGGGCAGCCCAATCAAATTCGGCACCTTATGTTACGAGTAGCGTAAATCAGTCTCGACTTATAAAAGTACTCGTTATTAACTGTAGAAGCGTTTGTAATAAGCAGCCTGCGCTTGAAAGTATTATTAGTAGCACAGAGGCAGATATTGTATTAGGTACTGAAAGCTAGTTAAAACCGGATATAAGTTCAGCAGAAATTTTTAACGATAGCATGAAAGTTTTCCGTAAGGATAGGTTGAATTCTATTGGAGGCGGTGTATTTATAGCCGTTAGTAAACACCTGTCGTGTAAAAAAATAAATATCGATACGGTCTGTGAAATCCTATGGATTAGACTAAAAGTAGCTAGTAAAAACCTTGTAATAGGGTCTTTCTATCATCTATAACGTAAGTAAGATAGCTCGTCAATTTCTGGATCATACAATAATACTAGGTGGTGACTTCAACTTTCTGTATATCGACTGGACTAATTACGTCCACGTTACTGGTGGCAGGGATAAGACATCCTGTGAAATTATTCTTGACCTCGTTATGAATAGGCCCGAATTATTCACAGACATTTCTACCACCATGGAAATAAGTGATCATAAAGCTGTAATTGCTACAGTAAAATTAACAGTCGAGTGCAAAAAGAAAAAAGAAAGGGTCGTTTACAAGTTCGAAAAGGCCCCAAAGGAGAGTTTAAGAACGTTTTTGAGGGATAATTACATTACCTTTACAGAAGGAAGAGGCTCGGTTGAAGAGATGTGGCTTCGATTCATGCGTATAGTCAGGGAAGGTATGGACTTATATATACCGAAAAGGACGATCAGGGATGGGAATGATCCCCCGTGGTATACGCGTGAAGTTAAAGGGTTTCTTAAAAAGCAAAGGAAGATTCATGCACTCTCAAGGAGGACGGTGTATAGGAGTGATTTAGAAAAGCTACCTGAGACAAGAGGACAGGTCAAGAATGCGATGCGCAAGGCCTTTAATGACTTTAGGAGCAACTCACTTTCCAAAAGTCTCAACGAAAACCCAAAGAAATTTTGGTCGCATGTAAAAAAGTTAGTGGTAGTGACAACAATTCGTCAGTTCTACTACAAGACAGTCAGGAAGTTGATGACAGCCATGAAAAGGCTACCGTATTTAACACCGAATTTAAAAATTGTTTCACTGACGGAAACATGGAAAACATTATTGCTTTTGCACGGTGTGTAGAATTTGAGATGGATCCAGTTCAAATTGATAGTGTAGGTATCATAATGCAATTAAAGCTCCTGAAGTGGGGGAAGGCACCGGGTCCTGATGGTATACCAGTAAGAGTATTTTCGGAATACGCAGAAGAAATGAACCCTTTCTGTTAAATATATTTCGTAAATCTTTAGAAGAAAGGAAAGTACCTTCCGACTGGAAAATAGCGCAGGTGATTCCCGTCTTCAAGAAAGGAGATCGGAGAGATCCTAGGAACTATCGACCAATATCGCTAACGTCTGTTTGCGATAGAATTCTGGAGCATGTCATATGCTCTAACGTTATGAAGTTTATAGATGAATAACGAGTTACTTACTGCGAACCAACACGGATTTCAGAAGAACCGATCCTGTGAAACGCAACTGGCTCTATTTTCGCATGACATAATGAAGATTAACGATGCAGGATCACAAGTTTATGCTATTTTCTTGGATTTCCAGAAGGCTTTTGACTCTGTACCACACAACTAGTTTTTGGCGAAGATTCGAGTGTATATCTGATCAGATTTGCGAATGGATACGCGATTTTCTAACTGGTCGGTCACAGTATGTCGTTGTTGATGGGGAAGCCTCTTCAAAGCTAGATGTTACTTCGGGGGTTCCTCAAGGAAGTGTAATAGGGCCACTTCTTTTCTTAATTTTTATAAACAATCTCGGTGACAACGTTAATTGCAGGATGCGATTTTTTGCTGATGATGCATTTATTTATAAGGAAGTGAGGTGCTCTGACGATTGCTTAGAAATTCAGCGTGATGTGAATGTTATTTCAGAATGGTGCCATAAATGGCAGCTTACACTTAACTGCAAAAAGTACAAGGCAATGCAAATAAGTAATAAAAAGACCCCGTTTTCTCACGATTACAAAGTTAACAATTCAGTTGTTGACACGGTAGACTCCCTGAAGTATCTAGGCGTAATAGTACAAAGCAACATGAAATGGGACATGCACATAACTTCAGTCCTAGATAAATCTAATTCTAAACTACGTTTTATAGGTCATATTTTGAGAAGTTGTAATGCTCATACAAAGGAAATTGCGTAAAAAACACTAGTTCGTCCATATTTGGAATACTGTTGTGCAATTTGGGATCCGTATTGCAAGGGATTGATTGATACGTCGGAGAAGGTACAGAGGAGAGCTGCTCGATTTGTGACCGCTAGTTACAGTCCTTATGTAAGTGTCACAGAGCTGATACGTGGGTTGGGCTGGGATTGTTTGGTGGATAGACAACGTCGTTTTCGTTTGAATTTGTTGGAGAATATGCGAAAATCTTTAATTTACGAGTGCAACAAAATACTTCTTGCGCCAACCTAATTAGGTCACAATGACAGGAGGGATAAGATTCGAGAAATAAGATGCCGTACTGATAAATTAATGTATTCTTTCTTTCCTCGTTCTGTTCGGGATTGGAATACACTGAATTAGGATTGGTGCTTAGCACCCTCTGCGACCCACAGTAATTGTGAATTGCAGAGTATAGATATAGATGTAGAACTGTAAGAGAGTCCATCACCAGTTATGATGGGGGTAGGAATGTGCCATTTTTTAGGCGAGGGGCTGCTTGTGTGAGGGTTAGAGACTGAACGGATAATAAGTAGGGAATTTCAGCTCAAGAATTTATAAATAACAATGAAATATCTGAAGCTGATGAATAAATTAAAGGGATGTCACCAAAAAAGTTGGTGAATGGAAATAATAACAAAATGTCAGCTCTATTTACAAGATTGTTACTAGTGAACTCCAGTATCAAAATAAAGTTTATTTAGCTAACACGCAAGCACAATTCACAATTACTTATGACAGTAGAGTCTTGGTTAAAGGCAGTCAGGTTTTCCCTAGAGATCATAGAGTGTACCACACAGATAGCTGAGGAGTTTTTGGAAAGTATTCACAAGGGTTTGCAAAGGCTACTAAAATTCACTGGTATTCATGTGTCATATACATGAGTTACAGAGTGTAAATTTCTAAGGAGATGTGAAAGAGGAAACAAGGATCTTAACTGGTTATCATACTGGAAAATGAGTGATCAAGATGAGGCACTAGCAGAGAAAATAATACATATTCAGAATTCAGAAGTAATTGTTGGATAGTCATTATTGGTGAGGACTTAAATTTATCAGTTGCGTATTGGGAACCAAATATGATTAATAGTAAAAACAACAAATATTTGCAAATGCCTTAGCAAGAGAAGGAAAGTTTACAAAAGTGTTGGAGCAGTGCATATAGAACAGAGCATGTTGGATATAGTGAGTGGTTTGTTAGTTATTAGCCATCATTATTCTTAATATTCTGCACTGAGCCAAATCAGTTTAGCAATTCAGCCAGGAATGATTGCAGAACATAAATTTCAACATTTCTGTGTGATAGTACCAGCTTGAATCTGACTTGAAGGATGCGGTACTGATGGTAATTGTCACTGATTAAATCAAGCACTTTATAGTGCAGTTGTTCAACACAAATACACTGGCCAACAATAAACTGTTACATACAGCAGCTCAAAAATATTCAGTATAAGACACTCTAACTAGTCTGTCTCAATCACATCACACCAAGTGTGTCTGCCACTAGAATGTCTGACCATTTGCTACTGACTACTGTTAAGTTGGGAATTCTGACTCACTCTTGAACGGTGGCCAGCCACTGACCTGGCTGTCCAGAGTTCATGCTTATATGTGACTTCCTGTTGCCTCCTCAAACAGCTGAGTAGCTGTTGCACTGAGAATATTTATTCTTATGTCAACTAAATAAAGTACTCTGCTCAAGGGCCCTCATATACAAAATTATACATAGTTTTGATCTCATAAATACATCTAGACCACAATATCTTTTCCCTATTAAAACCTGATTATAAGCTAGCAGGGTCTGAAATTACTGAAGGAATCTGTGTTCATCAAGCAGAATTGAAGAGATTTCAAAGGAAGGTCCAGTATATTTTAGTAGAATACCATTACATTTGAGAAAAGGAGGGAAGGGTTTTGAGGAGATAATAATAACAGGGAAGAAATGTTTACTTCTAAACATGAAATAAAGGAAAATAAAGAACTTGTGTAATATAACTGTGAGGTGAGAAGGCTAACTAGGTTGGTAAGAAGAGAACATAACAAAATTAAGAAATGGCTACACAGTAGGGAACACTTGAATCTACTAAACAATAAACTAAGTGCTACAAAGAGGGTAGTAAAATATTGGATTATGAAGAATATTTGAGCACAGGGGCATATATTGTTAATGCTTCTAGGACTCTTTTAGAAAACTGAGTGGTAGGAAGACTATGCATAAGTGAAAGGGATTATTGAGGATAAAAAAAGATATATTAAGTAATTGGTTCAATGAAACCATTAGGGACTATCAGTTAGAATGAATGAGGAGCTTAACCATATAAGTAGAACTGAGGAGATTTGTAACCCGCCACCTACTTTTAGTGAATCGTGGAGTAATAATAATAAAAATAATAACAGGTTTTGGTGTGGAAAAAACCACACATGTTTTAAAGATAGACTGATATGATATTGTGCCACACCTTGAATTAAAAAAAAAAAGATTGAACCTAGAGACTTGCTGCTTATCAGAGGCCTGCAAAAGTGCCATAGTAGTACCAGACCATAAAGCCAATGAGAGAGATAGTGTTGAAAATTAAAGGCCTACTAATTTGTCATCAGGGTTAAGCAATATACCTGAGAGATTTATAAGCAAACACACCAGAAATATGTGTGAGGAAACAAATTGGCTTCAAAACAACAGCTTGAGTTCGGGCTTATATGTTTATGTGAAGGGAAAATAATTGTGTATGTTACCATAATGATATTTAGGACTGAGAGAAAAGCAAATAGTTAATATAACAAAGGGCGCAGTAGCATTGTAACTAAAATATACACACTCAAATATATATATATTTTTTGGGTAAAGCCATTCTTCAGTGGTACGAATAGAATGTCTTTGTAGTAATGTACCCATGATCATCCCTGCTGCTGAAGAAGGGGGTTTGCCAAAAGTTTTATAATTTCATGCAAGTCTGTTATTTTTTCTGTGCTGCCATGTCATCTGGTACAATTGGAACTATTTACCTCCCACCAATTTCCTTACTATGAGTGACTGCTTCATTTTTATTCATCATTTTCATAGTGAACACACAGCAGACACTTGAGAAACCGGTAATATCTGAACTGTCCAATGGCCTGATTTTTTTTAAAGAGAAGACATTTCGGTGACTAGTATACTGTCAAATGTTCAAGGTTCAATAACTTAACAATTGTGAGAGCACACCATCAGTCTAGTTTTTACTTTACTATTATTACTCCTCAATCTACTAAAAATTGGTGGCAGATGGTGCGTTGCACCTATTCTACTACATAGTCAACCATATTGAATTACCATCCTTTTTCATTACTAACAGCCTTCTCCACTGTTTTGTAATTTACTGACAATATTTTAGATGGAACAAATGATAAATTAATTCCTGTGGGAATTTTTTGTGACTTACCTAAGGCATTTGACTGTGTAGATCATAAGATTCTGATACAGAAATTGAAGTACTGTGGTGTAGATGGTATTGCTAATAAATGGATTAGTTCTTACCATCTGAATAGAAAACAGAAAGTGTCAATGGAGAATTTTAAGGCTGCCTTAAGTCGCCCACTGTTCTCTGAGTGGGAATTAATCAGATGAGGATTACCTCAGTGTTCTATATTGGGGCCACTATTGTTTTTAATATATATAAATGATCTACCCTATGTTTCATTTAAAAACTCAAAAGTTGTACAATTTGCAGATGACACAAACATATGAATTAAAAATAATACAGATTTATCTAGAGAATTTATTTCAAATTATCTCTTTTAAATTGTTAATAAATGGTTTACAGCTAATTAAACTTTGATAAAACCCAATAAATGCAATTCAGTACATCACACAGATTGACACCAGATATAGGCATAAAATTTGCAGGGCAGTCGATTCAAGAGGTAGAGTGTATGAAATTTCTAGGTTTGCATATTGTTCATAATTTAAATTGAAGGTACATGTTTCTGAGTTACTAAAGTGATTGGGTGCGGCCCATTTTCAATTCATACAATTTCAGCTATAGGTGATCTCTGTATGAGGCAGCTAGTTTATTTTGCTTATTTTCACTCCTTAATAGATAGATAGATAGATAGATATGTTCACTTTGATCCCATGTGAGAATAATCTCGGGGATGTGGAACAGTACATACACTTATTAGTAATGTCAATATTACTATATAATTGATAATATTATTATATATTGACAACAAGTTAGCAACAACCCATTAGTATAACCAATATCTCCTGTAATCTACAAATACAATCCCGAGTTAATTAATACTATTATGTGGATCAGTGTATACACTTGCTTACCAGCATCTAATAACCAGTTATTTTCTTACCAACCAGTTACCATGATAAGTTTCACTGTAATTTGTGACTACATATTATATTATGTTAGTTGCTATTTATGTGGTATAGTACACACACCTATTAGCAATATCAATTATATCACCAACAACTCATAAGCAGTGAATTACTTAAAAACATGTTAGTATGATAATTTTTCACAGAAGTTTTTGAGTGCATGCTATCCCATGTTAGTTACTATATATGAGTGAAATTTTGTAAACAGTGTAATTAGTTCATTTAGCCAAAAGTCTCAACAGAAAGAAAAACCATATATCATTTTAGTAATTGTGGATAATTTTGTCACCTTCCCCTTCCATACACCATATAAACTATTTTATCAGTCATTCTTAGTTACCAAATTCCAAGAAGAAAATTCTTTCACAGAGTAAAATGGATTCTGAAGCAGAAACTCTTTCAGTTTGGACTTAAAGTAGTTGGGTCTTTGTAGATAACATTTAATTTCTGTTGGTAATACATTGAATAAGGAAGCTCCAGTAAATGTTAACCCTTTCTGTACAATTGACAGTGATTTGTAATCCTTGTGAATATTATATTTATTCCTAGTATTATGGCTATGTATGTCAGCATTAAGATTGAAGTGTTCAGGATTTTCCACTACAAATGATAGTACGGAGTATACATACTGTCTGGCAATCTGGCATTGTTAGTACACCCAGGTTTTTAAATAGATTTCTGCACGACGTCTGTGGGCTTGCTCCACAAATAGTTCTTATAGCACGATTTTGCAATTTAAATACCCTCTGTGCTTGTGACGAGTTTCCCCAGAATGAGATGCCATAAGTGAGCAGGGAATGAAAATATGCAAAATATACTAACTTGCTGGTTTCTATATTAGTTATACTATAGATATTACCCTCAGTGAAAATGTTGCAGAATTCAGTTTTTTAAGAAGTTGTTGAATATGTTGATTCCAGTTCAATTTGTTATCTATATAAACACCCAGGAATTTGTGAAACTGCTTTCATTGAATGCTTTTCCTTCTGATATCATATTATAGCTGTCCTTTGTTTTATTTTATGTAATAAACTGAAGTAACTATGTCTTTTCTATATTAAGTATTAGTTTGTTGGCATTAAACCACCTGTTATTTCTTTTATATAGCATTATTTGCTGTGTTTTCAAGGTTTTGTGCTGATGGGTCTTTCAAAGATATGCTAGTATCATCTGCAAAGAGCACCATGTGTTCATTACCACCTATTAAGAACAGCAGAGGGCCAAGAATTGAACCCTGAGGCACACCACATTTAACTATACCCCATTCTGAGTTTATAACATCTCCTGTATTAGCATCTTTCAGTGATACTCATTGCTTTCTATTTTCCAGGTATGATTTAAACCAAAGCCCTGGCTTACCATTAACTACATAGTGGTCTAATTTACCTAGTAGAATCTCATGATCAACACAGTCAAAAGCCTTAGCAAGATCACAGAATATACCTAGGGAATTTAATTTTTATGCATTGATTCCAGTATGTTGTTTACAAAAGAAAATATTGCTGAATCTGTTGAAAACGCCTTGCTAAAACCAAACTTTACTTTACTGAGTAAGTCATTCTTTTGTAGATGTGCATACACCCTTCTATATATTGCTTTTTCAAAGATTTTTAAAAATGCAGGTAGAAGTGATATGGGTGTGTAATTCTCAATCTTTGAGGTATCACCCTTTTATAAAGTGGTTTGATTATTGACTTCTTGAGTGAGTCAGGGAAGATACCTTCTTCAAAAGAGCTATTATAAATATTACTAATAACTCTACTAATGCTGGTGTTACATTGTCTTACTACATGGGTTGAAAACCTGATCATAATCAAATGACTTTTTATTTTTGAGGGATTCAATAATTTTTTTCAATTTCATTTTGACTGGTGGGAAATAGAGACATAGGCGCTGTTTTTGGTGACAAGGATTTAAGTATTGCTATAGCATCCATATTCCCAATATATTTTCCTTTTACTTTTTCAGCAACTGTTAAGAAGTAATTATTGAAACCACTTCCTACATAAGAGGGGTCATTTCCAAGTTTATCATTAATGCTTATAGATAAAGGGTTTATGTTCAAGGGATGATACAGTTGTTTCTTTTTTAATAATGTTCCAAACACTTTTTATCTTATTATCTGAACTACTAATCTCATCGTTTATGCCCAAACATTTAGATTTTTTTATTACTTTGGTTAAAATTCTACAGTAAGTTTTGTAAGATTGTCTGAGTAGTATATTATCAGTATTCCTAACTTTTACATACAATTCCCTTTTATGTCTGCAAGATGTTTTAATACCAACTGTAACACAATTTTTGTTTACTCATTTTTGACCAATTGGAGCTAGTTTTGTAGGGAGACACCATTCGTAAATTTCCAAAAACCTTTGGTGAAAGTAATTGAATATATTGTTTACCCCTTTTAATTTATAAACAGTACTCCAGTCCTCATTGAGAAGTTAATCATTTAATGTTTTTATTGAATTGTTCTTTAATGGCCTTCTTTCTTTTTGTTATTTTCATTTCCCACAACATCCAAAGTAATTATTTGAGCATTATGGTCTGACAAAACCATTTTCCATTGGAACTGTTCCCTGTATTTCTAATTTATTGTGCTCTACAAAAATGTTATCAATAAAGGTAATACTATCTTTTTGTATTCTAGTTGGGAAATTTACAGTTTGATAGAGATTGAATGATCTAAGCATTCCTAGAAGATAATCTGTCTGGTTAGATTCTACAGCAAAATTTATGTTGAAGTCTCTGCACAGGATAATTTCTCTTTTAGTTTGTGATAAATTTAATAGAACCACTGCAAGTTTATTACAAAATTTACTGAAGTCTCCTGTGGGAGCCCTATAAACTGTCAGCACCATAAGATATTTGTTTTCTAATTCTAACTGTATTGCACAACATTCAAAATCTTGTTCTATACAGTATTTACTTAGATCTAATCATTTTGTCTCAGTATTTTCTCTTACATACATTGCTGCACCACCCATTCTCATCACTGACCTGCAATAACATGAAGTTAATTTATATCCAATAAAAGGAAGAAGACATATTTCAGAATTCTTCAGATGATGATCTGTCAGACATATGATATTTATGTTAAGATTCAATGATTTTTGGGTTTCTTCTATAGATATTGTCAACTCATCAAGTTTGCTTGAGATACCCCTAATGTTCTGATGGAACAAAACTCTTTTAGACTGACATAATGTCATATGGAATAATATTCAGGGGCAATTACACCCATAGAGACAAAGTGTTTGGAGCCCAAAGCGAGTAATAAGAATTATGTGTGGGGTTAGCAATAGAACTTCATGTAGAGAGCTGTTCAACAAGTTAGTGATTTTAACATTGGTGGCTGAGTATATATACACATAATGTCCATTGTATTCACAAATAATACATTGTTTGAAACAAATAGTAAAATACACAATTATGGCACTAGAAGTAAAAATGATCTTCACAAGGATTACAAGTCACTGTAATTTGTTCAAAAGGGGTCCAATATTCAGGGATATATATCTTCAATAAGCTCCCAACACATATTAATTGACTAGCAGATGATAAGAATAAATTCAGGAAAAAATTGATTTTTTTTTTAATTGACAATTCCTTCTACACCATCAAAGAATTTATTTCTAAGGTACCTACAAAATAAACTGCTAGGAGTTTGTGTAACAATAGCTGACATAAATAATGTACCATGTATGCTATGACTGTACATCTTCTCGTATATTTTTTATTTTGTCAAGCAACTGTTTATTTGTAAATTGACAACTTTCCACGTCTCACAGTGCTAGTCTCTTATTTTGGGATCAATTGAATGTATTGTGTTATATAGTTGTTCCTTTATACTCGGGAAGGGATATACAGGACATGCCAGGAGGAGCCCATGGACTATTTTGAGTTGTGAGTTATGCCATATATGATTGACATGTAGCAGTTATTAAACACAGTGAGTAATATCATCAAATAATTTTAACATGTTTATATTTGTAAAATCAGAGACTTTTGAGTATGAATGGTACTGAACATGAAGGGAAAATATTAAATATTGAATGTGTTAAAACTTTATTTACATTAATGTCACAATGAAAAGATTTGGAATAGGACAATTTTTAGTCCATAATAACAATGATCACCTCATTGAAAACACTTGTGTATGCTTTTAAACTAGTCATCAAATCAACTTTTCGAAGTTTCATCAGGGATCCTGTTGCACTCATCATCCCAAGCCCTTAGAAGTTTCTCTTCAATGAAAAACTACCTGAATTTTGTAGTGTTCTTTATACGAGATATCAGTATGATGTAACATGAAGTGAGAGAGCAAATATATATAAATACAGGGTAACAGTCTGAGTTTTGAAATTTCCACTAATAAACAACTTTTAAGTAAATTTTAAAGAATATTAAATCATAGAAAATAAAATTTTCACAACAATTTAACATTTGTTTAAATGTAACTGTAAGTATGTCTTAATTGCATGTGTCCTTGTCAACAATGAGGTTTGATGGCTTTGTTTCTGGTGTCATATCCTCTTCCTACACCTCCTCCTCCTCCGTTCATTCAGCTACCTTTATCCTCCCATTCACTTTCTGATTCATAGCCCAGTTATTTAATGTCCTCTAATAACAATGATATCAGAGGACTGATTGTATCAATGAACCACTCATTATATGTTCTCTTACCCTCTGGTGCTATTCTGGTTGAAGAGGTCCAGTGATCTGGAGCAGGTTTCTGTGCAGGCAATAACTGTACATTAGCATGCTCCAAACACTCAGTCCAAGCCCATAACCAGTAGGGTGTAACATGGGTGGGCTAACGTTCTCTACTCCAAGCTGAATTCACGTTTGGAGTGTCAGGTCTCACTTGTACAAGCTTACTTGTTTCTTTGGCAGGTGTCACTATTGCTCTTCTTGGCTCAGCTGCATATAAGCAAGATGAAATACACTCTAAGCCAACAAAAAACTGAAGGACCTTAGTGCTTGCACAATAAACTAACAGCACAACTGTATTGACAAATTCAGTCCAAATATCCATCAAATAATGATGAATGTTTTGTGAGGAGCACAGCATTATTATCACTATTATTAGCAATAGAGCTTATGCTCTGCTGGAATTTCTTTAAATCTTTTCACTGATCGACGTAAATTGTCAAAACTTCCCCCAATCGTCTATTCCATTCTGTAACTCCTTTACTAAAATTAAAAGCTTTCCCAATACATCATGCCAGAAATCAAGTTCTAGTTTATGGTTTTATGGTTGTCTTTTTCCTTTTCCAGTTGCCAATGTCTGCTTTGTATATACAAAGTATTCTCTTTGACAGCCTCCAGTATTTCAGCTACTCCCAACCCAACTCATTGTCATATAACTTACTCACTGTTCTAACATAATTTCTGAATCTAGCTGGCATTCTTAGTATAACTTTTGGCTGCTTATTTGAAACCTGTATTGTATAACCTTACAAAGCTCAAATAGATTTTCACTCAAGCTTTTGGATCCCAGTTCCCTAACTTGTATGGTACATCTCCTTCATAACCATTATGAATCCATACTGGACATTCAAATCTCTCCCTAGCACTTACACAATATGTCCTGACCAAAGTGTGCTTTTTTTCTTCTTTTCATGTTTCCCTGTTCTCATCAAGAACAGGGAAACTCTCAGTAATTTTTTATTTGCCTGGCAAATTAACAAAACCAAATTGCTAAATCAGCCTTGAATTATGCGATAGTTCAACTTCAAGGATAAATGTCAATATATACGGTTTGGAAGCAGAACAAGAGTAATCTGTATAAAAATATATGTCTTAATTTTCATCAATAATTTATTTACAATGGATACAAACAATATTTTGACGCACTAGCAAATATAAATATCAGTAAAAATTGCAAGCAGAATAAACATATTTTACATAGACTGGGAGAAGGGCAGTTTTGTTATGAATTAGTTCTTGCTCTTTCTGCAACCCCTAACTATGACCATAGTTAATAAACATTTCAAGTTACCGTCAAAGAAAGCGCCACACTTCTAATGATTAAATTACTGAACATTTTCTGAATGTCTTGTAAGCAGGTGTAAGGGACTGCAGTATGTGGTAGTGTGAATTTATTATGTTATAATAGTACAAAACAACATGTCTCAGATAAAAACATACAAATGGGTAAAAAATTAGGCCCAAACAAGAAAGTATTCTGCAGCATTATTCTTGATATTTTGTACTTCTCGGGTTGAAAAACTTTGAGAAATGTTGCATTAACTCTAATGGTATTAAACTACTGAACATGCTTCATCATTTAAGAGCCCTCTTAGTTTATATTAGAATTTGTCTCCCATGTTGACAGGCTTTGGTTCAAATATTTTAAAGATGGTATTTATCTGTTTCTGAATAAATATTTGTATTCATTTTCTGATGCTTATAAGCTTACATTCTATACATGTGGAAATCACTTATTAGACAAGATTAATTTTTTGAAAGAAGTGCGAAATACTGATTTTTTTGATTTGTCAAATAATCTCTGAAGTAAGTGCCAAAGGAACAAAGAATGTAATGAGCACATGACAGGAAAAACACACCCGTTTGTATGGATAAAGTGGAATTGCTAAAATCAGTATTTCACATAATGGCAATGTTTATGTATTTCTTGAAATAAATTCAAAAGGAAACAACATTGCTTTATACACTTGTTTAATTGACAAAAAAAGAAAACATTTTCACAGTTAAATCACAATTTATATCACAGACAAAGACTTAAAAGCACTGTATTATTCATAACAAAGAAATATGTTTCTAGGAGAAAAAACGTACAGAATATTTTAAAATATAAGCAAGAGTAATGAACTTTGGTGATCATTGAGGTGACAGCATATACTAAAAATACTAGGTACACTTTTCTTTTAAAATAGTATATAAAAATAGACTTTTGTTTTACATTATACTAAAACTGTTAATATTTACTATTATTTGACATGTTAACATATTTATATGAAAATATAACAATTTATCATGGTTCCGAACTGATAGCCAATATGATGAATCAAAGCACTAAGGAACAATAGTGAGAGAATAAAAACTGGAACCCATTTTGTTCATCCAACACATTCATATAAAACTGAACCTTGCAGTTACTTAAAAAAAAAAAAAAAAAAAAAAAAAAAAAAAAAAAAAAAAAAAAAAAAAAAAAAAAAAAAAACTGTGGAATAGTAAGCAGTTTGTTTCTAACCCTCCGTTAAACACAATATTTAAAAAGAATATCTAAAAACCAAATATACAGCTTACACTTACTTTTTCAATGCATGTTATATTTCCATACATCTGCAATGGTGTGAATGTGCCAGTAATATAAAACACAAAAAAACTGCAGAATATCTTCACACTGTAAAAAAAGTGTTAAAATCATGTCAATCACATTCACAGTCTGTAACAACACAACAAAAAAGTGCACCAGAATTTACACACTGGTAGTAATGTGATGATAACTATAAGTCCAAATGGCAGCATCCTTATATGTCAGTTCCATCATAGGAACAACCTAAACTGTCAGTATAAACACAAAGCAATATTGACCATCTAAAAAGCTTCAGCTAATTACTGCCTGACAGAAGGTTCCTCTCTCAATCAGCACTCATCTTGTTCCTCAAACCATCACATGTTTCATTTGGTGGCTCCTTACTGCCATCATTACCTATACTTCCATCATTATCTGCGGAGTTGGCATTCCAAAAGCTGGGTAGTTTCTCCCCGTGTTGGAGCTTCACACTTAGTGAGCCTTCTTGTATGTTCTCTGTGAAAGCCTCCTGAAGCCAACTTTTGCACCTTTCTGTTTCATATTTATATTTAAAGTCATTTAGTCTTCTTCCTATAAATGAAGAAACATTCAGTCAAATCAGAAAATGTTGTTCTTATATTTTCTGTCACCTCAAAATACATTGGTGCAGTATCAGTTTTATTAATATAGCACACCTGAACAAATAGCTATTTAATAAATATAATCAATGAAGATATAAAATTATCAATTCCTCTTAATACATCCATATTGCAATTTTAATGTGACTAATGTTTTAAGCAAGCTGATAGCAGCTTTAGCAACAGTTACCGAGCATGGTGGTGTAATGGCTAGCGTTCTGGCCTCGCATTCGGGAGGACGGCAGTTCGAATCTCCGTCCGAGCATCCAGATTTGGGTTTTCCATGGTTTCCCCAAATCACTCCAGGTGAATGCCAGGATGCTTCCTTACAAAGGCCATGGCCGAATTCCTTCCCCCCCCCCCCCCATCCTTTCCCATCTCTAAAGACCTAGTTGTTATAGGAGACGTTCAGCAGTTAAAAAAAAAAAAAAAGGTTACTTTTCACACATTGAGTGATGGTGATGTCCACTGTCATCATATGTAGTTTCTATACATGTTATTGCAGAAACACTGACAAAATGTAAGCAAATTATACAGCTATGAAATCAGCTTTGCATATCACGAAGAAAGGGCACGTATAATTTATTTAATTTTAGTGAGACTGTTAACCATATAATAATCGGTAGTCTCATCTTCCAAATGGAATCCTGCAAATCATGTTTACAGAAACAGTTGGGCAATATAACTGAAGAATTGCCTGGACCTTCAACAAATTGTAGTCTCAGTGAGTATCTTGGGAACATAACTGCTGATCCTGAGGTAAATTCTGATCTAATTTTCTGCTTAATCACATGTTCAAAGTATTAATGTACCAAACTTTACAATAAAGGAGGATATGTGAATGGATACTTTCCCGGCATATTGATGCAGTGAATTCTTTGCAGGAGTCCAGCCAGATAGAGTCATTCTATGACTTTATCTGGCTGGACTCCAGCAAAGAATTCACTGCAATAAAGGAGGATACTTATTCTACTTTGTTCATAACCAATTTTTACTGTCTGCCACTCTTCATTTCAACATTAACTGACCCAATATCCTCAGTTTTGTGTTTAACAATCATCAATCATCTTACTTCACAGTAGTTTCCTCATACCGTGCACAAGAAATGAATTAACTTTCAGAAGTAATATTCATTTTTAAACATTCTTCTATGCGAAAAATACTGAAAATGAACACATCTGTTTTAATTTATCCTCTATCTGTCTAGTTTCTTTTTCATTTTTATAATAATAATTATTATTATAAAAATGAATGGGGGAGTTAATGATAATGTCACATGTCCCGCAACTAACATTGGTCAACTTCCCCCACCATGGGCTCAATCCTCAATCTTCCCTCTTGTTTCAACATTGGGGCATTCTTATAGTAGGTCCCATTGTGTACATATCTTCTCCCTGTCTTATTTCTTGCATCCTACATGATTTATGTTACAAACCAAAATATGGTAATGTGTGTATATTGTTTGTGTTTCCTGTCAGTTATCTCGCCCTCTTGCCTTCATCCATGGTTAGTGATGGGTTATTTTCCCTATTCAGTCTTATTTTCAGTGCTTAATGGCAGTTTCAATATCACCATTGTCAAAAATATTGGATGAGACCATTTTGGAAAAAAATCAAAACAAGATCGATTAGCTTTAAATAAATTTGCTGTGCTTCACTTCATGGCAGAACACTTAAATATCAAACAGGGGCAAAACATATATAAGTGATAATTATAAAGACTTCCATGCTTCTGTTGTATTTATCATTGGTTAAATTTACAGTGGCAGTGTGTGCAAGTGTTTATTGTATATGTTACAGTAAATATTACAAATTGACATAAAAATTCATCACAATGTGCAAATTATTCATAACCTATAGTATTCAGATAAAAAAAAATAGTTTTATAATAGTTCTTCAAGCCAGTGCAAGCCCTTGTTACATCAGAATTGGCCAAATATAAAAAGTATAAATATCACTTGGGAATTCTGAAAAAGCTTCTGCACTTTCAAGTGGGATTAGAATTTAAAAAAAAATTTGAGATATTCTATAGACATCTTGAAGTCAAAGATCACAAGAAGTTCAGCCTAGCTATCTACCAAGGGAGTACATATATTTCAGGTGACCAGGAAACTAGTGAATTATCCAGAGAGAAACAGGGGTTTTAATCTATCACTTCTGATTTTCCACCTACATACAGAGAAACCAGTTGAAGAAATGAAATAACTATTTCGGCATGATGAAAGGCTTTGAGGATCAGTATTCTATTGCTAAAGATATTGTAATGTTAACTTATAATAATCTGATGTAGAAAAATTAATGTCATGAACAAAGTACAGGAAGAATGAAGTGGAACAAATATAAGTAGCAGAAAATATTCAGATACTTACAATGTGAGTAATAGACTGTATGGCAGAATTGGAGCACATATATCAGAATTATTGAAACAATATTATTATTTTAAAAGTAAAATTGCATCAAACATGTAAAAGAAGGAAAGTATTAAAAGATTATTACTATTAAGAATAGCCTTTAAGCAGGAAGACCATCACTTCAAATATTCTTCTAGGGCCCAGATATTATGAATGTTTTTATGAGTGTTTTATTAGACTTAAGTATTCTATATTAATGTTTGTTACTTAATTTGTATTTATAGTGTATATTTAGTAATATTTTGATTATAATTGATATAAATAGTTGTAATAAGATGTAAATAGAGTTTCCACAGCTTTGTAGTATGTTTAGTAATCATGGGTAGCTTAGTGTTCTTTTTGTGTAGTAGTATAAATCCATGACGAGCCATTTTTTAGACAGCAGTTGTTGGTATGGTCTGCTGTTTTTTTTAGAAGGACGCAGGGGTTGAGTCAGACAGAAGGTCAGCGTATGCTGTCAAGAGCAGACAGTGGTAAGCTGCCAGTGCAGTCTCACTGTAAACAAGCCGAAGCAGCTTGTATGAAAATATAACAGTGGTGTTAAAATAAAAGCAACATTATATCAAGCAGAACGTTACTTTTATTTACATACTACAAATTCTGAGCTGATGGCTTACAAGTGTAAAAAGAAAATAATGTGAGCTGACCTCAATATTACATGCCATGATTCGACAAGAATTACCCATATCAGCTCACATATGGCGACCCTATTTCAGGATGATGGATGGTAATTACCTTGGTGACATACCATCTGAAATGACTGGATATACTGAAGCAGCAGTGGTATGTGGTGGGACTGCAACTTCAGTCTAAGCGACAAGAACTTGGCAAGTACCATATCCAATTACTTCTTTGGGGACGCAAGATAAAAATCGAAGTCGACAGAATTAAAAAAAGCGTTTGTTTTGGACAGCAAATCTGAACAATAAGCTGATGAATAAATTTTTCAGAAAGAAACGATTAAACATTTGCATGTTCAATGGTTTAAGTTTTATGGTACATTTTACTAAATGATTTTTTTTGCCATTATTCAGATTGTTATGGAAACTAAATTTGAAATCAAAATATTATGTATTCAAAAATAATTGTAAAGAAATATTTATACAATTAACAATTAAAAGATCATGTCCAAAGTTATGAAGTTCATTAGTATGTCCAGTTTAGTTTTAAGAGCTGTGGAAACCCATAGTTAAGCAGAAAATAAAACAGGGAGGAAATAATATACTACTAGTTAAGTTTGAGTTATGGTTTAGAAATTTCATGTATAAATGTGCATGGTTTGTTTCAATTCCAGTTATGCTTTGAGTGGATTTCTGCTTTGAATTTATGTGCATTACAACTGTGAATGATTGGTTGAAAGTGAATTGGGTTTTCTGTCTTGGTTGGTTTGCACTCTATTGAATGTTTTGTAACTGTGTTGTCAAACAGCGTTGAGCCACTATAGCCTTGGCTGCATATCTAAAATATTTGTGTTCAGAGGTCTTGTAATTTTTTTTCACTATTATGGAAAGTAATTGCAGGGATTCATTAAGAATGAATGCTGGAGGTAGTTTGGGTAAAGATGATATTATAATTGCAGTTGGGAACCAATAGCTTTGAGGTTATCCCAAGTTAAAGATGTTGCCCAGGGTGGAGGCAGTGATAATGATTGCCAGGTTCTGGATGAATTAAGCAACCTTAATAATAGCAAGGATAATGTATTACATAACAATGGTGATGTTAATAGGGAAGGGCAGGATTTGGTAGAAAATGAATTGTCACTAGGACTAGATCGAACAGATGAATCTTGAGAAAGGGAAATAGATCTCCAAAAAATGATTGCCTTCTTAATACAAAGACAGGAAGATGCAAGACAAAGACAGGAAAAAACAAATCAAGAAATAAAGCTAAATATAGGAGAAATGGAAGAGAGAATTTTATCAAATCAAGAAATGAAGAGAGAATTAAAAGAGGAGATAAGTAGAATACAGAAAAATTGGGAAAAAGAGATACAAAAGGATTTATTGAATTTTAAGGAAGAAGTGAGATAAGGTGTCCCCGTGTTGGTAAAACATTGTGTGAAAGAACAGAAAGGAGAAATCATAGAATAAATCGAAGACTCCCCAAATTTGAAACTGAAGGAGAACCAAGAAGAATTAATTATACTTCTTAGGGCAGAATTCAATGCTGTGGAGGGGGAAATACAGGAAACAGGGAACACTACATTGCATGTCGACTATGACAGTGAAAGTTACAAGAGTCTGAATAAAATAATTGTTTAAAAAACATTAAAGTTGCCATAAAAAAAACACTAAAAATTTTAAAATAACTTTATACTTTCCATAGAAGAAAGTAAATCTAAATCAACAATATTTTACATTACTGTTATTGAAATTTTTACATTAATTAGTTATTTTTGGAGTCGGTGCCAGCTGTTACACTGCATAGTTTGAATCACTGAACTTTATTTGGTGTTCGAGGTGAAACGGGGATTACAAACAAAAGTCATGAGGCAGATAGTGTTATTGCGGGAGACAGCTTAGGGAAACAAATTAACAGTGTTTTAATTTGTGGCTCCACCTCGTTGGTCATCCAGGCATATCTCTGGGTTTCAGTTTTGTTGACATACGTTTCTATCATCGACATGATTTTTTATGTATTATTGTTTTTATATTTTTGTCTTTCTTGCTTTGACTGGCACCAACTCCAAAAATTACTAATTAATGTAAAAATTTCAATAACATTAATGTAAAATATTGTCACATTAAATTTACTTTCTTCTAAGCAAGGTATAAAGTTATTTTAAAATTTTTAGTGTGCATTCTTTGAAGGCGGTTTTTATGTTTTTTAAACAATTATTTAATTTTTAATTTTTTAGTGGCACCATAGTTCGTTTTGTATTTTAAATACACCACAACATTTCTCATTTTGCAAACTTCCTGATAGCTCAGTGGTTAAAGTGCTTGCTTTCAAAAAAGAATTATGTCTTTAAAAACCCCAAAAGCTTCCATAAAGGGGTGAATTGGATGCTGTGATAAGGAATTTCAGTTTACTTTTTGGTCCACGCTGTGTTTTGACCTAATCATAACATCTGTTAAAGCTGCTGCTCAGTAATCGAAACATGTAACATCTGGGCATTAATACATACCACGTACACAAATCTGTAATATAGCTGTTTGTTTTGACATCACACAGAAAATATAAATTTTTAATTG
Source organism: Vandiemenella viatica (assembly GCA_031002005.1). Classification (NCBI taxonomy): domain Eukaryota; kingdom Metazoa; phylum Arthropoda; class Insecta; order Orthoptera; family Morabidae; genus Vandiemenella; species Vandiemenella viatica. The sequence continues at coordinate 267,976,943 of CM061921.1, forward strand.
GTTTCTACAACATGAAAGCTTGGGGTTCAAGTTGAAATCTGAAGAACATGTTGAGACATTAGGACACATTTATTTTATGAATATTCTGCACTGACTTAAAAATAGCTTAACTGATTTTGACGGGATTTAAAACTGTGAATTTTTGTTAAGAACAGTTGAAATTAAAAGGGTTGGGGGTAAAGGGGAAGAGGGATTGGAATTTTGTATACCAAATGTAGACTGTATTTTCTGATTGATTTAAAGTATAAGTGTCCAAATTTATATTGATATCAGATACAAACTGTAAGTATGTACAAGAAACAGTTAAGTGGTGTGGAGGCAAAGAGTAGTTCGGTTTTTGTAAAGCTAGTGTTGTAAGGGACAAAACCACATACCGGGGTGAAGTATCGGTTTAATCACCTTAACTAACCTCTAACTTGCTTCAAGTTCTGATAACGTTTTCTTGAATAAAACTGTATAATCATGTGTGAGCCTGGATAAATCAACTGTAATGCAGTACAGTCGCCACTTCCCTTATTAATTCCTTAGGAAAAAAAAGGTTACTATTGACTATGAAGAATAAGCACTGTTCACTTCACGAAAAATTTTCATTATATTTCAGTCACATTTAAAAGTCACAATTACAATTGAAATGGCTAAATCAGACTAATCAACACCGAAAATTGCAAGTTTTGAATAGGAATAAATACCAGACTAAACTCAGTTACTTTCAAAATCAAAGTCTCATCGTTACTCTTTACTTCTCGATCCTACGCAGAATTCTATCATGGTTGACGGTAGCGCATGTTGTGACAAACGTGTCTTCCAGTATCCCATGATCTTTGACTGACACAAGTGCCACCAAACGGTTTTTTCGAAATCATCTAACACATTGACGGACTCGTGACATAAAATCGAAGACAAGCCGGGTTGCCTCCGCATGGAGTTGTATACCTTTTGACGCCAGCCTTCTGTAGCGTTTCGCCATCCAAAATAGTATGTCAAATTTTTTTATCCCAAGTGTTCAGAATTTTACAGTGAACAGTATGTGATGTGTATATTTATCGAGTTTATGACAACTTTAATTCTAAATCTACTCAGTTTATTATAAAGAATTAAAATGCGTGTGCGTAATAACAACTGACTTCCTGAAAAATGTTGGTAAATTCCCTTGTTGGTACTTCGTTTCACAATTTCAGGAATTTCTGCTGGATTACAAATTATCGTGCTTAAACTCCTCTCATTTTGTTCTGTGATTGCTCCTGATTTAAAAACAGTAACTTTTATTATTATCGGTGTTGTATTATAGAAGCTATCAACCTCACAAAAATGGAGGTGAACGATTGTTGGCAGACATGTCAAAAAAACTAGTCGCTCTTTAATTATTATTAAAGTGCTGCTTATTTCGAAAAAGTGTTATCATCTGAATTTTTATTTTATTTTATTATACGTTTTAAAAGCTATTTTGTTCACTGAAATGGTCTTAGTAATTCATAGTTTAATTTTGACAGTTATCACGTTTTTATTTACAATTTCATTATTCTAAAACTGATTTAATATTTGTTCCTCTAAATGGAATGCTTTAACACTTTAATATGTTGTACCAGGTTCTTTACTCTTACCTAAAATTTACTTTATAGCTCCGGAAATTATCGAAAACGTGTTGTTATGTGGTGTTGAAAATGCAAGTGTGTTCAACAAAGTGTTTAAAATTGTTTTTACTTTATTTATACTGTCTGAAATTATTGTATTTTTGCGAATTTAACTTTCTTTCAGATTATTATTATTATAAAAATACTTTACAGCATCGAAAAGTGTTGAGAATTAGTGATATAGTCACTAACCAAAATCAACTGTTCACAACTTGGATAACTATGGATTTCACTGGTTCAGGTTAGTTTAAAGGATATTTACTATTATTAATTGTTTATTTAGGGCTTGTATTATGTGCTGAATTACTTTATTGCTTTTAAATTGCTTTATGTTCTGAGTTAGACTGCAGTATATGCTTCTGCAAAAATTGTGTCTTCCATGTCCTATAGTTATTAATGAAAATTTTTATGATTTCTGGAAGGCTTACCCCCTCCCTAATGCATTATAGTGAAGAAAAATAGAATTTAACCAAATTCTAAGGTGCTTAAAGTGTGGACTGTATTTTTCTCTTTGTTTTAAAGTATACACATGCAAAGTTTCATCAAAACCAGATAAAAACTGTAGATTAGTGTACAAATATTTTCAAAAATTAAATGGGGTAAGGGAGTGCGCGGTTGTGTTTTGTAAACAGAATGTAGACATTATGTTTCTCTTTGTTTTTAAGTATACATGTGCAGTGTTTCATTGAAACTTGATAAAAATTGTGGGTATCTATAAAGAACTTTTGAAATTAGGAGGGGTGTGGGTAGAAGGGAAGAGGGGTTGGGCTTCTGCAACCCAATTGTTCTGTATATTTTACAGTATACATGTACAAATTTCCTTCAGAATTGGATAGAAACTGTAGCTTTTTGTAGATTAAGGGTGTGGAAAAGGGGAGAGGGGTTTGGCTTTCTAAACCAAATGTAGACATAATTTTACTGTTTTTTAAAGTATACATGTGCATACTTCCTTCAAAATCAGATAGTAACTATAGCTTTATATAAAGAACATTGAAAATAATTAAAGGAGTAGAAAGGAGGATAGGGTTTGCTTTTTGTGAAAGTAATGTGGAGAGTATTTTTCTTTTTCTATTTGTTTTAAAGAATACGCATGCGCAGTTCCACCAAATGGGATTAAAATGTGGGTTTGTACAAAAATCAAAGGATGTAAAATGGGAGCTAGGGTAGTTTGTGGATTTTTTGGTCCGAAATCTTCTCCTTAAAAACTTCATATATGTGCCAACCTTTATGAAGATCGGTTAAATTGTGTCAATTGTAGCTTTTTAAAATGAAAATTGAAAAAATCAGAGGGGTGGAAATGGGGAGAGGTGTTCAATTTTTGCAAACCAAAAGTTTACATTATTTTTCTCTTGGTTTTATAGTAAAAGTGTGCTAAGTTCTATCTAAACCAGATGAAAACCATGGGTTTGTATTAAAATTAAGCAGTTTTAATGGGGAGAGGGGGTGGTTTTTGGATTTGTTTGGTCAGAAACCTTCTTCGTGAAAAAATACATATAAGCACCAACATTCATAGTAATCGGTCAAACGGTGTTGACTGTAGCTTTTTATAAAACACATTGACAAAAATTAAGTGGATGGAAGGAGGGAGAGTGATTGAGCTTTGGCAGACCAAATGTTGACAAGATTTTTCTCTGTTTCAAAGTATACATGTCCAAAAAAAATTGGATATGAAATGTAGGATTCTATAAAATTTAAGGATGTAAAAAGGGAGATGGGGTGATTTTTTAATTTTTTGGTCAGAAATCTTCACGATCAAAATTTACATGTATATGCCAACTTTAATGGAGATCAGTTAAATGGTGTCAAATATAGCTTTGTCCAAAGAACATTGGAAAAAATGAAGGGGGTGTATAGGGTTAGAGGGGTTCAGTTTTTTCAAAGAAAAAGTCATTAGTAATTTTCTCCTTATTTTTGACTATACATGTCCCAAGTCCCATCGAAATCGAATAAATAATGTGGGTTTGTAAAAAAATTAGGTGGTAAATGAGGAGAGGTTGGTTTTTTTGGTTAAAAACCTTCTCCATGAAAAATTACGTGTATATGCCAACTTTGATGGTAATCAGTCAAACGGTGTCGACTGTAGCTTTTTGTATAGAACAATGACAAACATTAAGGGGGTGGGAGGAGGGAGAGGGGTTGAGCTTTGGCAGACCAAATGTTGACATGATTTCTCTTTGTTTTAAAAGTATACATGTGCGAAGTTCAGTCGAAATCAGATAAGAAATGTAGGATTCTGTAAAATTAAGAGGTGTAAAGGGGGAGATGGGGTAGTTTTTTCAATTTTTTGGTCAGAAACCTTTTCCACGAAAATTTGCATGCATATGCTATTTTAATGGAGATCAGTTAAATTGTGTCGACTGTAGCTTTGTACAAAGAACATCGGCAAAAATTAAGGGGGTAGATAGTGGGAGAGGGATCTAGTTTTTTCAAACCAAAAGTTGACTAATTTTTTACATATTTTTGACTATACATGTCTAAAGTAACATCAAAATCGAATAAAAAAATGAGGGTTTGTATAAAAATTAAGGGGTGTAAAGGGGGTTATGGGTGGTTTTTATTTTTGGTCAGAAACCTTCTCCTTGAAAAATTACACCTATATCCCAACATGATGGTAACCAGTCAAACGGTGTCAACTGTAGCTTTTTATATAAAACATTGACAAAAATTAAGGGGCTGGAAGGAGGGAGAGGGGTTAAGCTTTGGCAGACCAAATGTTGACATGATTTTTCTCTTTATTTTAAAGTATACATGTGCAAAGTTCAATCACAATCAGATAAGAAATGTAGGATTCTATAAAATTAAGATATATAAAGGGGGAGATGGGGTAGTTTTTTCAATTTTTTGGTCAGAAGCCTTCTCCATGGAAATTTGCATGCATATGCTAAATTTAATGGAGATCAGTTAGATGGTTTTGACTGTAGCTTTGTACAAAGAACGTTGGCAAATATTAGGGAGGTGGATAGTGGGAGAGGGGTCCAGTTTTTTCAAACCAAAAGTTGATAGTATTTTTCTCCATATTTTTGACTATATATGTCCAAAGTCCCATCAAAATAGGATAAAAAATGAGGGTTTGTATAAAAATTAAGGGGTGTAAAGGGGAGAGAGGGGTGTTTTTTTATTTTTGGGTCAGAAACCTTCTCCTTGAAAAATTACATGTATATGCCAACTTTTATGGTAATCAGTCAAACGGTGTTGACAGTAGCTTTTTATTAAGAACATTGACAAAAATTAAGGGGTTGGAAGGAAGGAGAGGGGTTGAGCTTTGGTAGACCAAATTGACAGGATTTTTCTCTTTGTTTTAAAGTATACATGTCCGAAGGTCAATTAAAATCAGATAAGAAATGTAGGATTCTATAAAATTAAGGGGTCAATGTGGGAGATGGGTTGGTTTTTTTTAATATTTTTGGTCAGTAACCTTCTTCATGAAAAATTACATGTATATGCCAACTTTAATGGAGATCAGTTAAATGGTGTCGACTGTAGCTTTGTACAAATAATATTGGCAAAAATTAAGGGGGGTGGATATGCAGCGAGGGGTTCAGTTTTTTCAAACCAAAAGTTGACAGTATTTTTCTCTTTATTTTTGACTATACATGTACAAAGTTCCACCAAAATCGGATAAAAAATGTGGGATTGTATAAAAATTAAGGGGTGTAAAGGGGCAAAAGGGGTGATTTCTCAATGAAATTCATATGGGACTACTTTGAATGTATACCTTACCAACTAAAAAAATTTCATTTTCAAATTTGGCGAAGATATCGTTGAAAATACATTAAAAAAAAAAAAACAGACGATTTGAGAACCTTCTCCTTTTTTTGAAGTTGGTTAGCAAACTAGTAAAAAATGCAACTTTGATATTAAACAGATGTTAGTTAGTAGGATAGCAAGTGTCCCTGGTCCCCGAACAGCCAACAGTCAGAGCACAGCTGACTGGCCGCCAGTGTTACCAACCTACCAGAGACTAACTGATATTTCCGTACAAAACCATTTGAATGCCTTGGCAAACTACAATCAGCTCAATGCAAAGTGGTAATTTTGATGAAGAAGAAAAGGAAGAGAATATTTAGGAAGAGTATGAGTTTGAAAAATACGGGGGCAGAAAAGCGATCACTATGAGGAACGATGGAAACAAAAGAAAAAGGGATGAAGGCAGTAAAAAGAAGCAGAAGAAGAGAAAAAGGAAGAAAGTAATAAGGATGTATGGGGTAGCACCAATTGTTGGAAAGAAAAAATGTTATCGGAAGAAAAATGAAGGAACCGAAGAAGGGATTTATTCAGTGAAATGAGGAATGTCGTTAAGGTCAAGTGGAAATGCAATCACTCAGCAAATGCAAAGGAAGTATTTCAATAAGAATTAACCAATTTTGGTGGAATTTTAAGACTGACAAATGATGAGACAGAATATTGAGAAAGCTATAATACGTGTCATCAACGCAACAAGAAGATTTTTGAATGCAATGACAGGATTTTTGAATGTAATGACAGGATTTTTGTCTTGGCAAAGATAAAAAGAATTGAAATGAAAATGGAACATCAAGAAGTGGAAGTTTTTCGCGAAAATGCAGTAGGTGAAAGTAATGGAGAAAGTGTACTTACAAACAATAGTGTTTCACAAAAGTTAATTTGCAAGAATAAAGCTATGAGGGGTATGATGAATTAATGGAACTGATACCGAAGAGGGTCAGTAACTAATAAGCTATAAGCAGTGACGTATATGAAGAAGAATAGAATATTTTGAAGAATAGCGACGACGGAAACTTTGGAATAGTAAAGTTGAATAAGCAACGGAAGAAGATAGTTCGAAACCATGGGGGCACATCAATATTAACTAAAGTGAAACACGATCAGATGCAATGACGTAGAATCTGGATCTAAATCCTATGAATTTTGAAATGAGAAAATGAATAATGGAAGTAAAGTATATAAGAATGGTTTTTATTTTGCAGGAAGAATGAAGTCGATGGTAAAGAATCAATGTTACCAGCGGCTGCAAAACAGAATTATTATTATTAACAATGAACCACCAGATGTGGGGATTGACAATGAAGCAAAAACATTGTAAAGTCTGATGAGGGAAGCAAGGACTTGTCACTTTAAGGACCGATGAAAATATAGGATAACAGAATTAATGAGAAGAAATAAGACAAAGAAGAGATGATAGTGGGCAAGTGCTTACTAGACGAAACAAGAAGAAACCATGACATAAGGGAACAACTCCGTCTGACTAGATTTTGTATGATTTAATTTTGGTGACAATGTAGCAAAACACTTATTATTCCAATTAGTAATTTAGGAAGGCTTTCTTTATATACTGGAGTCTTTTAGTTCCTTCTTTGTCCTTGTATTGAATTTGCTAAACATCTAGCTTCTCTGTACAGGAGCCAAGCATTTTCACGTTGTCCCCTGTAACAGCTGGTGCGCCTGGCTACAACCAGCATCAGCTGAGGAGCCTCGGACAAATTTAATAGATTCTTAAACAAAATGCAACAAGAAAACATAAAATGCAAGTTCCCTTACTCATTGTTGACTGAAAGTTATATATATATAACAAAGATTGTAAGATATTAGATATTCTGTGCATGTTGAATCGATTTAATATGGAAATGGATGGTGACAATTATTAGATTTTTATTTGTGTTCTTTTATATATTAAGTTAGTGAGTGGTACACTGATGAAGTATATTTACCAATTGCTGATTTGTATAAAGGTTCAGGGGTTGGGTCAGACAGAGGGTTGGCATGTGCTGTCGAGAGCAGACGGCGGTAAGCTGCCAATGCTGTCTTGCTGTACACAAGCCGAAGCAGCTAATATGAAAATGTAATAGTGGTGTTAAAATAAAAGCAACATTATATCAAGCAGAAAGTTCCTTTTATTTACATAGTACAAATTCCGAGCTGACGGCTTACAAGTGTAAAATGAGGATAATGTGGGCCAACCTCTAGATTACATGCCATGATTCAACAAGAATTAACCAATATCAGCTCACAGACAGAATAATATCTGTGAGAATCAGTTGAGGTAAAAAAAAATATATATAATATCGAACTGTTAAAAGGGTAAATAAGTAATATATATAATTGACTGTAAATTTGTAAAATTGTTATTGACAGTGGAGTATTAGCATTGGTTGAAACCAGCCTGAAGAGGTGGTGGTGTCAGGGAAAACTCTGACACCTTTAGTCTTAAAACAGGTGTTAATATTGTTGGAATCATGTGAGCTGTTTGCAATATAAACCTTTTGCTTGTGGCCATTTATACTGTAGGACAATTGTTGAGAGGTTAGACCAATATAGGAAGCAGTGTAGTGAATACAGACAAGTAGGTAAATTAAGATAGGAGAGTCAGATGGTTAGTGCTTGTGTACCAAGATGTTGTTCAGATCAGTAGGTCTGCTAAAGAAGGGCACGGACCCGTTGGTAGGATTTGGGGAAGGAGAACATGCATTTCAGGGAGGGAACACAGGAGATCATGCCCATGGCAAAGGATCTTGTTAATGGATTCCAGGCCATGAGAAAACTAGGAGATTAATATTAGTCTGAGGTCAGCTTTAGCAGGTACAGAACGGGAGTTGTGGGTGATACCACAAGAAATTTGCTTTTACACAAATGAGGGGGTAGCAGCGTGAAATGAAGGTTTGGTATAGTTTTTGGGAATACCTGCAAAATGATTCATGATCAGAACAGATGTATCTGCCATAGCCTGTAAGACTGTATGGAAGGGAACGTTTGGTCTGGAAAAGATTGCAACTGTCAAAGAGTTGGTACTTTGGTGAATGTGTTGACCTGATGTTCACAGAAGTGTGGAGGGTTTAGATCAAGGAAGGTGAGGGAATATAACCAAGGGAAATTGATGGAGTGACTGTTGTCAGAATTGAGGAAATCTAGGAGGTGGTCTTCCCCATAGGTGCAGAGCATAAATATGTCATCTATCTATCTTAAATACATAAGGGATAAGGGAGTGTTTCTTTAGATAATGTTGTTCCAGATGGCACAGGAAGAAGTTGGTGTAAGATGGGGCCATGTGGGTAGCCATGGCAGTGCAGCATATCTGTTGATATACTTGGGAATGAAGGAGAAGTAGTTTTTAGAGAGGATGAAGTTGGCTCAGGATTGAGAAAGGATGTACTGGGAAAACTGTGTGGGGACGTATGTCAAGGAAGTGTTGAAGGGATACGAGACCATGATAGTGTGGGATGTTAGTTTATGAGGAGGTTCCATCAGTGGAGACAAGAAAGGAGTCTGGTGGTAGAAGAATGGGGACTTTGGACAGATGCTCCAAGAAATGTGGTGTAAATTTGATGCACAAAGGAAGATTCTGTGCAAAAGGTTGTAGGCGTTGATCCACAAAGGCTGAAATCTTTTCAGTGAGTGAATCATATGCTGCAATTACAGGTTGCCCCAGATTGCCAGCCTTCTCAGTAATGGGGAGAAGGTATAAGATAGGTGTGTGGGGATTTTGAGGAGTGGGGAGTGATAATGATTGAAGGAGAGGCCTTGTAAATGGCCCTGGATGTCAAGTAAGGAGCAAATTGCATGGCATGTGGAAGAGGTGGTATCTAAAGAGTGTGGCAAATTTTGTTTGAATTACAACCTAGTATCTCAAATAATAAGGTTCTATTACACCTATCAGAAACTCAAAATTTATTTTCAGGACAAGAAGAAGTTTAGCAGTGAATTCTTCATGGGACTTCAGCCAGATAGAGTCATTCTATAACTCTATCTGGCTGGACTCCCGTGAAGAATTCACTGCATCAATACGCCGGGAAAGTCTCCATTCACATATATGAAGAAGTTTAGTTGACGTAAAATGTGCAACTTGATTTTCATATCAGACAACCTTTGAACTTAACTACAGAAATTCAGATTTAAGCCAGATTGCTTTAACTGATTATACAATTAATTATATAGTATTCATATAATCTGAAGCTTTAAGTGAGATTACAAGTTCCACTACTGTTGATTTCTGATGAATTTTGTTCATATACCAGAATTGAATGTATCATGCTGTAATAAAATCAAAGAATCATTTGACGGGAAAAAGATTCTGTATTGCTGGATTGGTTTTTGTATGTCTGAAGTGCTGTACACAAAACTGTCATTGATTTCATCACTTGCAAGATTTGTTGAATAAATTAATGAGAAATCAAATGATTTGTTAGTATTATTGTTAGCGAGAAGAATGAATCATAGTTATGTTTATAAATAATACATTTAAATTCACGTAATTCTCAGAGAAATTCTTATTTCAGCAGCAAAAGTTTTATTAATTTAGAACTAGCTGAATGCTTGGTAATTTGTTTCAGGACTGCATATGATAGTTAAAGTTTGTGGTATAAGTTAGTTAACAATTTTAAATTCTTATGTACCTAATGAAATAAGTAATTTGGATTCCAGTTGTTGATGTTACTATATTTTCAATCATTGTAACCTCCTATCTGTCATTATTCTAATAGTTATTAAACATTAAACTGATAACTTGCTATTAATATAATAGACTAAACAAGACAATAAAAATAGTAAAGAAGGTGCCTAAAGCTGGGTTTGGGGATGTAACTGAAATCTGCATCTGCATCCACAATTTTTAATGTGGATGTATAGCGGATGTTATTTTTTTTTTTTTTTGTATTGCAATGTACATTATTCTTTTCTTTTTATACGTGATTCTGCCCATCATTGATTAGCTAATAACAACATGTTTGTTTTTTTCTTACGATCTTGCAGTAAAAGTAACAATGAACTGAATGGTGTAGTTACCTACGAAACAATTTTACAAGTTTGAACTTGCATGTAAGGTAAAGCAGCCTATTCATGTTCCAACTTACAGGACATTCATGTAGAATTATCATAGGATGCTCTCACACATTCACGCTACTTGAAGGGGTCTAAAAATGTTCCAAGCAATCCTTTCCACTTGAACTTTCTTGCCACATACTAGTGTCATTATCACACACTTGCAGGATGTTTCCACCAATCATGATCCAATGCCATAGTTTATTGAATGGCAAGGACCCATGTTGGTTATCTGGTAGTCCAACAACATTCAACACATCCTACATGTAGTCCTGTAACGCACGCCTTTCACGGTCCATCAAAAGTCCTTTATCAGAAAATCAGTTGATTGTAGGTCTTACAAGTTGGACTGTGAATGGGCCATTATAGTAGTGGACAGGTGGATGGCGGGCACAGAGAATTGTGGTGGCATGGCCTTGTGCTTACACTCGAATTAGTCGAGCCACAAACTCCGCAGAGTTCACATGACAAAGATTGTTTTCTAGACATGTGTGTAGTTATGTAAATAATTTAATTCAATTGTCAAATCATCCCACATTTCTTGCTGTTGAAAGCTGAGGCAAAAAATAAGTAGATAAGGTAGTATTATATGGAAATAGACTTTACTTATGAAAAAATGTTGAATTTGGTATGAAAAATATACTTTTTTGATTTTAAATTTATTTTGATAAAATATTAAAATCTAAATAATTATAATTTTATTTTTCTATTTCTGCATCTGCTTCCACTACTGCAAAACACCTGCATCTGTGGATCTCAAGCACTAAACATCCATATCCGTATCTGCATCTGCAAAGATGACCTCTGTTACATTCCTAGACGGGTTTAAGAAGAATAGTGTTGATACAAAGAGACCATCTAGAAATTTCTCTGACTATGTTAGAAAACTGAGGGGTTTGGGGGTGGGCTGTTGAGACAATTATAGATAAGGATTGAGAAGAAGTTTTTGAGTATTTGAAAAAGGTAGAGATTTTAAGTAAATAGTTTAGTGAGATCATTAGGGACTATGTTTCAGAAATGGGAAGCTGTAAATTAGGGAACAAGCTTATGCATTCAGAAATAAATATACTAAAATATTTTAAATTCATCCTGAGGATATAATGAAGGAACTAAGAAAGCTAAATAATCATAAAAGGGGTGGTGTAAATAATATTGCTACAGAGAGGTCTTAAAGATAGCAGCACGTGACATTGTACCTTATCTCAAAACATTATTTAAATATAGTCAGGATAATTGCTGCTTACCAGAGGACTGGAAAAGTGTAATAGCAGTATTGGTCCATAAAGGAAGAGTGTCAAAAGGGTTGAAAATTACATCTCAATCAGTCTGATATGAGTAGCAGGTAAATTAATGGAGAGATTGATATGCAACCACATCAGAAAAGACTGTGAGGAATTTAATTTTTTTTTTTGAGTCAGCAACATCACATTAGGCTAGGGAATTCTTGTGAATATCAGTTAGTAGGCTACATGAAAGATATATGGGATGAAATGGAAAAGTGAGACCAAATTGATAGAGTAAAACTATATCTTTCATAATATTTTGACAGCGTGAACCATAAAATGGTACAAAATAAGGTAAAAACTATTGGAATGGATGAAAAAGTGAATTTCTGCTTCAAAGAATTATTAAAAGGTAGAAATAAAAAATTATGGATTGGAAATGCAGTATCAAAAGAAGTGGAAGGGAAAATGGGAGTGCCACAGTGTAGTGTATTGGCCCAGTTGCTATTTGTTATTCTAATGTATGACTGTGTTGAAGGTTTACTATCAGAAGTTATGTTCTTACAAGAAGTTATGTTGTTTGTAGATGTCATAATGCTATAGAACAGGATCAAAATGGTAGAGGACTGTGAACAGCTGCTGGGTGATCTTGATATCTAACATGGGATAAAGATAAATGCCAAGAAATGCCAGCTTATGAGGTATACAGATATAAAACTAAAGGTTGATTATAAAATGGGGAAAGCATGGCTTGTTGAAGACTGGAAATGTGAATATCTTAAAATTTGAAAACAATCTCAACTGGGCAGGATACATTGGACAGATAGTAGGAAAAGGTATCAAAGTACTTCACTTCTTGGTACCAGAGAAGTAAGGGTATTTAGTTACAAAACTTTGGTGAGGCCATTGCTTGAATATGGCGGTGTAACATGGGACCCACATTTTGGGCATAAACTGGAAGAGTTGGGGAAGGTGCACACGAGGGCTGCTAGATTTGTTTCTGGAAATTACCTCAGAACACAATCAGTAACTGATATTTTAATGAAGTTGGAATGGGATTCATTGGAATAAAGAAGAATGGTGAAGAGAGTCATGGGAATGTACAAGGTATATATTTGTGATAAAGTGTGGAAAGATATTGGAGGAAGGATTAGGAGAGGTACATGGAAGGGAAAATAAGACAATGACCACAAGCTGGCACTTGATTTCAGACATAAAGATGTGGGAAGATATTCTTTCATAGGTGAGGGGGTCAGGGATTGTAATAAATTATCAAGAGACATGATGAATGATTTACCAAGAGGCACAAAAGATTTTAAAGATTAAATTTGTAGAGGGTAAAAGTACATATAGTTCCAGCAAAGGGAAGATATTGGAGTGTATTGAAATTGTCACTCTATTGCAATTAAATTAAATAAAAAAAAAATAATTATTCCTAAATAACTGATTAATGTTATTCAGATTAGGGCTACATTGTATTGCTATATTAAATTCCATTGCTGAAAAGCATTAACTTATATTTATTGGCTTACTCTGTCAGATATGTAACAGTTCATTATTTAAGTAATACTAAAACCATAAAATTATATTTTACTAGTAATAATAATAATGATAAAGTATATAACTGGTTAGTTGTCATTCATATAAGAAATATATAGTAACTATCTTTTGAATTCCAGCATAGATTTATTTTTGAAGTTATAAAATGTAAGTTATATTTATTGCCTTTTAAAGTAATTTTTATTTAATTATTACTAATAGTAAGGCAATTTAGGAGTAAAGTTTTTTTTGTTTTTTTTTTAAGTTAAGCTCATTGTAATTTGTATAATTGACTACTCTATCAGTTAAATTTAACATGTATAATTTTTTTAATCTTTAAAGTTTCTTTGGAAGTATTAAGGAAAACTTGTGACAGAAAAATGTGGTGTCTGTTGCAGATCTGCAACAAATGGTGCTGATTACTGTGATTGTAAGAAGTGGTTTCACTGAGATTGTATTGGAGAATTGGAGAGGTGTAAGCTAGCCTAGAATTTTGTAAATTTTCAAAACGAAATTTGCTTATAATATAACGGGCTCAGGTGAACCACACAATACTTCATCTTCAGAATCATTGTAGAAGGTAATTTAGGAAATAAATCAAGCTATACAGTCAATTCAGGCAATAAATCAAGTTTAAATAGTAAATTCAAATTCTAAATCTATCTTAACAGCTGTAGAAGGACACAGCATAACATTTACATATGCAATATTTGGTTTCGATATAATTTCAGTAAAGTTGATATTTTCTACACTTTGAGAGATATTCAGGATAAGAAACAGTCAAAAGATAAAAACCTTGAAGCGAGGAAAGCATACTGAAAAGTTTGAGTATTTTAAAAGCTAAAAGCCAGTATAGAAAATTTAACTCGTAATTACACACTTTAAAATTCAATAAGTCATATTTTGGAAAGATATAGGAAGTCAGCTTATAGACAAAGACAAATTTAATTTTTGCTTATACAAGATACTAACGTTTAGGAAAGCTCAGAACAGTTAAAAAGGTGGTTTTTTTAAACAATATATAGTAAAGTCAGACACATGTCACAAAGAAAATTAATCATTTGAGTAATACACATAAATTTAAGGGGGAAAAACATTTTCAGAATATACTATAATTTATTGGAAACAAGGTTTAGTTCGTCTTGTTAAGAAACATGCAGTATTTTGATCAGGATGAAACAAAGTAGTGTTTTTTTTTTAATATGTCTGAATGAGTTAAACTTCTGGGTTACATCAGCTAGAGGGGCGTTCACTTCAAAAATGAAAAAAAAAAATGGAGAAAACAGGTAGCAACTTCAGAAACGCACCATAGGCATTTGAGAACATGTAGAATCATTTAAAGCTGGTTTCAAAATCATCATAAAGTTATTAGCAGGGTCGAAAATAAGCTATTGCATCATAATTCACATTTTTCTGTAGAAGAATAAACGTAGCTTGTTTAGTATCAAATGAAAGAAAAGTCAATTAGAAAGTGAATAAACATTGTTTGAGCCTCGTAGCTGTAAAATTGTAGAAGTTACGAATAAATTTTGGAATCACAGAAAATAATTTTTTACAGCTTAATGGTTGAATATACAGAAATTTTTATAAAGATTAAAATGTATGTTTACCTCAAATTCTAATTACTAGAATTTCTACTTGAAATTTCAGAATCATAGGAGTAATAACAGTTAAAAATGAAAAAAATATTTTGCAAGTTCGGTATATGAAGACACAGTTTTCATTACAGTTGACATTTGAATGCGGAGTGATTTGTCGAGAAACCAGTGAGTCTATATATACAGTCAGCTGACACTTCCTGGCATCTTTTTGCTGGTGACCACTTGAGCAATGACGTTGTTGGGTCAGGTGCTTGGTGCGAAATGGTTGTAGTGCCACATGGTGATGCAGGAGTAGCCATTTTATACTATTGTTGTACAGTGGAACAGTTTCGGTTCAATTCAATGTGACTTTCAAATTTTACAACAGGGTTTGGTCTGGACTGATCACTTTTCATAACTTGCAGTCTAAGAACTGGGTAAAGATTTTCCGATAGCCGTCGATTGTTTGGACGTGTACAGTTTCTGAGAATATAGTGAAACTTTGAATTTGAACTTAGTCACAGTGACTTTTATTACAATGTGAACCTTACCTTTCCTAACTTGGGGTTTAATCAAGCTAGGTGGCGGCCAAAGAATTTTAAAACAATCAATAATCCATTGGCTCATAAGTACCAGGGTTGGAGCTAAGGTGATTAACTTTTTATCTAACCCTGTGAGCAGTCTTTTCATCTTACAGTGGGAAAATGGGTACCTAATGAGCCTTTCCCATGGTATTGTCTGCTTTGTTTTAAGGAAACTTTGAAAGCAGGAAGAAAAGATCAAAGATGTTGATGAAACAAGGACTTTCAAGCCCAGAAAACAGTAGAACAAAGGTTATGTTAGTAAGGAGGATGAGCTGGCAACTAGTCAAAAGGAAATGGAGTAAATATAATGAAAGAGCCAGACACTTCAGAAATTGTAGGGATATGTAGATTTGACTCATTACCAGAGTCAGGTGGGAAAAAAACCTCAAATAGATGTAGGATTCGGTAACTTTTAGTAATCATTTAGTTACAGAGGCTTCAAATAAAAAATAGTAAACAAAAGGTTCTGCTGTTAGCTAGTAGCCATCAGAAAGGTGTACGCACATCCTTTTCAGCAGAATCAGTTAGGCACAGGCCAACAAGCCAAGTTTTTCAAACTTAGTGTAACATTTGGTTATCTAATATAGGATATAGGGGCTAAACTAAGATCTATAGGGTAGAGGATGTGGAGAATAGTTATAATAGATATACAATTTATGGTATAGGGTGAGATCTGAGGAAGGTGGTGAAGGAGGCAGATGGTGAAACCCTTGCAAATCTTGAGTCACCACGATCGGCTAAAGCTGAACCTTGCAGTAGAGTGAGTAAACGTGTAGAGGTGGGTGCCACATTTCTCTTTGCTTGTAGACACCATTGGTTGGTGCAGTTTTACTAGGCATGCCTTGACCAAAGTAGAAGGTGTAAGAGGGTATTTTCTGAGTTTATGATGGAAGCTGAAAGGGGTGGAACACTTCCTCTCCTAGATTGCCTAGTTTGACAGAAACCAAATGGAATATTAGGGCACAATATTTATTGGAAACCAAAACACACTGATCACTACCTTAATGCTCTGAACTTCCATCACCCTGCTCAGAAGCTTGGAATGCTGACTATTCTGGTGGTTGTTTTTGTCATTTTATGGTACATCAACATCTAGGTTATTAATGCCCTGCAGTCCATATAACAAAGGTAGTCTCTGATACTCAACATCTATAGGAAGAGCTGCTACACTTGGAATATGTGTTTCGTGCCAATGGCTATAGCACTAAAGTAATCTGACATGTGATATGTGGAAGAAAAAACAAAACAAACACAGATATTAGTGATCAGGATAAACCACATACCTTCTTTCCATTCTTTTGAGCAGTAGCATCGAAAATAACTCAGCCCCTCAACAAACAGAACATCCGTTCTATCTTTTGTCCTCCACCCAAAGCTGGGTGATCTTCAAAGGATGATTTGAATCTTTGTAAACTTGACATCTACAGAATTCCTTGTGAATGCAGAACCAGTTATATAGGACAAACTTTAAGAACAATAGAAGAAAGATGCAGGAACATTTTAGATATTTTAAACTCAGACAAATGCAAAAATCTGCCATGGCTTAACATGCCACTAACAATTGGTACAAATCATTATTTGACAAAAGGACATGCCTGTGCTATAGAGATAGTTTTTGGGAAAGTGTTTTAAAAGAAGCAATAGAGATAAGACTTAAATGCTCATGTTATTAAATCGAGATCAAGTCGTCAATTTAGGTCCAACATGGAAGCCAGCTAGAAAATTATTACAAGTCACATGAAATCGCACCATATTAGGGCATAATATGACTCAAACATGATGTCACCAGGTGACTGGTGCCCCCCATTCATGTGTCATCCATCTCCTCCCAGCTGGAAGTTATATATAACAGACTTCCGCGTGGCCAACTTGATTATATGTTGAGCAATGGCTTGACAACTGAAGTAGTGCTAGCTTCCAAAACATCACCAGGTGATCCAAATTTGACATTGCTAGAATATCAAGAAGCTTTCATGTAATTGTAACATATCTATAACCTTGTTAAAACCATTTATTAATAGCTTTATTCCACAGAACTATTACAGTAAAACATTTCTACAAGCTATTGCTAATAGTAAAATACCTTTTAGTCCAATTTTGAAGCTGCCTTCATAAAATATATGAATTTCAGTTTGGTTTTATAAGTACAACAGATTTATTTGCCTCCATTTTCACTATGAAAACTCTTGATGGAGAGCATTTTAAGGTGCTCCAAAAAATTTAGTTTGGAAGATATTTCAGTTTTGGTGTTATAAGACCACGCAGTAAGGGAAAGCTGAACATAAGATTTGAAATAACTAATAAAACCTTTTGTCACCAGTGGAGGTTAGAACCATTTAGATAAAGTATAAGTATGATTTTTAATTAAAAGAAAAAAATTAAAATTTAAAATAAATAAGCTAAAAAACAGGAAATTAACTTCAAGACTAAGCTGATTAAAATTATGTATTGGTTACATGAAAAAAGTTAGGATTTAGACAGAATAAATATTATTTTTCAAATTGCATTGTTGGACACATTATAGAACTTCCCATGAGGCAGTGACATGATAGAATTAAATTTTTAAATAGTAGAAACACTATGTCATGACCTAGCTTGAAGTGCGGGGTTATGCATTTAAGCTTGTCATGAACTGTGACTGTAATGTTGCCTAAGGAGAACAGATTGTTATTTATCTCGGTCGCCAGCTAGCTATTCACCTTAACTAGTGAAGGCAGGTAATAGAAAAAAAGTTCATTGTGGTTCCAATTAATTCAAAGTTCACTGTATTCTTCATCAAAATTTTACAAGTTCAGTAAACAATCTGTAGGCATCTTCCCCAAAATAAATGTTGCAGGTACTGATAAGTGAATCAAGCCAGGTCAACCATCATGAACCCCCTAACTGATTCCAGATATGTGAGAATGTTGCAACTAAATCACACTGGTCCAAAAATTTCTTAGATTGCTGCCGAAATGGAGATACTTCTGGGTATTGCCTCATTGCCCATCCCCACTTATTGTGCCAAACCACTGGCCAACCCAACATGGTGACTGCCCATATGATCACAATCAACTGACGCTCTACCTACTCCAGGGGTGCCTTTTTATAACCGTGGCATGAGAACCGACTTACTTCCATGTTTCCCATGATGTCGTTGAATCTTTATGGTATAGGACTTCTCCAATCAACTTGAAATTTTTACAGTATGTCGTCCCAATTATAAATGTTAAAATTGATCTTAGTCAAAATTTCTGTATCTATGTTATTTTGGCTGTAAAAAATTATTTCTATGTCAAATCTTAAATTATCCCTCCTATCTAAAGTATTTGAGTTATAGAGCTGAAACTGGTTTTAAAGTAACTTACTAAATTTTCTCCATCTCCTGATATAGAAATCTTCCTAGTTATAAACTTCCAACTGGGTGTAATAAAACCACTTATTTGGAAAGTCAGTATCTCTTAAAGCATTGCAATTACGGGTCTGAAAGATGATATAAACAATTCTATGTACTGTTTCCTATAAAATAATGATCCTCTTTAATTGTAATACCATTTCTTTAACACCTTTTTTCATGTCATTTAAATTTCCGCGGTGTCGACTGGTTGAATAAATTTTGGCAAGGTTTAACCGGAAGTAGATAAATTCTAATCTACTTTCTCCCATATTGACCAAAGTACTTTATGGCCTTTAACAAGACTTGCTGCAAAATGTTCTGCATGAATTGTACTTTCTTTTAAATATAGTCTCTCCCTCAGAAGTTTTCTTTATTCCTCTATTAAATGATTTTCCTACCAGTCTCATGTTTTACAAATTTCACTAAACCTTCTAAAAACAACCCTCAAATTTCAACTATCTCCCTCAAACAGTTATAACATATACACTGAGAATTTACTCATCTTTTGAAATATGAATCACTTTCCTATATAACAAATTGTGGCTTTTTTTTCTGTTCACTATGTCTTACTAATTTAGGCCACCTTCATACTTAACTTGCCGATATCTCTTCAGGGAAAATTCCTACCTG
This sequence comes from Vandiemenella viatica, assembly GCA_031002005.1. Classification (NCBI taxonomy): domain Eukaryota; kingdom Metazoa; phylum Arthropoda; class Insecta; order Orthoptera; family Morabidae; genus Vandiemenella; species Vandiemenella viatica. Next base: position 267,996,296 of record CM061921.1, read on the forward strand.
AAAAGGTACATATCTCATTTTACTGTTCATGACTTAAAGTAACTCTGAGAATGAATGCAATTTTTTCTATCACGAAGTAAGCAGAACTGCATTAGTGGCAATATTTATTTTACGTTCTGATTTCATATCACTGTTTACTTTTGCTTAACCATTGAAATACTTAAGAAAATGACTTTAAACATGAAATGTAATATAATTGGAGTTAGCTTGACAGTCTTTAAACCAATTTTGGTTATAAAATAACAAAATATAGGTTATCTTACAACTCTTGAAGGACAAATAAGGATTCAAAATCACGAGCAAGCTGTACAACAAAACATGTATCAGTTATAGTTCAAAATATTAAGCTGTGAGTGAGATATTAATTTTTTATGCGACAGATATCATACGGTCAAATGAATTGATAAATAGAGGTCAGCCATCTTATGTTTGATCAGTCTTTTCAAGTATTTTCTCAAGGCTGGTCCATGCTGGAGCAATGCCTCATTGTGTTTGGTGTCAGTAGTGCACTTCACTATGCGTCAATAGTATATTCATCCTAGTAAGGGGGCTAGGGTGAAAGTTTCTCTTCATGTGTATATGCTTAATCTGTAATCTTCATTGGGAACTGATAGTCTGAATGCCTTATCCAAATTTTAAATACTGGTACCGAATTTTGTAAACGAGCTTTTAACACAATATAAATTTTCATTGAAATTTAAAACTTGTGGACAGTGTTACTCATTTTCAATACCTTTCACTATTGACATACTAATCAACCGTATGGCAACTGAGAAAGTAAATATAATAGGTACCAGAGGCACTGGTCATAATTAAGTTCGTTTTAAAAAAAATGCTTAACGTCTCTTAACAGCGAGGTCTTTAGAGACAGGAAAGGATGGAGGGCAAGGAATGGGAAGGAATTCGGCCATGGCCTTTTGAAGGAAGTATCCCGGCATTCACCTGGAGTGATTTGGGGAAACCATGGAAAGCCCAAATCTGGATGCCCGGACTGGGATTCGAACCGCCGTCCTCCCGAATGCGAGGCCAGATTGCTAACCGCTACACCACCACACTCGGTAATTAAGTTCAAACAGTATTGTTGCAACTCCTAGCAAGCACATTGTTTGACATAATGTTGCTGCCATCAAAGAGTACATAGCTATTTAATAACACAATTATCAAAAATGTTCAATGGATCAGCACCAGTCAGGTTTTATCAGAGCAAATAGTTGAGAAAAAATGTGTGACAAGCTTATATTTGCAATATCAGAGACATTTGACCATAGTGGGACTGGTCATGAAGAGTAAATAATAAATATTGAATGTGTCAAACATTTATTTACACCAATGTCACAATGAAAAATTTTGCTGTAGTACAATTTTCAGTCCTTAGAAACAAAGCCCACCACATTGAATGCAGTTGTGTATGCTTTGAAACCTGTCATCAAATCAACTTTTCAGTTTCCTCAGGGATCTTAGTGCACTCATTATCCCATGGCCTTAAAAGTTCCTCTTCACTGGAAAACTACCTCACAATTATATTGTTCTTTATATAAGGGAACAGTATGAAGTAAAGTGAAGGGAGGTAAGGTATGTATTTAACAGAGTGTAAATGCATGAGTTTTTAAACTTGTGCTAATACACAACATTGCAATAAATGATAAAGAATAAAGAAAAGAAATGCTCACAATAATTTAACATACATATGTTAAAATGTAACCATAAATGACTCTGAACTACTGGTGTCACTGTCACCAGTGAGCTTTGGTGGCTGTGTTCCTGGGTGTCATATCCGCCTCCTACCCTTTGTCCTGTTTTTATTCAGGTAACGTATTCCTCCCCTTCACTTTCTAATTCATGGTCCATTTTTCTTAATGTCCTCTAATGACAATGGCATCAGGTGACTAGGTGTTCTCTTACCCTTAGGTATTATTCTTACTAAAGAAGCACAATGATCTGGAGGACGTATTTGCACAGGTGCTCCACTTTTTAAGGGGAACAGCTGCTCATCAACATGCTCCCAACGCTCAGCACAAGTCCATAACCAGTTGGGTGTGACAAAGTGGATGAACCCACATTGTCTCCTCTGAGCTGAATCCACTTTTTCAGCATCAGGACTCACTGCAACCAGGTGTGTTGTTTCTTCCGTTAGATCAGGTGTCACTGTTGCGCCTAGTTGCACAGCAATCTATAATCAACATGAAGAGACAAGCTAAGTGCCCTTATCACAGAACATGCTTTATAGCTATGGCTACATCAAACTGAAGGAACTGGGTGTTTTCTTACTAAACTAACAGCACAATTGTTTATTGAATTCAACCAAAACACCCATCAAGCAATGGTGAATGTCTGTTAGGAGTATAGTGTTATTTTTACTGTTAGTAGCATTGAGCTTATATTCCAATCACATTTTCTTTAAATCCTTTCACTGTTCGATTTAAATTGACCAGTCTTTCCTTCTTTACTAAAAATGAAAGCTTTCCCACTACATCATTCCTGAAATCATACGCTAATTTATGGTCATCTCTTCCCTTCGACAGTTGCCACTCTATGCCTTATACATACCAAACTCTCCCTTCAACAACCTCCTATCTTTTAGCAACTTCAAACACAGCTCATTGTCCATTTGCTGACTGTTCTAATATAATTTCTGGATACAAATCTAACTGGGATCCTTAGCATTCCCTATGACCACTGTATTTGAAACCTGCAATGTTGCTCCCACATAAGCCCACAAAACACAAAAGAGGTTATGACCAAAGCTTTTGGATCCCAATTCCTTAACTGCTATTGTACATCTCCTTCATAACAATCTTCAGGAGATGTAGGACTTTGAAACCTCTTTCCATCATTTCTACAGTAAGTTCTGCCAAATAGTTTTTTTTTTTTTGTTGTTGAAATAATGACTTTGTCCATGTGCCTTGTAAATTACCACCATTAAGTTTCTAATACATGGCTCAAATTTTGTGATAATTCATCAGGAATAAGTATCAACAAAATGCGGTTTGAGAATAGAACAAAAGAAGTCTACATAATACATACTTCATGGTTTTTAATCATTAATTTATTATCAATTGGTATGAAAAATTTAATGATTAAGTAACAAAGATATAAATAAATACAAATGTGCATGTAGAACAAAAATATTTTGCGTAGGCTTGGAAAAAGGGCAGTTTTATGACTGGCCAGTGCTTCCCCTTGTTGATAACCTTAATTATCCCTGACTCTAACCATCCCTAATCGTAACCAACTCCAAATGCTACTTATTACCATGTTTTTGTTGGAAGAATTTATGACTTTTGGAAATAACAGAACTTATGTATAATTAAAATGAAGAAAGCCTTATTAATTTAACAATATTTACAATGTGAATGTACTTATTTATGAACCACTTCATTGAAAAATGAACTGGATGCCACAATAATAGTTACATGTCAATGTTAATTAACATGATTTACTTAAATTAAGATTTTTGATGCCATCTAACTAATGCAAAGCATGTAAACAGTTTCTTTCTGACCAAGTAATATTTCCCTTAAGTATGAGCAAAATTGATCTATAAATATTGAAGTTAGACTTCTGCACCACACATAGGAAAGTTACTTAACTAAAATACTTACTTGCCACATCAGTAAAATACAGTGTGAATATGGCTTCAATAGGTCCAGTGGTTTGTCAGTGATTATGTGGTATACTCATGCACAATTTATTTCATTTATAAAGAAATGCAAAATACAAGAGAGGCCCAAAGTTTCAATATGTTCCAAGGTTAATACAAGCAAAAAGACCCAGTTATATTATCAATAAAGACTCTTTGTACTTCAATAAATTTATCACATCATGGAATTAAGTTTCTGGTATCGTGCTTATATTTTGCCAGAATGTTTCAACTACATCAATACTCTGTTAACCATGAAACTGCAGATAGAAGAGGGTGTTTCACATGAAATATAATACCTTCTCTATTTTCCAACTATTAAAAGCATTTCATAACAAGTCTGCGAGTCCGCATATACAGTCTCTACTATTAATATTCAGGTGCAATGGTCTCTTCCACCAACTCAAAATAATGTCTTTTCAGCTGCCTTTTTAATCAAGGGAGAAAAAATGGTTAGCTGTAGGATACAGTTTATCTTGGAGCTTGATTAGGCTTCTCAACAGGAGGTCGCTATTTGTGCAATATTCACTCCACATAGGCTTAGCTCTGACTAATGAACAACAGATTCAGTCTCTGGCTCCCCCCACCACCATTCATGCCAGTGGACTCCCCTCCATCACACCATCTAGACTACAGAAAATCAGTCCCACTACTTTTGTAATGCATCATATATGACTAGAACCAAAAAGTATCAATAGGAGAAGTATTTTACTGCAATTATAAATCAAAATGTATATTTGTATGTTGCTCAATAAATTGAAGCAGAAAGAACTGTATTAAGTCTATGACACTCTGTTAAGAAATTTGGTAAGCTCCCAAAAACTGAATGGCTCATCACTGCACCTTTTTAATAATACACTCCTGGAAATTGAAATAAGAACACCGTGAATTCATTGTCCCAGGAATGGGAAACTTTATATACACATTCCTGGGGTCAGATACAACACATGATCACACAGACAGAACCATAGGCACATAGACACAGCCAACAGAGCATGCACAATGTCGGCACTAGTACCGTGTATATCCTCCTTTCGCAGCAATGCAGGCTGCAATTCTCCCATGGAGACGATCGTAGAGGTGCTGGATGTAGTCCTGTGGAACGGCATGCCAAGCCATTTCCACCTGGCGCCTCAGCTGGACCAGCGTTCGTGCTGGACGTGCAGACCGCGTGAGACGACGTTTCATCCAGTCCCAAACATGCTCAATGGGGGACAGATCCGGAGATCTCTCTGGCCAGGGTAGTTGACTTACACCTTCTAGAGCACGTTGGGTGGCACGGGATACATGTGGACGTGCATTGTCCTGTTGGAACAGCATGTTCCCTTGCCGGTCTAGGAATGGTAGAACGATGGGTTCGATGACGGTTTGAATGTACCGTGCACTGTTCAGTGTCCCCTAGACGATCACCAGAGGTGTACGGCCAGTGTAGGAGATCGCTCCCCACACCATGATGCCGGGTGTTGGCCCTGTGTGCCTCGGTCGTATGCAGTCCTGATTGTGGCGCTCACCTGCACGGCGCCAAACACGCATACGACCATCATTGGCACCAAGGCAGAAGCAACTCTCATCACTGAAGACAACACGTCTCCATTCGTCCCTCCGTACACGCCTGTCGCGACACCACTGGAGGCGGGCTGCACGATGTTGGGACGTGAGCGGAAGACGACCTAACGGTGCGCGGGACCGTAGCCCAGCTTCATGGAGACGGTTGCAAATGGTCCTCTCTCATACCCCAGGAGCAACAGTGTCCCTAATTTGCCGGGAAGTGGCGGTGCGGTCCCCTACGGCACTGCGTAGGATGCGACGGTCTTGGCGTGCGTCTGTGCGTCACTGCTGTCCGGACCCAGGTCGATGGGCACGTGCACCTTCCGCCGACCACTGGCGACAACATCGATGTACTGTGGAGACCTCGCGCCCCACATGTTGAGCAATTCGGCGGTACGTCCACCCGGCCTCCCGCATGCCCACTATACGCCCTCGCTCAAAGTCCGTCAACTGCACATACAGTTCATGTACACGCTGTCGCAGCATGCTACCAGTGTTAAAGACTGAGATGGAGCTCCGTATGCCACGGCAAAACTGGCTCACACTGACTGCGGCGGTGCCCAACCGCTGTGCAGCTAGCGCCTTTCGACGGCCAACACTGCTGTTCCTGGTGTGTCCGCTGTGCCGTGCGTTTGATCATTGCTTGTACAGCCCTCTCGTAGTGTCCAGAGCAAGTATGGTGGGTCTTACACACTGGCGTCAATGTGTTCTTATTTCAATTTCCAGGAGTGTATTATTCCATTGAGCCATAGATCCCATGAAACAAAACAGTACTTTAGATGATAATGTTCAATGTTTCATATATTATCTACTTTGTAAATGTGTTACAAACCATCAAAATTCAACTGAAGTATCACAACTAGCAATAAGTTCCATGTATGACTGAGGTTGTGTGCTGATGCTGTCATGATGAAATGTTGCTTGGGATACTGCAAAATTCGCACATTAACTTGATTGTGAAACATGTTTTACTGTCTGGTACCTTTTCTAGACGATGCTAGAGTTCTTTAAAATGGCCCCCAAACTATTAATTTAACATCCAATAGCTAACAGGTCATACACAAATGAAAGCATGTGACTGATGTTATGAATTTGGAATATATTTTGAAAATATGATGAAGTTAACACTGGTATCAGATTACACTGCTGATGATATTTAAGGCAATATCAAACTTCGAAATCACATACAAAATTGCAGGTTACCCTTTAAGGCACAATACTGATTAAAAGTATACACTCTTGCAAACATACTTAGATTTGCACCCCAAAGCTTAGAGTGAGCTTGATAATAATTTTCAAACGCTGCTACTATTGTCTTCTTAAACCATTTTAAAAGGGTTCTTCTGATGAATTTAATTTAAAGATTTCCTTGAAATGAACGATAAAGTCCATGACCTTATTCCAAGGTGAGATAATCAAACTTTGAGCAGTTATATTTTGAATTTTACAATCGCTGTATTACATGTACTGTTAGAATGTGGGCTTGATACTGTCTGCCTGATACTGAAGGCATGACATATGGAGTATGATGGTTGGATGGAGACTGTCAGCCACAAGGAAACACGGCTACCATATTTATAGTCTTGCTTAACTCTGAGCTGACTTGTTCCAGAACACTGATGTATTCCCACAGGGAAATACTATTATCTGATGAATTCAAAAAATCCTATTTTCTCATGGTACTCCATTTTTACTATGATTTTCCCAAAATTTTAATATGCTATAGTTTAATTTACTTAGAATCTTTTTAGGCATGACATTTTTTTTTTTGTAGCTTTACTTGTTTAAGAGTTATTAATTTTTAAATGTCACAAATGGTGATGTTATCAAGCTTCAATACTAAAATTCAGTTTTTCTCCATTTAAATCTCAAGTTACTGTTAAACTGTTATTATTATTTACTGAATTTTTCTCTCCCATTTGAGCCTACTTTATTTCCCTAGCTGTTTTATCTACAAAATTCAAATTCTTTATTTTACTAAAAATCATATTTAGAATTACAGGCTCTATGTTTATTCAAAATGAATCTGTCTCTGCTGACAACTAACTGTGTTATTAAAATTTGGAATTGTTTTTTTTCATTAAATGATAATTTCAGATTTTGTTTTTTCCTTTGTTCCTTTCCTCCAATTGCAAGGCAAGTATTGAAGATTGAAATATCTCTTTAAACAAAATTTTTAGCCTATGCAAATTACATGTTAAATTGATCATAATTTTATCATTTATTAGTGGAAATTGATGTGGCAAAATCTATTAACTTTTGAGAAATTAGCCTTAATAAATCTATGTTCTTTACGAAAATGTTTAGATTGAGAGTTGAAAAGTGATTTATTATTAAGAAAATGTCTATAAACATTATTTACTATACAGCTATATGATATAGGCCCCCTAATAAACAATTTTGATGAGATTATTGATATATGACAATTACACTTCATGTTGATTCAACTATTACATGTAACTACGAGGGTTATTCCAAAACTAAGGTCCGATTCGCTGTAACTATTTGAACTGGGCACCAAGGACAAAACACGCATGTGTGCTGACTCCCGGCATGCCTTGCACATCAAGCGCCGCCATTAGCGTTGTTACTGTTTCTGTGTGGTGTTTGTAGTGTCAGTTCACAATGTTTAAGACAATTTATCGGCCCGCCGATTGTGAAGTAAGGGCAGTGATACGGTTTTTGTCTGCAAGAAACATTTCAGCGGCAGAAATTCATCAGCAGATTACTGAAGTTTACGGTCCTAACATAACGAGTGACAGTAAAGTGCGCAAGTGCATGCGAGCTTTTATTGAAGGACGGAAAAATGTGCATGATGAACCACGGTCTGGCTGACCATCAGTGATTTCAGAAGATTTGGTCAATGCAGTTGACCAAAAAATTCGTGAAGATCGACGATTCACTATTTCAGATCTCGAAATACTCATACGAGTAGATTTTCCGAATGTGAGTAGAACGACTTTGTACAGAATTGTGTCTGAACATTTGAATTTTCACAAATTGTGTGCCCGTTTGGTTCACAGGCTGCTTACTGAGTCCCAACAAATGGAAAGAATGGCTTATGCTCTTTTTTTGGAGTGATATCATAAGGAAGGTGACAGTCTTTTAGACCATATTGTCACAGGGGATGAGACATGGGTTTCTCACATAACCCCTGAGTCTAAATGTTAGTCGATGGAATGGCGTCATACGTACTCGCCAGTCAAGGCAAAGCAGACAATCTCAACACGCAAGGTTATGGCGACCGTGTTTTGGGATAGACATGGAGTATTGTTAGTCGACTTTATGGAAAGAGGGAGAATGATCAATAAAGCAGCCTACTGCGCTACCCTGACTAAACTTAGACGTGCAATCCAGAATAAGCGAAGTGGTCTGTTGTCGTCTGGAATGTTGTTGTTGCATGACAATGCCAGACCCCATACTTCGAAAGAAACGCAAGCTCTAATCAAAAAATTTGGATGGGAACAGCTTGACCACCCACCATACAGCCCGGATTTGGTGCCAAGTGATTTCCACTTGTTCCGCTACCTAAAGGAGTTTCGTGGCGGCAAGCGCTTCGACACAGATGATGAAGTGAAAGAATCAGTTAAAAACTGGTTATCTTCGCAGGCGGCCAATTTCTACGACTTAGACATTAAAAAGCTTGTTGAAAGATGTGACAAATGTTTAAATAAGCATGGAAATTATGTAGAAAAATAGAGAAATATGCAAGGAATGTAAATAAAACAATTGTTTTTGAAAAAAAAAATTGATTTTTTTTTCCTTAACCGGACCTTACTTTTGGAATAACCCTCGTACTTATGAAATTGCCATCTCAAGGACAGGACAGTTTGCTTTTTACTCATAGCCAAATATCTCCTGTTGATTATTAAATGTCTTCAGTTTAAGTTGCATAATACTCTAAAATTAAATGAGTGGAAGCATTTACTTGCCAATAGATAACTGATGTGCCAGTAAACTTTATCATTTACAAAAATTAAGTTAAGATGTGGTCTTACTACAATTCCTGATAGTCAAACTGATAAAACATCTAGATCGCTGGAGGAAATAACTTATCAGCAAAGTTGGGCATCAGGCATCCTTTAGATCTTGGCGTGAGATAACTCCCATTCCATCTTGAATGAATGACTTTAATCTATTTTCTGCTGATTTCCTTCTCTTGACAACAAAACAGAAACTGAACAAGTGGTGATGCTGCTTTTTTCCATATGTCATCAATATCTTGAATGGTTTCATACAAGCCTCCATTTTTTCCATCCTGAGACAATCAAAAATTACAGACTCAATTATCTGCTACTTTTCTTTCTCTACAGTGCTTACCCTTGCCTGATCACTCCACTAAGAAAGCCCACACCTCTTTAAAAAGTGAACCATTTCTAAATTGTCACTATTCTATCTCTTGCAAAATCCAGTAATTTATAAAATATGTTTATTTTGTTTTTCATCTGTCTACATAATTTTGAATATCCTTCTTGTTTTGCTTAGCTCTCAATATCATTTTTGGTATATGGCTCAATGTAGGTCATTGGAGTCAAGGAACAGGAAGGAATTTGGTATGGCATTTTGAAGGAATCATCCCACATTTTCCTGGAGTGATTTCAGGAAAACATGGAAAACTAAAATCTGGGTAGCCAGACAGGGTTCCGAATTCACGTCCTCACCAATGTGAGGCCAGAGCATTATCACGCACACACCATGCTCAGTAATATCATTCTTTTGTATTCTGATCCAAATGATTCAGAGTTTCCATTTAGTGGCATTCTATAAACAAGTACAAGAGTCATAATGTATGGTACCTCATACATACAGTCTTAAAAGTTCTTATCAAGTACTAGGTCAATGACGGAAACAAGAAGAGATCTCTTTTTGAAGAAGGCAACTTACTCTACTGCTGTCTTGCTATAAAGGCTGTTCTTGTTGTGACAATCAACTATAATTTAATGTTTTGACATCAGAATTCTTATACAACCTCTGATCATATTTTTATATTTAGTTTTGTTATTCCAATCATTTCTGCTACACTCTATAATATTGTCTCACTTTGGTTTGTATGTAGTTCAAATTCCTTTTCCGATATTCTCCTCGCACCACTAAATAATGTTTCAGTTATTTACCCTGGTTTGTCAATAGCAGGTAACTGCATACTGCCTGGCTCTATTCAATCATTTATACTACAGTCAGCTTTTAACCCTTTTCTCCCTGACGGTACTTATAAGTACCATTATGTTTACCACCATATAATTTGACAATACCAGGGTCCAATGCATTGTTAATCCTGTTGATCTATTGTTGTACAATTAGGTCAGACAATAACAACATTTATTTTTAAATTCTGCATGAAATTGCCCAAAATTAATTTTCTAAGTTAGGGCATGACAGCATATTGACCAGAGTATCAAGTGCTATATTACAATGCATTTTTAGATGATAATTTACTTGTTAAGTGTCGATTTCTGTTATTACTTTTTTAGTTTGAACATTTAACCATACTTGTTTTAGCTATAAAATATGTTTTTCTAGTTTCTTTACTAAATAATTGAGAAAAACCAATGAGGACTTATAAGTACCATCAGGGACTTCTGGGTAGTTTTATACAAATTATTGGTCAATAGATTTAGCAAGTATACAATTGGTGTTATCATTGATTTAAATGTTTTCAAATGGATATTTTTAAGAAATACGCTCTGATTGAAGCTCTTCTCTTAGATGTTTATAATTTATCAAGGAAAAAATGAATAAATGACTGCAAAGTTCTTGGATTATTCAGTAAGTCAAAGAACGGTCTTAGAATTCACTGAACAAAAATAGAGCAATGAGGGTGATAATTATTTTTCGTCTGTTTCAATATTAGAAAAACTGAAAACTGAAAGAACTTTTGGCTATGTGACAATCAAGCCCAACAACAAAGGGCTTTCTAACAACTTATTTGCCGACAGCAAACTAAAAAGAGGAGGTTGAGAGCACAGATTTGCAAACCTAGAAATGGCTACTGGAAATGGTAGGATAAAAAGGTCGTACATTTAGTATCAAATTTTCATGGCAGCAAGGAAACTACTGTTACACACAGTGGCATAACAATTAACTACACTGGTTGGGGTTTGTGACAATTTCAACAGATGGGCGCTTTCTAAGGCTTGATTGGCGACCTGGGTGGATCTTGGGTTAGAGGGCCTCTCCGGCTGGTCATCGGGGGTCCCTTTCGGCAGTGGGTCCCATGGCGTTTTGCCCACCCTGCCTCCCTGTTGTTACACCACTGGTTATATGCAAAGAAAAAGATTGATTGAAGTCGACAATTTCATGCTCAAGAGTCGTCAAGGACTACAATACATTTATGTGTGAGGTTGATACTGCTGATGGCATTGTGCAATGCTGACAGAAAATTACCGAAATCATGCCACAGATTGTTTTTGGGAATTCTTGATGTTTGATTTGTCAATGCCTATAACATAAATGGTCTGATATTTGAAAGAAGTCTGTAAAAAATTTCAGAAGATCTGTTGCACAGGGTATGATGACTATGAAGGATATTGGTAAGAAGATAAGGTCATCTACAGATATTTCACCAAGCCCTCATCCATTCAAACAACACAAGTCATACTATTCCACAATGAGGGAAGTAATGTTGGGAAACAGAGGTTTACACTGTTCCTAATTAGTAAAAATCAGATGAAGATGTGAAATATGTAGTATGAAGAAAATACAGTCAAAACATCATTCCAAATGTTCCACTGCAATGTGTTTTTGTGTCTGAATGAGCAAAAATAATTGGTTTGTTGAATATCATGAGGCAAACATTTTATACCAATATGAAGATAATTGATTTCAGTTGCTATTTCTGTACATCCTGTGATACACTAAGTCCCTGACTGTACTTCTAAGTATCGGCTTAGTAATTAGCACTTAGAGTTAAAAAAAAAAATTGAAAAAATATGTGTGTTTAATTTCAAGTACCATTATACAAATATATAATTGAAATTATAAATTTACCTTTATTTCCAATAGCTGGTAGGAAAGGGTTAATTGAAATTCTTTGATTGCTTCCTCTACAAATAAGTGAAATGTTAGTGGCACCTCATATCCTTTTTCTAAACTCAGACTTATCTTTTTCTAGTACCTCTTCCAGTTTCTTTGTTATTCTTCCATACATAATTGTGCTTACAAGGGACGCTTTTGACCTAAAATGCTCAGAACCGCATGAAAACATGTTTAGAGTAACAAGCAATCATAAACAAAACAGTGGTGTGTATCATTTCCATGCAGCACTCTGCACTTGTCTGTTACCGCCTATATCAGAAGGATTACTGATTTTGGAAGACTACAATGTGCTAAACCACAAGTTAAGATACATGATCATTATTTCATCACGAAACTTCACTCTGTGATTTAGAATCAATTTGCTGAACCTATGTATTAGCCTATGTTGCAATATGCTTGGCGAAAGCCAGGTTATGACATGACATACCAATATCATTTGAACATGTAACTAGTGTGCCTTTGATATTGGACTGTATGAATGCAAAAGTGATTTGAAATGTGATAACGTGGCTTTAGTGAGGTATGCACATTGTTCCCCTCCACTTTGTTTTAACCACTTCATCGAAATTCCGCATATATACTTTGAGGATGAATATAAGCACTATCAGGTGTGAGGTTTGCTGTATATGTGTGTTTTGTGCTATATTAAAGTACTTTAAGCAGAGAGTTTTTGGCACTGTTGATTGTAAATGTAATGAGACACTGATGTCATTTAATTACTTATAATTTCCTTCATATGATATTGATATCTCGTTACTTTGTTTCCCTCTATTAAAATACTACCTGAGGTAGAATGCAACATTTTGCATGGAAATGATACACACCATTGTTTTTTAATGATTACTTGTTATTCTAAGCATGTTTTCGTGCGGTTCATAGTGTTTGAAGTCAAAGGTGTCCCTTGTTAGTTTATTAGTATATCTTCAGTTCCTGCAGCCCAAATCAGTTCAAAGCTTTCTAAGCTCTGATAAATTCGGTCCTGCTACACAGGGTGATTCTGGAGGAATTATAAATATTAAAGGTGATGGTAATATGAACAATATTGAGTAATAAAGTCCATATAAACATGTGTAAAATTTCAATTTATTTTGAAGATACAGGTGCTGAAATGTTATGTATAAAATAAACCTCAGAAAATGATTAAGAGCACACAAATAACATATTGAAGTACTTTATTCATGCAAAAACACAAACATATATTGCAAAAGTTTAAATTAGATATTAAAAAAAACTAGTCTTTTTTTTGTTGTTGTGAGATACATGCACATCGGAACTATATGTGTCAACTTCAAGCTTTAATAAAGTACTTCAATTTGTCTACTGAAGCTGATGGTGATGATTTATTTTATATCACTATATCTGATAGATGTATCCAAATGTATGTAATTCTTGTACATCTCTTAACTAGTGTATTTGCTATTAGTTTGTATTTTTTCAAAACTACATCAGGCTTATTCCTCGCCAATAATTTTCTAGACTAGTTATTCTCAACCAGTAGTTAGTGGATCACCTGCAGTCCACAAAAAAGGGGCAGGTGCTCTGGAGAAAGAATTTTAAAATTTAATTCTAATTGAATTTAAGATGGAATAATAAATTTATATATTAGTAAGAATTATACACTAAGTAGTAAGTAGAATATATATGTAAAAGATAAGACAAGACACTATTTACAAATTTAAATATACAAATATTATCAATTACAGCAAAGTGGTGGATCTTGTTTGGGCAACACAATCGGAAGGATAAATGGTGGTAATATTGGATTAATAAATGGTGGTAATAGTGAATTAGTCAGGAAAAATGGTGGGGGAGGGGGGGGGAAGAGGGAGGAGTGCTGAAGAGGTGATACAAAGACTATCTCAAATTAGGACCGGGTTGATTTCTGATGCTGAGTATCTAGTGGGAGGATGGGAGTCCCCTCATTTAAAAAGTAACTGGTGTTTTATGGTGCCTACAAACTTCCAGGGGTTCAGCCCTTATAACTCAAAAACAAATAAACAGAAATCCTATCATGGCTCTTTGCACCAAAAATCATTACCTTTTATATGGTCATGGGGAATGAGTTAACTGCTTTTATGGAAAAAAGGTGTCACATGTACAAAATGATTTAAAACTATTATTTAACTGGTATATCAAGTGGAGGGAAATGCACGGGGAACTCTCGTTCTCTCTCCACACACACAAGATGCAAATCGTTTTTGGGAAGTTGAAAAACATAGATATGACAAATCAATGGAGAATCAGGAATAGTTACCAATCTTTAATGTTTTTACTATTACTTATAAATTTGTATGTATAAAACAAAAGTAACAGAAATTGCAAATGATAACTTTCCAGCTATCCTGGAGAGATGCTACAGAAATGTTTTAATGTGACAGAAAATTATTCCATTAAATTGAAAAATCAACTGCTTTTCTTGCCATTACATCAAATAACTGAGTGTCTCTTCCATGAAATTAAGTGCTAAAAGTTCAAGTCAAGCAATTTTAAGTAATCTGTTTCTACTTGAAGTAACTTGGTTATGAAACTAAGTAATAGGAAGTGCCTACCTGACTTAATGAATTCATACAATATAACATTTCGCTGGTGAATTAAGACATCAAAGCTATATGAATGAGTTCAGTTTTAGTTTATGCATAGATACAAGAAAAAAGGAAACCTGGTGAACTCTACACATATAACTTCCTCCAATATTACATCCATGCTTGAAATGGAACATGTTATAACACAATCATAAGATGACCATTTTTTACAAATTTCTCTGAACATGAGTTAAAGAATAGTCATCGTATAAAATAATCTTCTTTATTGGTTCTTTATTAAGCATTAGAAGTACTCTATTGGGGTTGCATTTATATGATGAACATTTCTCAGAATGAAGCTACCCAAGCAATGATGGAAAGCTGATATTTTTGATAGCATTTTTTGACCTATAAGCTTTCTCATTTTATTCATACAAGCTGAGAAAAATCATTCCCAGATATGGAATATGCTGATACACTAAATTGATGCCCTGAAAAAGGATTGGCTGCTTCTCAATTTTAAGGCAAATATGGAAATAATGTAAGAGACAATGCAAAGGTCATTGAAACTTAAAAGCAACTGTTTTGTTTACTTCAGTGGAAACTGAACATTTCTGTATATTTCATTGCTGTAGTTTATTTTTAATTGAAAATAAAATAAATTTATTATAATTAACTAAAAACTGTACAGAAGAAGAGGAAGTGCATTTGTAGAGCAGACAACAGGGAAGATTGGAAGAAGAAAAAACATAATATTTTGCGTAACCTGAGAGTTATATGAGAAAACAAATGAAATACACAGACGGAAAAAAAAATCCCAACACCAAGAAAAAATTATTGTAGAGTAATGAAATTTGGACAATGCATTTGTCAAGTTAACATGTTTAATTGATTAAATTTTCAAGATCACAGGTTAATTTAAGCTCAAGAAAATGCATTTCAAATGTGAAATACTGTTAAATTAATAGCCGGTGTAACCTCCAGAATTTTGAATGCAAGCCTGCAAACGTGAATGCATTGTGTCATACAGGTTTCGAATGTCACTTTGTGGTATGGAGTTCCATGCTTGTTGTACTTGTGCTGTCAATACTGGGACGGTCAGTGCTGGCTGTGGATGATGCTGGAGTTGTCGTCCAATGATATCCCATACGTGTTCAATTGGAGACAGATCTGGTGATCTCGCAGCCAAGGTAACATGTCGACACTCTGTAGAGCACGTTGCGAGACAACAGCGGTATGAGGGCGAGCGTTATCCTGTTGAAAAACTCCCCCTTGAATGCTGTTCATGAATGGCAGCACTACAGGTTGAATTACCAGACTGACGTACAAATTTGCAGTCAGTGTGTTTGGTATAACCACAAGAGTGCTCCTGCTGTCATAGGAAATTGCTCCCCAGACCATGACTCCAGGTGTAGGTCCAGTGTGTCTAGGCCGCAGACAGTTTGGTTGCAGGCGTTCCCCTGGCCTCCTTCTGACCAACACTCGGCCATCACTGGCACCAAGGCAGAACCTGCTTTCATCAGAAAACACAACAGATCTCCAGTGTTGGTCAGAAGGAGGCCAGGGGAACGCCTGCAACCAAACTGTCTGCGGCCTAGACACACTGGACCTACACCTGGAGTCATGGTCTGGGGAGCAATTTCCTATGACAGCAGGAGCACTCTTGTGGTTATACCAAACACACTGACTGCAAATTTGTACGTCAGTCTGGTAATTCAACCTGTAGTGCTGCCATTCATGAACAGCATTCAAGGGGGAGTTTTTTCAACAGGATAACGCTCGCCCTCATACCGCTGTTGTCTCGCAACGTGCTCTACAGAGTGTCGACATGTTACCTTGGCCTGCGAGATCACCAGATCTGTTTCCAATTGAACACGTATGGGATATCATTGGACGACAACTCCAGCATCATCCACAGCCAGCACTGACCGTCCCAGTATTGACAGCACAAGTACAACAAGCATGGAACTCCATACCACAAAGTGACATTCGAAACCTGTATGACACAATGCATTCACGTTTGCAGGCTTGCATTCAAAATTCTGGAGGTTACACCGGCTATTAATTTAACAGTATTTCACATTTGAAATGCATTTTCTTGAGCTTAAATTAACCTGTGATCTTGAAAATTTAATCAATTAAACATGTTAACTTGACAAATGCATTGTCCAAATTTCATTACTCTACAATAATTTTTTCTTGGTGTTGGGATTTTTTTTTCCGTCTGTGTATGTAATAAGGTTGATGGATAGGCCTATAGTAAACCCAGCCATGTGAATGAGGTTGTTCACATGGTAGGATTTTGTGGGGAAGCTTCTCTCAAAATTGTCAGTTGTTAATTTTCTATCTAAACAAGTATAAAACTAACTGTAAAGTATAAAGTTATGACCTGAAATATAGTTAAATCACAGATAAGGTACTGTTTCTTTACCTGATAAGGAACACTTTGCTCAAGTGGTATAGATGGGGGTACCATACCACTAAATACAAGACTTGTGCTGGATAATATTTTGAATCGCATGTGAGGGATTACAGTCTTCAGATCAGGAATATCACCACCCAATCCATCATATAGCTCATAAAAGGCTTGATGAATTGCCTTTAAAATCTTGCAGAGGTATATTAAATAGTCATCATGATCTTCCAACTCTATCAATTCATATTTTCCACTCTGGCCTACATTTCTTTTCTCTGTTTTCTCCAGCTCCTCTTTTGAAGCCCGACAAATGTCTTCTAGTTCTGACCAACTTTTCTTATTTTGATTTTCAAAAGTTACCACTTCTGTTTTGTTAACTGCAATATTACATGGAGAAAAGGTTTTGTGCTCTCCTGATACCACATCTAGTACAAGAGTGTCACACTTTTTAGATTCTACAGTGTCTTTACAGATTACACTGTCAAATTTATTTAAACATGTTTCTTTTTGAAACTTACTGTTTCCAGACTCAGATTTATTTATATCTCCTGCAGTACTGCTATGTGATTTTTTAGAATATTCCTTCTCATTATGCACCTCATTTGAACATGTTAGCCAAATATCCGATTTTTTAATAACTTCACCACTATTCTTACAGTTTTCTGGCAGATGATTATCTCCATTTGTTTTTCTGCGTTTGACAGCAGCCTTTTTGTCCACTGTAATTAAAAAAAGTTTCTATAGACAACAATAGTCAAGAAGAAAAAACACATTTAAGGTGGTTTCTGTTTCAAATATGAAGGAAAGGAAAAAAGGTTTGGCTGCTGAAAGTAGCTTGTGGTTTGTGGTTTGTGTCAGATATTCCTTCTAATCTGAAATAGAATTCACCTAAGAACTCATACATCAGCATTTTTCCCCCCTATCTAACATTTACAATTGGAAAGTGAACATTTTTTCTTATTACTGTACAGATCAGATTGCTTGATGGTCAATAATGAAAATTCAGTCATTGTAACTAAGGAAGGAAGATGGAGCAGTATATACTGCAATGGGAATGATCAACAACATCTAATCTATTTAAACCAGCTAAGCTAGTGCCTGGTTAACACAGGCTGTTAAAAATGCCAACAGAAATTTCATTTTATTCTGTTAACATTAGTTCAGGAAAGATTAATTTTAACATTTACATTATTTTGAATAATTTACTGGGTCATGTAAAATGGTAGTAGAATAGAAAACACAGATGACATAAAACATGATGATATAAAATATTTGATAATTTTAATTTATCTCTTTTCTCTCAATACATCATTTTCTATTTCATGATAAGCTGAAAGTTACTACCTCTCTAATAATTTAGTGTGTGTGGTGGGGGGGAGGGTGGGCAGGGGGGAGGGGTGGAGGGGGGGAGGTTGGGCAGGGGGTGGTGGTTGTATATTAAAAATTGCTAGAAAAAATAATCAGAATAGCTGGTGCACCAACATGAGGTTCAAACTTGGACTTCCATACCTTTTTATGTTTAATATAGCAGTTCTTTAATATGCTTGACCACAACAGCAGACTTTAATTACTTATTATGCAAGTGAAAAAGCATTTTAATTGAATTTTAGTGACCTGGTGTTAATGAAAACAACAATGGAGGGTCAATATATCAATTGCAAATTCAAACTGGTTTTTATAAGAGTATACCTCGTGTATAACTAAGGTTTGTGTGCAGGCTACAGAAATATTGGTAAATGTGGAACAGTTTTAATTTATAGAGCTACAACTGAATGGCAGCAAGACATATTTTGAACAATTTCATCAAATACTGCACAGACATTAGAAATATGGGATTACTAGATGGTGAGGAAAAGCACTGTACAATAGACCCTTGTTATCAACAATGGAGTATGTGGATAGTAAAAACATAGACGATGAGAGTGCAAATTCATATAAAATAGTGGGTTTCATATACTAACAGCTCAGACAAAAATCTTGAATTATTTTATTTAAAATAATAATAACAAGAAATTACAAAAAAAAGACCTAATTGAAATGACATTAATGAAAATTTTGAGTTGTAATCACTTAACTCTTCTGCTAAAGAAAAAATTTGCTTTAATGTCTTTATTGAATAATCTGGCTTAACAATTATCACTTTCATATCATCCTTTAACACCTACTGTTAATTTGGGGTTATCTAAATTCTTTCAGGACCTCTACTGTTTATTCTTAATAATCATGACCAAGAATCATTTCTTTATTGTCAGTTTCATTTACTGTCTCATAAACTTTCTCCTGCGTCTGTTCTATCATGGACATTCTAAGTTCACCTGTCAATTAAAAATTCTGGCCATAACTTGCACCAATAAGCATTTGTTGCAGATCATTCTCAATAATCAACTCCTTAATTTTGACAAGGCATTCCAATAAATCATAATTTTTCCAGCTTTGTGTCAGATTACCCTGTTCTTAGTTCTGAAAATTATTTGTTCATAATGGGCATTAAAAGTTGCAATAAACACTTAATTTAATGACTTTAGAAGTGAAATAAAAAGTGTTTAGTGACAAAAGGGATTTCTTCAATACACAGTTGATCTAGTTCTTGGACTGGGAATGGCTGGACAAACATTAAGTCAAAAGAGCTTTAAGCTTCATTTTTCTTGAATTTAAATAAACTTCTATTTGAGAACAAAATGTTCTTAAGCCCTTCGCCAAAATCTCTGATGTTATTTGGGATAGTTAATTGGCTCTCCGGAACAATGGTAAATGATTTTTGTCCTTGCCCCAAAAACATATGGATTGAGTGATAACCTTCATCATATGGCCATTTGAAAACAGCAAGGCACTTGAGAAAGCATGAATACCAGGTGACATTTTGGCATCAAGTTATGCCATGTGTTTGAACAATCTCTCAATCACAGATAATCAAAACTTATGCCATGTGTTTGAACAATCTCTCAATCACAGATAATCAAAACTAGTGGTAAAAAACTTACAGATAACAAGGGTTTACTGTACTGGATATTCCTTACAGCCATATAATACCTCATAGCAAACCTTCCTCCAACCTGATATATTCTATTTAGTCAAAGCCCTTAGGCAGCTTTCTGACAGCAATGCCTATCCTACCCACTCCACAGATCCTGCCTCCTAGGGTTGCTAGGAAATATGCACTTTCCTTGATCTCCAATGCCCCTTACCAGGCCTCTTAGCAAAATCCATATCGCTCCTCACTCCTTAAAATCCCAATCTTCCTTATACCTTCTCCACAAGATCCACAAAGTTAGGCAATCCAGAACAACCTATAGTTGCAATATGTGGATCTTTCTTCCTACATCAAAGATATACCATTTATAATCTGGACCCACAGGAAGATTACCTGCTAGATTTTCTTGATTCCCTTAACAATAGCCACTCCACCAACTTTATATGGTCATATTCCCACACCTGTGTCACTTTTCTTGGTGTGGACATCTCCCTATGACAAGGTGCTCTCCATACCACGTGCACATCAAGCCAAAAAATTTACAACAGTGCCTACACTTTGTCAGTAGCCAGCCTTTACACATCAGAAGTTCCCTTCCAATCCATGGCAGATGCATCTGTTCCAATCATGAATCACTGACCAAGTATTTCCAAAAACTATTAAAAGTCCTCATTTCCTGCTGCTACCCTACTGATATTGTGCAAAAGCAAATCTTCCTTGCTACCACCCACATCTCCATTTCTAAACCTCTGAAAACTGACTGCATACCAATATTCATCACACAGTTCCCTTCTGGCCTGGAATCCATTAGACAGATCCATCTCTGTGGATATAACTTCCTAGATTCCTTCAGTGAAATTCATGTCCTCCTTCCCAAATTCCTACCCCCTGCACTTGCTTTAACAGACCTCCTAATTTAAACATCATATTGGTCCTTACCCGTTGAATCTCATAGACTTCGGCTGGGACCTTTCCCATGCAATACACCTGGCTGCAAAATATGCAGCATGCATCCAGCCACCACTACCTATCTTAATCTTATCACAGGGGAATCCTTTCCTATTATTGGACATGCCTCCTGCACTACTACTCACTTAATTTAACAACTTACTTGACGTTACTTCACTGCTTCTTCACTCAATAACTGCCCTACAGGATGAACAACCACAGACTAAAAGTTTATACTGTCAACCCAGATTATCCAGTGGCAATCCATGCCAGCTCACTTGATTCCAACAATCTTAACATCTGTTGTGCGATTGGAGTTGTCAGAGTTTCTCCAGACACCACAACCTCTTTGCAATTCTGTAGGTGAGAAGTGGCTTATCAACACATCCTAGCCACCAGACATACTTCTGGCCTCAGCCTATGCTAAGACCCCACCAGTAAACCTGTCACTAACTTTATACAATCATTTTAAATTTTTCACTTAAGTGATCGAAAACATATGCGAATGCAGGCTTTCCCGGCGAATAAATGACAACAAATCTTCTAGGGTTTGCTGCCGGATTTTATTATAAAGCGACAAGCTTTTGGCTACTAGCTCAGTAGCCATCTTCAGGTCGATTATGTATCGGCAATTTTGCCTTGATGGATACCAGGCGTTTACTGGTGTCGCTTAGCAACCTCATGACGCTCGCAGTCCCACTTCATTGTGATTGGTCGAGGCAGCGATCACCGATCCAAGTGCTCACCATGCTGACTGTTGCTTAACTGCCGGAGCTTAGCTGTGGCGATCACCCATCCAAGTTCTCACCACGCTCAGCGTTGCTTAACTGCCGGAATCGAGCTGTTGTGGCACGCAACCCATAGGTACCACAGTTAGGAAGTTGTCGAGACCCCGCCCTGATTGGTTGATTGGGTCCCTCTCACTTGGCTGTCCACACTCCACTGGATCGCCGGCAACCAGGGATCATGGCCCGCACAGTATAGATAACCCTGGTTTCCAAGCGTTGCTCAGCAAATAACCCATGTCACGATTAACCAGGTTGTCATGTAACCGTATTTCTATTGCTTCTTTAACCACAGACTCCCAAAAGAACGAACACTTTGTCCGCACCTTCACATTGTCAAAATTCATTCTGTGGCCATTTTCAATTACATGTTGGGCAACCACAGATTTCTCCATCTGAAAAAGCCAAATGTAGCGTTGATGTTCCGCCACACGGGCCTTGATTGTGCCTACAGTCTGTCCAATGTAAGATTTCCCACATTCACACTGTATACTATACACCCCAGGCGTCTTCAGCTGCAAGTCGTCCTTCACAGAACGTAACAGGTCATGTATTTTGGCAGGAGGACGAAATATGCTCTTAATACCATGTCGACCTAGTATCCTGCCTATCCTCCTGGATATGTTACCAGCAAATGGGATAAATGCCAGATGTTTATACTGTTCTTTAGGTTCTATTGTCTGTTTGTTTGGCGTTTTTTGTAGTGCCCTTTCTATTTGTCAGTTACAATATCCATTTCTCTTGAACGTAATACGGAGATGTTCCAGTTCCGTCGGCAGACTTTCAACATCAGAGATTTCTTTCGCTCTATGCACCAGTGTGTACAATACTGCATTTTTCTGAGACGGGTGGTGGAAGCTTTCGGCACATTAAGTAACGGTCTGTATGAGTAGTTTTTCTATACACACTATGAGAAAGAGTTCCATCTGGTTTTTGCTGAATGAGAATGTCCAAAAAAGGCAAGCTACCATTCTCTTCCAGGTCCATCGTGAATGTATGTTTGGGTGAATCCCATTGAGATGGTCCAGAAATTCGTGTAGACTGCTGATCCCATGGGGCCAAACTACAAATGTATCATCCACATAACGGAAGAAACATGCCGGCTTAAGAACAGACCTTTCTATTGCTATATTCTCAAAATGTTCCCATCATCTAGAAACTCCCAGCTCATATAGTGTTTGCAGATAATCTAATAAAACCAATAAACAGTGCATCCCTACAATGTGCCATCTCATTTTCATCTGTCTGTTATCCTTAATGCGGGTAACATCCCACCAAAATCAAATAAAGATCTGACCCCCCTTGCTGTCAAATTCCTGAAACATCTCCTCATCACTCTCTTCAATAGATGCTGGATTTTGAAACCTCTCCCCACCACCTGCTCAATGTATGCTGCCTAAATTAATTTACTATAGAATTACATTCCAAAATTCTTATACTTTATGCTTTCAGTGATTTCCTTCTCCACATTATAATCATAAAAACCAATATTTGATGGTGTCTATCTAATAAGCTGAAGTTTTGACATTTATCTTCATACCATGTTGAGCCATGTAGATATCCTGTTCAGAAAGCTAAAAACGAATATAGGGGGCCAGTGTGGACAATTTTACAGACTTTTGAAGATAGGGGGATAGGCCATTGTACCATACCTTGTAATATTATTTAGACTGCGTCTGCATACTTGCTGCTTTCCATAGGACTTGAAAACTGCAATTGTACTGCCAGTCAATAAAGAAGGGGAATTAAATATGAATATAAATTAATAGCTGATTAATTTGACATTAGTGATAGATAAATTGATGAAGAGATTAGTGTGCAACTTCATCAGGAATGTCTTCCATGCAAGAAACTGGTTTGGAAAACAGCAACATGCACTTAGGAAAAGATGTTGGTGTAAATCACAGGTAGTAGGCTATATGCAGGATATTTTGAATGCAATGGATAAGGAATGCTAAGCTGACAGCAAGAGAACTCTGAAAGGTATTTGAAAGGGTGAGCAATAAAATGGTGGTAAATAAGGTAAAAACCTTTGGAATTGATGAAAAACTGATGTGCTATATATAGAAATTCCTAAAAGGGTGAAAGCAAAGGGTACTGCAGTTTTAAAAGAGATAGAAGGACAAAAAAAGGGGGGGGGAATTGTATAGGCTAGTATGTTGGGATCATTGCTGTTCATTATTCTCCTGAATGATTCACTAATGATTTACTGTCAGAAGTTGATTTGTTTGCAAATGAAATAATGTTATTAATGGGTTTCTAGTGGTTTTTTTTTAATTGTCTAGTGCAGATAAAACAAAATTGTTTTTGACACACATATTTCGATTTATTAGATCATCATCACTGTACCAGAACAAGTTATGTACATATTTTTATAGTATGTATCTGTAAATAATTATAATCTGTTATTAAATGTTAGTTATAACTATTTTACTTCACTTATAGATTTTATTTCCTTATTACATTTCAACTGGGTAAATGTCCCATCTCAGTCTCTTGTTTAATTACTTTATGTACTTCATACAAGCAGAATAGTGATTTGCAAAAACATATATTATTTATTGCAACCACTATATTATTTGAATGCTAAATGCTAAACAGACATTTGTTAAAAAGTTTATGCTGATGTATTCAGAAATGCCTCCTACCCAAAGAAAGTACAATATCAACATGCTTTTTTATTGTTTATTTGTGTTTAAGTTGTACCAGATGTTATGGCAGTCTGTTTGATTATGTTCATTCAGTGTCTGGTCTGTGTGGTCAACATATTCAATGATCACATTTTTCCCTTCATTAAATAGTTTATGTATTTGTAAATTTTCATGTGGTTCCGGATTGTCAGTATTTGCATATCATTTTCTATTTCAATGTCTTCTTGTTTGTTTTCTAATAAATGTTCAGCAAAAGTAGAATAATTATAGCTCCGAAAGGCCCTTATAAGTCCTTTGTATCAGATTTTCTTTCCATTTGTCTGATGAATATGGCCTTACACTGTTGGCAAGACAGTTTATATATTCCTGACTGTTGATATTTGTTTTCAGCTGTCTTTCTGATGTACTGTTTTTAAACTGGGTTGTCACTCCTGAAAGCTATATTTTTCCCTGTTTTTTTATGAAATCGTTAGTGACTAGCAGAGTACCAATCATTCCTTGGGATGGCTGAAGTTGTTTTACTGCTATTGTATCAGCCAGTGAGAAACATGTTTACCAAGTTTCATCAAAATTGCCCCAGCTGTTTCAGGAACTTAACAAAACATAGAATTACTCCAATCACACCCCAAGGGTCTACGTTGGCATTGATTTACAACTACAGTATTTTCAGTAACATAATGAGAGGTATTTGTTGCAAGTTTAATTAAAAACATCCCAGCCTTTAAATAAAAAAATAAATATATATGGAGTAATCTTTATAAAAATAAAGTTTTAATATTACAATTAGTGAATAGTAGTCAAAAAGAAAGCACACAGAAAAAAGTATTGCTTTCAACCAGGATCGAACCTGAGGACAGCAGCATGGGAATTCGATGTTTCAAAACAGCACAATCATTTTCACACTTATTTTTTATTGACTTCAATCTATGTGAGTTTATATGGTGTTGTTAATAAAGGCAGCTTGAGCATTGCGAGTAGTCAATACAGCTCACACACAGAGCCAAAAGTTCTCTCTATTTGTTGCTTTCTCTGTATCATTATAAACTGATATAATTAATTCCTCATAAGAAGGAATGACTACAAGCTAGGCGTAAGTCTAACTTTTCCTTCTTCTTTCTTAAAAGTTTCATTGGCAATTTCAAGAAACAAATCTGAGAACTCTTGCTAGAACTAAATGCCCACATATTTATTTTCAAGTGCAATCTCGTTATGTGAGGCTAGAGACATGAGCTTCTGCGACAGTCATTGAATTCATCTGCTCTTTTGCCTTGTGACACTACAGGCAGTGTTTGCTTATTGTCACCACAAAACTACATTGTGATACCTCCTATTGGTCTTTTGTTTTGCCAGATATTCTGTAATGTCCTGATGACAGCCTCTGCTGCTTTTTTGTGTGCCATGGTACATTCATCCCATACAATCAAACAACAATCTCACAAAATGTGCGTTTTGTCACTGTTTCATGTGATGCCACACCTAGATAAATCTTTCCTCTGTTGTGTATTTGTGCCAGTATAAATTTTGTCAGAAATATTTTTCCGGTACCAGCAGGCACATCCAATAAAATAAATATTCCCATGAGATGTTTATAGACATATTGCAAACACGAAGGAAGACCCTCTGCTGTTCTTCTGTTATGCTGGTTAGATGGTCTTGTAGAGTTACCATTATTTCAGTAATAGCTCATTTTGCAGTATTCTTTGTTACCACACTGTTCACCATTTGAGTTTGTTGTGGGTTCGATCAAACCATAGCTTGCCAGAGGAAACTCTATCTTGAATAGTCTCAGGCAGAGATTCAAAGACACATTGGGATTGCAAGAATGTCCTAAAAACTCCTCTGCCAAATCATGTCAAAGGCGTGTTTTATCAGACAATTTACAGAATACTATCTTGGAAAACAAATGGCCCAAGAGGAATGATCTGTTGATAATGCAAGCCTCAGCCAGAGTATTATCCCAGTGCTGGTTATCATCAAGCAAATGTTGCGCTTGGAAAATAGCCAAAAAGATGGGTTTCTCGACATCATCAACTATTCTTAGTGCACTGAACGAAATCTGGCCATATACTATTTATTTATTTATTTATTTATCAATCTTGTTCCATGGATCCCTGCTGAGGAAGTACCTCTGGGATGTGAAACATGTCATTGTTGATACATATACACATAATATGAGTCATATCATAGTAAATATATATATATATACATATTTTACAAATACAAGAAATAATAATAAACATACATTTTTGCAACTGAGTTTTGCTAACGTCATAATGAGTACAATTAATTATTTTCTTCAAATTCTTGAATGGAGTAGAAGGAGTTGCCAATAAGATAATCTCTAAGTTTTTGTTTGAATACATCTTTATTATCTGAAAGCTGTTTTATACGATTAGGTAGTTTATTAAACAGATGTATCCCAGAATAATTAACTCCTTTTTGTACTAATGACAGAGATGTTTGTGTTTTATGCAAGTTATTTCTGTTTCTTGTATTGAAACTGTGTACCTGTGAATTAGGTGTAAACAGGTTAAAATTTTCTATGACAAAGCTCATGAGAGAATATATATACTGAGAATACATTGTAAGAATATTGAGTTTCTTAAAGAGTTGTCTGCAAGAAGTTCTTGGTTTTACCCTACACAGAAACCTAATAGCTCTTTTCTGTGCTATGAAAACTTTTTTACTTTGTGAAGAGTTTCCCCAAAAAATTATGCCATATGACATTACTGAATGAAAATATGAGGAGTACACCTGTTTCATTAATTCTAGATCTGCTGTTAGAGAAAGTGTTCGTATTGCGAAGGTGGCACTACTTAACTTTGCCAGTAGTGTAGTGATATGATCATGCCAACAGAGTTTCTGATCTATTTTAATACCAAGAAATTTTATACTCTCTGTTTCTAAGATTGTGTTGTTTTTATAGTTTATACATATATCTGGCTGTGCATAGTTTTTTGTTTTAAACCTAATATAATGTGTTTTTTCAAAATTTAATTTTAATGAATTTGCCTTAAACCAATTTGCTACTACTCTAAGTACTTCATTTACATTAAATTCTATAGTACTGTTTGGTGTTTTACGCACAGTCAGGTTAGTGTCATCTGCAAATAAAACACTCTTAACTTTGTCGGATAAATTTCCAGGAAGGTCATTGATGTATAACAGAAAGAGGAGGGGACCTAAGACAGAGCCTTGAGGAATTCCATGTTTTATTTTCTCCCAGTCTGATGAAGCATCTTTACTTATTTTAGAATCAAAAATTGAAACTTTTTGCATTCGGCTTTCAATGTATGATTTAAACCATTTACCTGCGGTCCCAAAAATACCATAGTATTCCATTTTTTTCAAAAGTAATTCATGATTTACACAGTCAAATGCTTTTGCAAGATCACAAAATATTCCTACAGGATTCATTTTATTATTCAGTTCCTCAAATGTGTTATTTAAAAATGAATATATAGCCATTTCTATGGATGATCCTTTTTTGAACCCAAATTGTGAATTAGTTAGGATATTATAGTGTGTAACATGTTTTATTACTCTACTATACATGACTTTTTCAAAAACCTTTGAGAATGTTGTAAGTAATGAAATGGGACGATAGTTGTCTACACATGTTACGTCTCCTTTTTTAAATAATGGTTTTACAACAGCATATTTTAGTCTATCGGGAAAAACACCTTGTATTAAGGATTCATTACAAATGTGAGCAAGTACATGACTGATACAGTCTGAACATCTTTTCAGTAATTTACTTGAAATATTGTCATAGCTGGAAGAATTTTTAGGTTTTAATTGTTTAATGAGTTTATTTATTTCTGAGACTGTTACTGGTGGCAATTTCATCTCCACAAAGCTATTTGGGAAAGCAGTCTCAAGAAGCCTTAGAGCACTATGTGGGGATTGCTTTTCTATGCCTAATTTATCTACTACTGACGTAAAATGTTTGTTAAATATTTCACAAACCTCCCCTACTTCGCTATACACATGTCCATTTTGTTCTATTTTTATGTCTTTAGAGTGATTTACAGTTTTTCCTGTTTCAGTCTTTATTATATTCCATATTGTTCTCATTTTATTGTCTGAATTTTCTATTTTCGCCGATATGTACTTGTTCTTGGCCTTCCTTATTACATTTCTTAGTATTTTAGAATAAAGTTTATAGTGAACTTTCGGCGCATAGTTATCTGATTCTCTCATTTTTAAATAAAGGTCCCTCTTTGTTTTACTAGAGATTCTAATACCCTTTGTTATCCATCCCATGCCCAGTTCATTGTTTGGAGTGTTGAGAATTTTCCTTTTTTTGAAACTACCTTCAAAAAGTGTTAGAAATATATTCAGAAAGGAATCAAATTTCGCATTAACACCCTGCGCATTATATACTTCTAACCAGTTTTCATTGTTTAAGGTATCTATGAAGTGTTTTATATTATTTTCACTAATATTTCTTCTATAAACCCAGCTTTTCTTTATCTGTTTAACAGTGTTCCTGGACTCGATACATAATAGCTGGGCATCATGATCTGAGATACCATTTATTACTGGATGTATGCTGTAATTACTGCACTGAGAAATATCCATAAAAAAATTATCAATTGCAGTCCTGCTATTATTTTGTATTCTCGTAGGAAAATTTACAAGTGCTGTTAAGTTAAAAGACAACATCAAGGCTTCCATATCTAATCTATCATTGCTGTGATTTAGAAAGTCAACATTGAAATCTCCATATAATACTATTTGTTTGCTATTTGTAAAACTTAGTAGCAAAGACTCTAAATGAGATAAAAACAGTCTGAAATTACCTGAGGGGGCCCTGTAAATTGCTATCACTATCAGTTCTTCCTTATCATATTCTAGTTTAGTAACACAACATTCAAAGTGTTGTTCTATACAATACTTACTTACAACTACACTACTGCATTCAATATTATTTTTAACAAAAATGGCAACTCCCCCTTTCTCCATTTTACATCTGCAGAAGCAACTGCAAATAATACATTTCCATATAATTTTTATATACCGTATAAACTGTTCCTTATTTATACTGTTAAAAACATTTTGTACACACTCTACTGCAATATCTCTGTTGGTTTATTAAATTTACCTTGTATGTAGCTATAGCAGGCAAATAACTTGTTGCACAGCAGTGTTTTAGCTAAGTTGTCAACCTCACATAACCAGAAAAAGGCAAGAAAGGTAGTTTGACTTGGATTATCTAAACATTTCCCTACATTATCAGTAACAAAATATGCATTGCTCACCCTCCTAGCGAACATCAGGATTTGTGACTGGCAAATACCTCTAATGTATCAGCAAACTAAGAATATGGAAACAGCTTCTGATGAGCTAATGTATCGGCCAGATAGGTATCAAGTGACATCGCCATTATTGTTGTTCACTGCAATGGTTGCTTGGTCGCTACCTTTGTTCACATATGTGTGTATGTACTTGACTGACTGAATGCTGTTACACCTTTAGGCATTTATGTGAACTCCAAAAGTTTTTTTTTTTTTTTATTTATTTATAGGTGTTACCCATCTATTATCCAGAACGATCTGTTGACCGTACAGTCTTATTTCAATGGTGAAACCACTGTGTATAGGTAAACATCAAAGATATGATGGATAACCATCCTCATCTGTTATCGTTCAGTTGACCTGCATTTTCGGAAATCTCTTTGTACAGTGGCAGTCTTGCATGCAGGTGAGATAGTATTAATGGTGCTATAAGGACCCTGGAATAATGTGGGTTTATACTGTAGCATACAGAGAAGGATCCTGCTTAGGTTCTCTAATTTCTGCACTTATTATGCTATCGACGTCGTTAAGACACATCATTTCCTGCAGCCATAAATGAATTGGTGTATGTACCAAACCCCTCTTCTACCATTCGACACTGCACATAAAACAAAGTGATGCACCAAATACATTCTCTTCAGTGAGAAATTCAGATGGAATACTAAGGCAACAATATCATGTCTATTGTGGGAAGCTTGTCCTTGAAAAAGTTCTTGGGTTATCTCTGTCCATTTTGGATTGGTGGTAAACGCAATGAATATGTCTGGGTGCCCAGATTTTTTTTCGGGTAAGAGACTGCATCATGCATATACTTGCACATATAGCTTGGCCCCCCTGTGAAACTTAGAGCTCACTCTATGACATCCCCACCACACGCATCCTATTCTGCGAATGTTGTTCGACGTGCATGGAATTACAAACTACATTTATACCGTAAATCTCATCTCCTATCCCATGGGAACCTTGTTGCTTTTCAGGCTAAAAGTATTTTAATCCTTTATATCAGTTATATCTAAGCCAAGTTTCATGTAAATCCATCTGATTGTTTCAGCATGATGCTGTTTACATGATACATACATACATACAGAAAACAAAAATGAAAAAAATAACATTTTGGTTTCTGTATCATTAGTAAACTCATGAACATTATCGTTTTTTGGGATTAAAATTATTTTGTATATTAATCCATAGTATCAGTTACAATTATGTCAATTTAAATTCAAATCCATGCAGTAGATTCTGCATCACGCGCTTTCAAAAATAGTGAAATTTTAATCCTATCATTTTTCGGGATAAAATGTGTTCTAAATGTTAGTGTCAGTTATAATTAGTACAAGTTGCATCCAAATACATGCAGTAGTTTCTGCATCATGCACCTTCAAAAATACTTAACTTTCATCATTTATCCCACAGGCAGCTATAGTTTTTTGGGGTAAAATGTATTCTAAATGTTACTGCATAGTGTCAATTATAATCATGCCAAGTTGTATTCAAATCCATTCATTATTTTCAGTGTGATGAGCTTTCAAGCATACTTACCTTTCATCACCTATCCCACAGGAAACCAACCATTTTTTCTTTTTTTTTTTTTTCTTTTTTTGATAAAAAGAATTCTAAATGTTAATTCATAGTATCTATTATAATTGTGGCAAGTTGCATTCAAATCCACATGGTGATTTCTGCGTCATGCGCTTTTAAAAATACTTAACTTTCATCAAGGGTGTAGCCAGGTATGGGCAGGGGGGGGGGCAGCTGCCCCCCCCCACTAGCCGGACGCGGGTATGTGCTCGATCGGAGTTCTACTGAACCGAAAATTAAACAATGTTAAGCAACTTTCAAAAATTAATTCAGTTCACGAAATTTATACCTGCTTGCTACTGCTATCTGCGGAAAACTGACGTTAACAAGGGCGAGGGGCAACAACGCGCCACGCATGGTGCTGCTGGCGACTCTTAAGCTACGTATCGACTATATGCGATTGCCGCGCGAGGCATGTTCGAGCACGCCAAACCGGTTATTTGCCGCGCGAACCATTTCTGTTGACGAGCGCAGCCCAGCCAGGATTGCGTGGCAAACTATTCAAGCACTGTCTTTTAGTGAAGCCACCGTGGAAATTTCACGTGTACGACTAGCTGAAACTTTCACTGTGATGCATAACACTGTATACTAGGAACCTAAACGAAAAGTGATTTGGTGGATATGGAAATTGTATTTTAATAGAATACAGTATGGTGAGAAACTCATGGAAGACACAAGAAATGAAGCCATCAAGGATACAAATAAACAAATTTTATGATAGTCATAACAGTAGAGTTCCCAAAATCATTATTTGAGCCAGTGAACACACAATTTCAGCAGGCGAATTCAGTTACTGAAAGATGCTGTGACTTCAAGATTTCTAGCAATTGGAGACTCGTGTACTAGCCTGTAACCCGTTATTCGAGTGTCAAAATAATCATTTTCTTGAACAGATCCAGATGTTTTTACGCTTTATGTGATGCTCTGGAAGAATGGGCAAAGATAAGGAAATAGCACCCATTTTATATTAAATTTTTTTATTGCTATTCAATTTTCTGTTGTCATTTTTAGCGAGAACTTACTCCAATCTATTGAGTTAATCATGTCATTTGGCAATTCTATAGATTCGTTGATTGGGTTGTGGTGATGGAGGTGATACCATAAGTGGCTAATTAGGCTGCACATTTGCTAATACACAAAAAAATTTTGGCACCGTACAGTTGTATTAAAAGGCTACAGTTTTCGTTATCCATTGTAACAAACTTTCGCTGTGTTGCGTGAGCCAACTCGAACAAAGACACCTCCTTCTTAACTGCGCGCAAGCTAAGGAGTGAGGGGCTTTTGCCACGTGACTAAATACTGGTAGACTGAGGCTGACTTGACCCGAACACAACGCGTCGGGTCGTTTGGGGGCGTCCATTAATTATGTGAGGTGTTTTTCCAGAATTCAGGACTCCCCCCCACTCTCGTTGAGTCTTTTTGAGATCTGATTGGATCCCTTCCTCTAAAATGACATGAGATTTTGACGGAGGAACCCCCTCCCCCCCCCCCTCCTACTAATTGATCTCGAAACTTTTCGTGACCTTTTTTTTTTAGATCTAATCCTGCCAAGGGCAGTTATACCCCCCCCCCCCCTCCACTAAGGTCGGCTTTTGGATGAAATACCCCGCCTAAAGTCGACTTTCGTGTCATTTGTAGACTTTATTTTTACGGTCCTACAAGAATTTCAAAACCTCCCGTGAGATTTCCGTTGATCCGCCTTCTCTCCCTTGATGAGATTTTATGAGATTTCGCCGGAGCCCCCCCCCCTTCCCATTTCACCTCACGTAATTAATGGACGCCCCCTTTATACTGTTGACATCGCAGGAGCGTGCGTTATTAATTTATTTTTTATAACTATGACTAAAAGGAAGTTTTTTTAAAAGTAATTAATTTGTATATACCGTAAGGCTAACGACGGTTTTTAACTAGTATTACAAACAGTACTGTGCCTACAAAATGTATGACTTTTATTTAATAACTATAGTTAGATGTATTCGTTTGTATTTGATTATTTTTATTACCACTAGGCGATTGTGAAAACTTCGATAGTATAAGAGGTATTTTGTGATAAAATATTTATTACTCTCGAATTTACAGTATATATGTCCTAGGTGCCCAGATTCGCCCTGATAAAAGTTGGGCTGGTCCAACGGTCTAGCACTGATATGATCATAAGAAAACTGTAAGGATTTTTCACATAAGGTCGTCCTAGACGACCAGAACCATGTTTTCCCCTCAAAGCGCAAATGAAAAGAGTCTCCAAAACAACCCTATCCAATACAAAGTGACATATAGCAGTAGAGCTACCTAGGTAGAGGGACATGCACAAACACGCCGTTGAAGCAGCGACACAAAAAAGGGTCAAGTTGTTTCATTCATTCTGTGGTCGTATCTATACTACTACATACGGTGTTCAGCTCACAGGACCAGCTTGATATTAACTTCAGTCTTATGAATTAACTACAATGCTGTTGGAAAGAGGTGCTGAAACACTACTGGCTATCTTTCTGAAAATTACAACTTTTCCATGGATGCTAAAGCCACTAATTTGAAGTGAAAATTTAATCATGATTGTTTGCAGACATACCTGCCTCTAATAGTATATTTTAATTAATTTGCTAATCGAATTTTCTGTCACTTTAAAAATATCCATGAATACTGCCAAAACAGGTTTCATCACATTATCATCAATCAGCAGCTAACGATGCTAAGAATTTCTCGAAAAAATAAAGTACCGGTCGCTGTTATGATGAATACTGCACACCAGAAGGAAGTAATAGATAATCGACAAATTGTGTCATCTATAATATCTTCCATTATTTTCTGTGGTATGCCATACAAATGACTTGACTTTAAGAAGTAAAGAGCAACATCAAGGTGTTCTTGAAGACCTGCTGAAACTAAGAATTGATTCAAGTATTTTAGTTTTAAAACAGCATATTGAAAAAAGTTGAGAAAATTGTTATCTATAATCTTCCCACAGATTAAAAACGAAATAACTGACCTAGGTGGCTTGGTCAATAAAAATGAAATTATGCAGACCGCAAAGAAGGCTTATGCTTATATTGTACTGGCAGATGAGTCGTGTTGTATAGCTGGGAAGAACAGCTTTCCATAAAAATAAGTTTTTATAACGAAGATAAAAATTCAATCTGCAAAAAATTTCTGTGATTCATAGATCTGATGGCTTTGAATGACAAATTATAGCATCAGAAATTTATAGGTTTTAAGAAAACGAAGGACATGGACCTGACAGGTGCATTAGCCAAGGCTATTAAGGGAGTTAATTGGTGGGATTCAAAAATTTTTTTAAAGAGAAATATAAATAAAGCCTTTATTTTTATTGTACAAGCCACAGACTTAACCTGGTTGAAATAATTTAAATCGAATTACAGAAATACAGAACACAATTAACACCATCGAGTGCATCATAACTTTTTATGGAAACCTTTTTACAGAGAAAGTATGTGCCAAATATTTCAGCATTATATGAGATCCACTGGTCTCACAAATATAAGTGTTTTGCTATTTTTAACGAGCATTTTGAAGACATTGTTAATGTACTTTCGAGTGTTTTTAGAGAAGGGAATGATGCGGCGAGGACAAGTGCTTAGCAGTTACTATGCACTGCTACAGACTCAGAGTTCATTATATACATTGGATTGAATACTCAGGATTATTGGTACCTGTTGCCACTGCGTTACAATCAAAGATGATCGACATGTATACATGCATTGATCATATTAATACAGTAATATCTATCATAAACGATCATCACAACAACGCGGACATGGAGAGCTAAAGTATTTTAAACACATCTACCAGAAATGCAGCTGCCATTTTAACCGATATGAAAGTCGGCGCATTGTATCTGTCCAACAACGTCGTTTCAATAACCCTGCTGAGTTTCTATACGATTTTTGAAAGGGATATACTTTCATACCTTATTTAAATTCCTTGATAGTGTTTTGGGATTATACATTACACGTTTTGTTTTAAACCTAACGTTAGTTATTTAATAAATAATCAATTATAGGAAGTATTCAGTTTTAGATCACATTACATGCCTTACAGTAAATCACGTCAGTTTGAAAAATAATCTATTAATCTAATAAGCACTGAAACTAACACTTTATTTGCAAAGAATTACCTATTTAGCTAGCAGCCGAGAAAGCCCTTTCTACTTCTTCGTTCGTTGGATTGATTGAAATGATCATGAAGAAAAAAACTTTTCGAAAATCTTAACAACTTTCTGCACTTTTTTGAGATCATTATATCGGGGAATCACCTCAGTACGTGGATGATCCAGTGTTACGGTCATGCTTTGTGCTTCAGTTGTGGTGTCCAGGTCTTCGTGGTCTACATACGAGTCAAAGTTGTTTCTGTGCACTCATTTTCTTTCAGTTTTTTTTTTTTTTTTTTTTTTTTTTTTTTTTTTTTTTTTTTTTTTTTTTTTTGGGTGGGGGGAGTGGTATAAAACGTCGACAACTGCCAAATGTGTGCTGTGTGAAAAGTACAATTGCAGGTACCAAGGCAGAACATTTTCCATGACAGTTGTTCCGACAGATCTTTTGCCTATAACATAAGATTCAACAGCAACACCGAAGCTTGTCAGTCGTCTTTTGCCCAGACTGATGCAATGCTCTGTGGGGCACAAACCCTGTATTCTAAGCAAACTGATATTAAAATTTGTTTGTTTGCTGTGAGCGAACGTTGGTGATTTTTTTGGAACGTCCACTCATCAAACACTCAACGAAAATCTTTGCCATATTTTCTCGAAACATTCAAACTGAACAATTATGTCAACTTTTATGGTATTTGAAAACTTTGCTATCATAGATCTTATAGAATTAGGAAATTGAAATCCACTTTTTTCTCAAATACAATGAAGTACAGTTTATGACAAACACGTGTTAAGACATCATTTATTCACTAGATTTTTAAATAGCTGTCAATAGTTGTAACCTTCTTCTTGTATTGTTTCTACTTCCTCCTCAGAAACAACTCTAACTGTATCTTTTTTGAGGGTATGATCTGGGAGCTAGTTTTGCAATAGGATGACATAACTCAAATTACAGTAATGCACACAATTAAAACCAACTGGAGTTCTTAAAAAAAATAAAAATAAAAAAAAAACATAAAAGTGAATGTACATACTTATGATGACGGAGGACATAAACACACATTTGTTGCCCTGAGTCAAATGTCAACTTGACGGGTACAGGTGAACGGGGCGATACTACCTGTAGAGAACGAGTCCGACTGGAAAGTGACGACAGGGAGGCAAGATGATGAAGACTGAAACATGTTTTCACCCCATTTTACGGATTGCGGATCCGCTGAATTAGGTACTGGATCCGCCAGACTACCAAATGATGCGGGATCCCGCATTGCTGGATTGCAATCGCTATCTACAACCCAGCTAAAGTTTAAGTAAGTCATTGTTTGATTTTTTTTTAATATTCATTAAGTTTCTGCCAATGCTACAACTTAAAACTTTTTGATTATGAAGTAGCACTATGGTATAAACTATGGAAGGGCAAGGGTATGACAACGGAAAATATTAGAGAACTAGACCTTACTAAAGAGTTAAATGAGACAGAAATATTCTAGAGAACCATCTAAAGTGTTTGTGTATGCTTGGTGTACAAAGAAAACTTTTACAAGAAAATTGTGATAAAATTTCAGATAAAGTAGCTCGAAAATTATGATTAGTGTAATAAACATTAATTAATTAAATTAAAATTAATTAATTAAAATATTATAATATTAAGTAATAAATAAATTATATGTGTATTACATTAATAAGCGTTTTTGTAGCATGCATATTATCAATTTTCTTTTGCCTGCCCCCCCCCCCCCCGAACAAAATCCTGGCTATGCCCTTGACTTTCATCACTTATTCTAGGAGAAGCCTATTGTTTTTGGGAATAAAATGTATTCTAAATATTAATGCATAGTATCAATTATAATTATGCCACATTGCATTCAAACCCAATTGGTAGTTTCAGCATCATGCACTATCAAGGATACTGAACTTTCATCACTTATCCCATGAAAACCCTATCATTTTTCGGTATAAAAATTATTCTAAGTGAGAATCGATAATGTCTGTTATAATTATGCCAAGTTTCATTCAAATGCATCTTCAGTGTGATGCACTTTCCAAGATACATACACATATACAGACAGGCAAAAATGAAAAAAAAAAAAAAATGTTTTGGTTTCTGCATCATTAGTAATGCTTCCTCCAATTAAAATTTTCAAAATCCATTTAATGTACAGATTTTTTCACATTAAACTTTTATCATGAGTATAGATTCTGTGCTTGTTTATGTACAGGTAAATCACTGTATATAACTGCTGCTTATATTGGTGTGCATGGTTTGTGAGTGTGGCTTAGGGATTTATAAATTTTGTCATTAATCTTTTGCACCATGTTAGTGCTTTAGCCATATTCATATTACATATTTTAGCCATTCTTTGTGCAACTAAATATTGCCCTCCCAAAGGTCTGATTCCCGTTGGTACTTAAAAATATAATACCTATAATCAAATACAACTAGTGATTTACAAACCTAATCTTGTGAAATTGTAGCCTTCTTTTTCATCATTTTCACATTTTGCTAAGCCTGTGTGTGAGTTTAAG
Source organism: Vandiemenella viatica (assembly GCA_031002005.1). Classification (NCBI taxonomy): domain Eukaryota; kingdom Metazoa; phylum Arthropoda; class Insecta; order Orthoptera; family Morabidae; genus Vandiemenella; species Vandiemenella viatica. The sequence continues at coordinate 268,034,321 of CM061921.1, forward strand.
TAACATCTATTTTTGAAAAACTGGTATGGTATTACATGAATTAAATTTGGTGCATTATTCCAAACATCATCTCTGTCATCAATGATGCATACCAAATTTTCTCCACAGGGAAAAATTGACCTGAAATGGAATTTATCACTTAGTATTTGAAAAAATGCAAAACTGAAATTTGATTTTAATTTTTTAAATGATGTAATAAATTATGTTATCTACCATAAACATCAAGAAGAAAATAGTCCAACAGAAGAGTAGTGAGTATTGCTACTTGTCTTCAAACAATGTAAACCTTGGTCAAATGTATGTGTTTTTGCATTATTCTCTTTATGTAGTTTGTGTTTTAGTATGGATGATCTGAGCTTTCACCAAACTGACAAGGGAAATTCTGTCTATAAACTGTACCACCTCACTGGAACGGAGCAACATTTTAACACAAATGGCCTGACAGTTACTTTATTTTCTTATTTTTATTTAAAAATCAGAAACCACGAACTGAATGCTGACAAAGGAAATATTGGTGGAAGACAGCAACATAAAAGAGAACAGAAATATTCAAAGATGATTTCTGTAAATTCTTCACTAATGAGGTGATAATCTTCCCTGTAATTTACATGGAGGAAATCTATATAAGAAAATTTACCGAGCGGGGCGGTGTAACGGTTAGTGTTCTCGCCTCGCATTCGGGAGGACGGCGGTTCGAATCCCTGTCCGGGCATCCAGATTTGGGTTTTCCATGGTTTCCCCAAATCACTCCAGGCAAATGCCGGAATGCTTCCTTCAAAAGGCCATGGCCGAATTCCTTCCCATTCCTTGCCCCCATCCTTGCCACCCATCCTTTCCCGTCTCTGAAGACCTCGATGTTAAAAAGAGACGTAAAGCAGTTACAAAAAAAAAATATAAGAAAATTTGTAACTAATAATTAATGAGCGTCATTTGATATTGCAATATAATGTATTTATAGAATAAGCATGGAAGATCTGAGTAGGAACATGAAGAAAAAAATTTGGAGACAAAGTAATTAAGTGAGCTCATTGAAGCTGTTGACCACACATATTATATTTACATATACACAATAATATAAATATATATCTGTGTCCTCATTTAAGGGAATACATTTATTTAAAAATTGACTTTTGCACTCAGTACATTGGTGCTTATTCAACACACCTTAATTTAATGGCTAATGGAATCAGTACATATGAAAATAATATAATGCCTATATTAGAGGTATAACTCAGAAGTGATCAAGAGTTGACACAAATACACCTGTTGTGTTGTGCTCGTCACATAGCATCAGTCAAATATGGAAAACTCAGGTAACTTTGCTTCCAGTCAGAAGACAACACATTTATTTCTTGTCAAAATAAATACAGATGAAACCATAATCAGAATTGGAACAGAAAAATACATCACCTTGAGAAGCTAACAAAAAAAAAAAAAAAAAAAAAAAAATGTAATAATATATGTATTCCTAATTCACTTTTGTTTAAATAATGGTTTCTCTCTTTTTTTCCTAACCAAAACAATTACTGTTTGAAAGGTAAAGTAGAGAACAGAACTAATGATGTTATACAAGATGAAGCAAAAACTCGACAACAAATGTTCAACCTCAACACATAATGGTACAGTGTTTATGGTTACCCAATGCCTTTATTTTGTTAAAACTAAATTGATACATAGATATCTGCATTTCCTGATGATGTACTAAACAGAAGACTGAACAGTACCAACATACTATTCAAGTGACAAATACTACTATCTGTTACTTAGCCTATCATCCTTGAGAAAATAATATATATGTTATATTTCACCTTGAAAGAATCAACGTACCAAGAGGAAATTATAATTTTGCATGCACATTCACAATTTTGTCTTCACATAAGATGGTGAACAACCATGATATACTACTTTTTTCAGAAATATTTTTTTAAGCCAGGCTGCTTAATTACACATTTAGCTAAAATCTGGTATTTTTAACTGGTTAAAAAACACAATTCAACTACCTAAAAAAATAAAATAGATTTAGTAAACAAGGTTGACACAGTCTGTTTGTTGCCTTTCAGACAAAATTATATTGTGAATGTGAGAATTGAGTCTATCCCAGTGTATAGCTTATAAAAATTCTTCATGGTGTTTTGCTGGATAGGTTCTGCCATACATGATATTATCTTGCAGTCTTCAGCATGTTCGTCTAATGCTGACTTGTCTAACTATAGCAAGTGGAGATGTTACTGGTGCTTGATGCAGTGTTCATCTATGGTTTTAATTGTTTGGTCCATGTATATTTTGTCACATTCACATGGTATCGAGTAAACTCCCAGAATTTGAAGACTGAGGTCATCATTCACAGAACACATAATATCTTGTATCTTTGCTGGTAATCGAAAGGTACTCCTTATGCCATATCACGTGAGAATTCTTCCTATCTTCCCAGAAGTATTCCCAGCATAAGATAGCACTGCAAGGGCTCTTGATGGTTCTTCTTGTTCTTCAGCACAGGGACAAAATGCTTGTTTAATTTGCTGTTACAATTGTCCATTTTGCCTGAAAACCTTCTGAATGTGTTTTATTTTATCTTGCAAACTATCATAATTGGAGATGTGGTCCTGCGTGGTCAATGGTGCTTAATTAAAAGGTCCAGAAACAGGAGCACGCCATCTTTGCCAACCTCTATAGTAACTTGTATATTCAGATTAACTGAATTCAGGTGTTTCAGGAATTCTTCAAGTGCCAAGGAACCATGTGGCCAGATTATGAATGTATCATCCACATAACAGTAGAAGCACATAGGTTTTAATGGAGCAGTTTACGAAGCCACACAGCCCTTTCTTGAAAATCCTCCATGTACAAATTCGCTACCACTGAAGAAAGTGGCAACCCCATGGCTACACCATCTGTTTGCTCATAAAATTGCCCATCATACACAAGGTACGTAAACATGCTGTAATAGGTCTGCAATCTTGTGGTCGAAATGTCATTTATTAATTCTAGAATCTCCTTCACAGTTACTCGTATGAACAAGGAAATGACATCAAAGCTCACCAAGAGGTCAGAATCTGACAAGTCACTCCCTGGATTGTCCATAAAAATTCAGCAGAGTTCCTTAAGTGGTGAGTGCAATGTTCCACCTGTGGACTTAGTTGAGATGTGAGATAATCTGCCATTTGGTATGTTGCAGCACTGATTGCACTGACAATTGGATGTAAGGGCATGTTCTCCTTGTGGAGATTTGGTAGCCCATATAACCTTGGTGGCCTGGCCACGCGAGTTCATGTGTATTTGATGGTCTCTTCTTGTAAACTGGATGTTTCTTTAGGACTTCTGTCTCATTAACTACTTTGGATATAGAATCAGCTTTATCTGACTTATAAATAGTGTTGTTTAGTAAGCTCCTGACTTTGGGTCATACTGTTCTGCTGGCAGTAAAACTGTAGCATTTCCCTTTTCTGCAGGTATGACCACAATGTTTTCATTATTGCGTAATTCCCATAATGCTTCATGCTCTAGCCGCATGATGTTGGCCTTGGGTGGTTCAGCGCTCTTCAGGGTGCGACATGTTTTACATCGTATTTCTTCTGCTGCATCAGCTGGGAGTGAGGCTGAGACACAACTGACCACTGCATGCATTATATGAAGCCTCGTTGACATGGCAGCCAATGGGAGAGCAGCTTGCACAGTGGGCCTCATATGCTACTGCTGGCTGCTGAGTATATCTAAGAGCAAGAATTGCAAGGAATTTACAATCGGTGATGTGTTGTCATAATAGATACTTTGAGCTACCATTTCACCTGATGAAGACAGTGGAGGTAGCTGTCAAAACATCATGTATGGCACAACTTATCCAGCTGAACACTCGTGAAGAATATTTATTGTATATTGTGAATGTCAACAGTATTTCACTATTTGCATTTTCTTTTTCTTGGCTGATAAGAGACACAATTCTAAGTTTCATCAAACTATGTTACCAAAAGCACTATACCGCCATACACTAAATTGCTTGGAGAGATGTAAAACACAAAATGTTACACAAGAACAATAACTGATAAAAATAATTTCTTGCCCACCCTAGCTTACATAGATACGATGTGGTATTTGTGGCATATGGCTATTTATAAACACAAAAAAATCAGACATTATTTTAAAATTTCTTTAAAGACAATTATATTCATATTGCCACCAGAAGAAAGCACAAAAAGATTTCATTTTGATATCACGCTGTAATTATACTTGTTAGGTTTTATGTATTGACAGCTATAGAGAAAATACTGAATCTGCTGAAAAGATTTACTTTCCTCATTTTAGTTTGACGCGGATTCTTTGTTTCACATGTTGGTTCCCACCAACATTACTATTGAAAAAAGTCAGTTGTACAGTATTAATAAAAATATAGAGAAATTATAGTACAAGATAATTATAAAATCATGTAGTCAATTTTTCAAATAAATCACCTTTTACTTAAACCTCTGTTTGTAATCTGTGAACAGCACAAATACAATCGAATTTGAATTCAGATGTTTCAGGTATAAATCAGTAAGAAATAATGAAACAATATCTGGTTCTAAAACAAACTTCTTTGTGCCACTAAAGATTGCCCTCCCAAAAGTCTGATTGCCCTTGGTACACAACTTTCCCAAGGTCCTTTTTCCACCAATTCCCACTAGGAAGAACACTTCTAGGAACTCCTAAACTGAGAATCACTTACTGAGGAATGCTCTCTCACCATGATTGCTCAGATGCCTGCTCGAGATCATTTAGAACAGGCTCCCACTCTTCAAGAAGTCAAAATATCTATGCTCAGTTCTTTAAGGAAAGAGGTACCAAACTTAGTCAGCATACCCCACATGCTTATTGTCAAGATAAAACACTATGCAACAATCCCTGCTGACATGGGAGATGCAGTAATTATCACAATCTTCAAAAAATGGAGACAATGCTTAATGTGACAACAATTATGGAATATACCTGCTTTTGGTTGCTAAGAAAATTCTTGCCAAAATCTTATCTAATCACCTAACACCTTGAGCAGAAGAATTTCATCCAGAAATACAATGTGGTTTTATGCCAAATGGAGGTACAGTTGACATGATCTTCAGTGGTACACAGCTTGAAGAAAAATACAGAGAACAAAATCAACTTTTTTGCATGTCTTTCACAGATCTTGTAATAGCATTTTATTCTGTTAATCAAAAAACTCCCTGGAGTATTTAATCCTTAGTTGGGTGCCCTGCCTAATATATCTGAATAATTTAGCTGCAATATTACAGCAACTGTTACTACCAGGAGAGCTCTTCCAGATCACTGCAGGTATTAGGCATCTGTTCTGGCTTCTACCTTATTTGCAATATTTGTGAGAACTCTGCCTCATCTTATTAATGCAAAGAAAATCATCATTTGTATATTAATGTACAGAACTGATGTATTTAATCTTAATATACTATGAGTCAAGACCAAAGTAACCTCAAAATCAGTCGTTGAACTTCAATAACACAGACAACATTATTATCCTAGCTACCTCAAGGAGGAATTAGAAATTATTTTAAATGGATTTACACAAGCATACAAGCTGAACACTACCTAGATGCAGATCCTATACCAGCCTGCACCAAATACCAACATAGTGGCCCTATTTATCAGAATTAAGGGAAAAATTCTACAGGAAAAAAAAAAGAATGTTGGTATAGAAATTCATACTAAATAAGATGTAATAGTGCAGCTTACAGTTGTATTTTAAGTATGACATTCATGATATTTGTGCTCAGACAGACCCTATCTTTGCAGTAACACTGAAATACTAATTTTGATGATAACATGATTAGCATTGAGGTAATCAAGCATCAACTTTGATGGGTTTGACATGTCATCTGAAGGCCAAACATTACCATCCCAAAATAAATAATGCATTCATGACTAAAGAATTTACAAAACATTGGGGAGTACAAATGAGATCTTACAATACTGGGCTTAAGTTTAATCTGTAGAATGTCTAATAAAGATAAACAACTGGGAAGATATAACCACCGATCAATCTGCATGGTAGCAAATGGTGCACAAGGGCTCACAGCATTTTGAACAACAATCTGGCAAAAGAAATTGAAGGAAGAAATGGGAGATGAGAAGAGCAGTTTTCCCGAGCTGATGTACTCAGTGTGTGCCATCACTGTGGAGACTGTGAAAGAACCTGGATTGTTTCAAGAAGTTTTAATGAAATAAGTTTAGAGTTATAGTGGAGCATGGTGAGTGAGTGGTAATGCTCTGGCTTCATATTGGGGAGGATGCGGGTTCGAATCCCCGTCCAGTCACGCAGACTTTAGTTTTCCATGGTTTCCCCATATCACTCCAGGCATATACCAGGATGGTTCCTTCAAAAATTCATGGCCGAATTACTTCCTGGTCCCCAGACCTTTCCCACCTCTAATGACCTCAACACCAATTAGGTGTAAGGCAAAAATATATATATATGCGATGTTGTTGCAGGCCATGTTTCCATAGTTGCTTAATTAATTACTAGCTGAATGAACACGCCAATGCAACTGTTCAATTTATTTATTGCTGCGTCGTATGCGTTTCACCTCTCATCGAGGCATCATCAGCGACGAATCTGTGTTACAGTTTTTATATACAGTTTTATATACATTTTTATCCTATTATTACAAATTATGAGCATATTTTTTATGAGATATTTTTATAGCTAATGGTTACTTACCATTTACATTTGTTAATATGGTATGCAGCTGCGCATCTCCATTTCTTTATACAAAGCTTGGTTTGCCTGTATCGTATTTACACTATTGTGTGTTTTCATCATTCTGGGGCCAGCTGGTTTGTTTATGTCGTGTCTGGTGCGCTTTCGCATCCTTCGGTTGTCTGTTGTGGCCATCTTGTTTGTATATGTAATGTCTCGTGCCGATAGCACGAGTTTTGAAGCGTGCGTGTATGTGTGATGGTCTTGTTAGAATGTTTTATATGTATGTGTGATGTTTATATGTGTGGGGTTGTATTATACAGTTTGTGTTTATTTTGTTTCGTATGTCGAGTTTGTGTATATTAAATTGAGTAAAGTTTTATTTGTGAGGTTTACTTGGTCATTTAGTACCTGTTTGCCTTCATTTTTTGCTTTTTGAATATATAAGTTTTCCTGTATAGTGAGTGTGTTGTGTCTGTGGTTGTTGATAGTGAGAATTTGCATATCTGTGTTTATGTTTGTTGGTGAATGGTCATTTTCTATGAGGTGTTCGGCAAATGTGGAATGGTTACTGTATTTTAATTCTCTCATGTGTTCTTTGTATCTGATTTGAACTGTCTTAATGTTTGCTCTATGTATACTGCTTCACATTTTTGACAGGTGAGTTGGTAAATGCCTGAATTGTGATATTTGTTTGTGTCTGAATGGGGTCTAATTTGTCTTTGCAGTGAGTTGTCAGTTCGCAGTTCAATGTTAATGCCTTGTTTTTTTTAAAAAATGTATGTGATTCGGTGTGTGTATTTGTTAGAATATGTCATTGCATACCATTTCCTTTTGTTTTCATTGTACTGTGTGGTTTGTGTGTTTGTTTTAACTGTGTGTGTTGTAGATGTGTTTTTCTGGTGGGATCTATGTGGTTGCAGTTTGGTTGTGTTGTTTATTATCTGTTCTTTTTTCATTTGGTTAATTATTTTTCTGTTTATTGTGTCAACTGTGTGCGGTTCATATCCATTTTTTGTTGCTATTTCCTTTATTGTGTTGAGTTCTATTTGGTAGTTGTTCTTTGTCTGTGGGATTCTGTTTAATCTGTTTAGCATGATACGTATTGCACCTTGTTTGTTATTGTGTAGGTGGTTTGATGTGGAATGTATTATCTGGTCTGTTGCTGTAGGTTTTCTGTATACTTGGAATGAGTGTTTGTTTTCATGTTTTGTAATGGTGAGATCAAAAAAATTTATTTTCCCTATGTCTTCTTTTTCTATTGTGAATGTAATTTTTTGTCAATATTGTTTATGTCCTGGTGTAATTCATTTATTCTTTCATCTGATTCATTTATGAGGCATAGAATATCATCAACATACCTCCACCAATACAGAATTTTGTATCCTTTCTGGGGGATTAGTTTTTGCAGTATTTCCATTTCTATGTTGTCTATGAATATCTTGGCTAAGGTGCCTGATATTGGAGATCCCATAGGCAGTCCTTCCTGTTGTAGGTAATATTTATTATTAAAAGTGAAATTATTCTGAGCTATCAGTATTTCTATTGTATTTTTGATTTCTTCTATATGGTTGCTGGGTAGTATTTTGTAAGTATTCGGGTTTGTATTGATTAGTTCTATGGTTTCTTTGATTGGGATGTTACTGTACATATTTTCAATATCAAATGATACAAGTGTTGCTGTGTTTGGGATGTGTGAGTCTTTCCAGGAAAGCAGGCCAGTTTGATGCGACATTCGAAAGTCACTATCCAACTTCATCTTCTGGCGAAACATCGGGATCCGGAAAATGAAGTCAGACAGCAACTTTAGCATGTCACATCAAATTGATTCTCTTCCATGGTGATACAATGGAGATTTTATAACTATCTCTTAACCACATCTTAGTATGTAGGCACTTAGAATTATATTGCTAGTATTGGATATAGAAAGCTGAAGTTACATGCGAAGCTGGAATAACATAACAGGGAAGCCGTCATAATACCATTCTATAATTGAACCTATCTTTTGAAGAGAACCAATTTGCAAAAGGATTTAAAATAGAAACAAACTAAGTGAAAAGGGGGGTGGGTGGGGGGGGGGTAATTGTGGGAGACTACCTATCACAGTTCCTTCCACAGATATTTGTTTGTGGTTTAAAATTTTGTCATTTTCTGTGGACATGTTGTGTCAATATCATTTGTACTCAATGTTTTCGATTTTACTATCCTTTGCTAAGATATATAGCCAGTGGAGTTTAGAAAACCTTAAACTGGCTACATATAACTGCCCATAGGACAAATATGTCTTTATTAGGTGTAACCCTGCTACTTTCAGTGTCTATTCCTGAGCTTTATTGACAGTCATTTCAAAGGCTAATTTTAGTGGGAACTATAGTCTTTTAAAATGGAATGGTAAATCTGTTGGAATTATTGGGATTTGAGGAATGATCATCACCTTCTAAATTTCCAGTCATAATCTAAGTTTTTATTATGTTGTGGTCCAGATGTGTTATTTGTAGGCATGTGCCATTGCACAGTTACCATTCACTGAGGCTGCACATCAGTAGTATGGAAACTCAGACTTTTAAACTAAATTTACTAGAAGGCACACTCATTAACTCAAAAGAGTTATGGAACTCTGTGAGATATGTGGCAACTTGAACAGTATCCACGACACTGTCCACTGATAGATATTCCACTATTTTTGCTTGAGCTTGCAACATCATTTTTTCATGTATTTGTCCAACAGTTTTGTAGTTGGTGCTAAAATTGTTTCTATACATAAAATTTATGAACAGATCACACACAAACTGATTGCACAAGTAACAAAGCCTGAGTGATTGATATAACATAAAAAAGTAAGCTTTTATGGCATTGTTGGCCAGGAGATCCTGAAGGATTGTGCAACGGCGTGCATGATAGAGTTTCAATTTGTTCTGCATTCTAAATCTGTCGTGGCTGGACCTACAGTTCAATGTGTAATCTGAACCCTCCAATGTTAAGGCATGGCTCATATGATCAAACAAAACTCTTAAAAATTTCTGTCTCCATCAGGATTTGAACCCAGGACTGCCCCACAAACTGTTGAAAGCAATCGTATAAACCAGTGAGCCACCATACTGCTCACTTATATAACATTACAAAGACTTGCACATATTGTGCGGCTGTCTGTCATTGTATAGTTAGATTTCAAAGCTTCATGTCAAAATATTTTTTTACCCCAAAAAAATATATCGTATGTCCTAACTAAGAACACATAGTATTTCCTTCTCAAATTTCTTCAGGATAGGTTTAACATTTTGCTGTGAAAGCATAACAAACAGACAGAGTTACTTTCAAATTTATACTATTATATTGGTATAGATTAGTATATTATTATTAGTAAATTAGTAATTAGTAAATTAGCATAGATCATACAGAAACTGACTGCAAGAGAAACAAAGCCAGTGCAACTAATAGAGCGTATGGCATATGGCATTGTTGTATGTGAGATCCAGAAGGATTATTCGGCCACCTGTGTGACTGAGTTTAGATTTGCCACACATTCCGCTTCTCTTGTAACTAGACTTACACTTTAACATGTATTCTGAACCAGAGAACATTTTGGTGATGCTAGTATGATTAAAAATTTCTTGATACCCTGGGATGTGAACCCTAGACCAGATATTGTGCCTTAATCAATGAATCACACATACAATATTATATTACAGAGACTTGTGAATGCTATTTGTCCATCTATCAGTGTTCAGTTAGTTTTCAAAATTTAATGACAAAATATTCTTTTCATCTAAAAAATGTACTCTTTGCCCCAACTAATGACACATAGTATTTCCTTCCCAATTTTCTTTACGTTAGATTTAACATTTGGCTGTGAAAGTGTAAGAAACAGACAGATTTACTTTGACATTTTTAATATGATATTAGTATAGAATAGTATATTAGTAATTATTAAATTAGCATAGATAATATAAAAAGTGACTGCAAGAGACACAAAGCCCAAGTGACTAATATAGTATAAAAAATTAAACATGTATGGCATTGATGTATGAAGATCCAGAAGGATTGATGGCCATCTGTGTTACACAGTTTAGATTTGCCACACATTCTGCTTCTGTTGTTGCTGAACTTACATTTTAACATGTAGTCCAAACCACAGTACATTTTTGTGTATCTCGAATGATTAAAAATTCCTCGCTTCACTGGGATTTGAACCCTAAACCAGACATTGACCTCTCGCAAAGGAAATGCCTTAATCAATGAACCACAAAAACAATATTACATTACAGAGACTTGCACATGCTATATGTCTGTCTGTCACTGTTAGGTTAGTTTTCAAAATTTAATGATAAAATTTGTTATTTATCCCAAAAATCCTTATCTGTGTCTTTTTTAATGGTACAATGTATTTCATTTTCAATTTTCATCAATTTATGTTTAGCTGTTTGGACATGAAATCATAACAAACAGACAGGGAGGCAGAGTTATTTTGACATTTATAATATTAGTATAGATACTCCAGAAATGCTTCCAATGATTGAAAATTTAACCTTTTACTTACTTAAGGATGCTTGTCTTAGAGTTTGAACTGAAGCAGTCATCCCTTGATAAAATACGATGAGAGAAAAACTTCCCATCTGGGTCAAGTAGCGTAGCTACCTTCTCTGCATATTCGCGTGAACCTAATGTGCAAATTCTTAGTTCAAAATATGCACTAACTTCTGAAAGGAATGTTTTAGTGCCAGGCCTTATGCGAGTATGATACCATGAGGATGTAGACCCTTCATGTTGGAAATGGTAGACATCCTAAAATTAAAACAATTCATCTTAGACACTGAGGGAAAAAAGGAGTAAAAATATAAATTTGAAATACAAAACTTTCAGTGAGGCTAATAGTGAAAAAAGCTATATAAAAAAAGTTATACTATAAATGAATTATTTCTTAACTACTGCATATCAAGATTAGGTAACATAGATTCTCTGCAACCCTATCTCAAAATGCAAAGGAGTGGGCAGTTGTATGGTTCTTGATGTATATAATCACAGAAATAAAACATTTTTATATTGTAATGACTTCTTTGACACCATGCAGACAGTGAAGCTGGATAGGTTGGTTAGAAGAGAGCATACTGGAGTAAGAAAACAGGAACAAGAAATTAAGAGCCGCATAGAGGGACACTAATATAATGGCTGAAGGGAAAACACCTAAATACATGGCTATAGAATTTTATGGGTAGATTAGAAAATTAAGGGAGATAGAAGCATTCAGTTGGTTATGAGTAAAGATGATAAAGAAGCTGCCAAGGATATATAAAGGAAGGAAATATTAAGCAACTGGTTTGGCAAGACCATTGAAAGACTGTCTTGTAGGGATAGTGAGGCAATTGTTAGGACAACTTTACCACATATGTAGACTATGGAATTAGAAATAGTTTTTAAGGATATTATGAGGTAATTATATAGGTTAATAACTGCACAAGGGGTCAAATGGCTGGTTTGGGCCCATGTGGAGCATACTGATGCTCATAGCTATGCCTCATAAAATGCCAGGAAATGCCCTCCTATAATACTATTGAAATGGCAAGTCCCTTTTCAAAATCCATTATTGTGACAATTGATACTCTGGGGTGTTAATCACAGTGTAGCTGAGAGAAAAGGGTGAGGGCGAATTTCTGTCATCTTAAAATGGGAAACTTAGGTTAAAGGAAAGGAACCATGACAGGAAACTAAGGGTAGGTGGAACTCTCAGCCCAGCAAAGGCAACCCGTCTAGATAATGGTAACCCAAACTATTACTCAGAATGCTTGGAAGCTGCAAGTTGACAGCCCCAGTGCCAAGTTTAACCTGTGCAGCACTCGTAATGTGGCCAGAGGATTTTGATATTACTGGCGTGCTTCAAAATGTAGAACTGGATGGTCCACAGAAAGTACTTAAGCATGTCAAGGACAGGTGAATAGGTATCGTGGATCTTTTAAAATTAGTTATATGGAACGTCAGGAGACTAGGTAATAAAGAAGTGGAACTGGAGAATAAACTAGATAAGAAAGGAATTAATATCACTGTTATAAACCAAACCAAGAAAAGTAGGCACTACATGATGATTGATTAATTAATTTAATTTAAATGCGATGGAGCACTTACTTCGGTGGCAATTTCCCTACACACCCATTTTTTCCCTTTCATGTTCCCACTTACCTTTTCCCTCTACTAATTTCAACTTTAAATTATTTTAGCATTGTTGGCAAATTATTCATCATTTCCTTGATAATTTATTCCAATCCCTGAACTCCCTTATATGTGAAAGAAAATCTTCCCATATCCTTGTGCCTGAAATTGAGTGCCAATTTGTGATCACACTCATCTTTTCCCTACTGTGAAGTACAACAAAATCGACATAAAAGCAGCAACATGGAAATTCTGGTAAATAAAAAAAATGAAAAAACCAAAGATAATAGAATATTCTTTCGTAAATAAAAGAAAAAATATGTAATAAATTCAAAAGAGATAGAAGACACTTAATGCATGTGCCCCCGGAGGTAGAAAACAAAGAGGACACAAAGCTATTTTATGACGAGCTTCAACACCAGCTAAGTAAAGTCAATAAGAGTAATCATGTCCTTACATATGGTGACTTAAATGCCAGGGTTGGCAAAACCCCAATTTTGGAAGTAGTTGGGGAATTTGGAGAATAGCATATAAACAGAAATGGGTAGGAACTTCAACAGTTTGCCACATTCAACCAGCTGAAGATCACTAACATTTTTTCAGGAAGAATGATATTCACAAGTATACTTGTAGTGCCACTGATTGCTAATCGACTATATAATGACAAATGATAAAATTTTGAAACCAAATAGAGAATGCCCACTTGGAACACTATTTAGTGGTCTCAATGATGACAGTGATTGCAAAATAGAAGAAAGTAAAACTATCGACAGATACATGCCTATAAGTTTTTAAAGTGTACCTACTAAAACAAGAAAACATTAAAAGACCATATCAAACTTGATTATTCTTTAACCCTCAATTGGAGGGTCAGGCGTACAGAGTATGCCAATGAGATATATCTGGCTGTGTATAACAGACTACCTGTTTCTAAACCCTCATCACCCCTCTACCCTCCCAGCAACTATCCCTCACAACAATGCACCTAGTGGATCCAGTCACTTTGGCTTCTGACTTCCCTAATTAATCTTTTCTCATTCATATGATACATTGGTGAACCCTATATGCCATCCCTCCCAGTATGTCAAGAAAGGATTATGTATCTCCTGAAAGCAATAGGTGGGTTTTACTAGAATATTTGAATGAAAAGACACTTTGAGTTGTTGACAGTGCATCAATGAATCAGAGTTTACTGAACTTCTGAACATGAAACTGTCTTAGAAATTGATCACAGAGAGAATGTGACACGATTAATCTGTGGTCACCTGGCAGTTACCACTAATGAGACATTGAATCTCACATGGAGTCACTGCAGTTGCCAGCCTGCTGCTTTGCTTTTCGGCAGCCAATGGTATTTGCCTTTCAGCTTCGTTGAAACAACAAACTGATCGTCTAAAAGTGCTGACATATACTTTTGTATCACTTTATTTTTCAGCCATTCATGGATGCGAATGGGCATTTCATCTTTCAGATTCAAGAGTTCTATTGGAGAACACTGTCTAATATGAACATCAATGTCAGCCATTTTGCAAGCAGATGCAGTGCTGCCACCTGTTGATGTGGGAAAATGTTACTGCAGTGAAGAGGTTTGAATAATAGCACCATATTCAAATTTTCCACATAATTAACTTATTTAAGGAGAAAAAAAGGAGGCTTTAGTTTTAATTGACCCTCGTACAATTTATTTAGTGAACAACAGTGGAAGGAATACTATAGGAACTTGTGATATAAGGGATTTCATATTCCCAAAAGTAGCAACTTCAGTATAATAGCACTGTGGATCTTATCTCTATGGAGGAAATACAATTAGTGCTGAGAAATATGAAAAATAGAAAGGAATATGGCCCTGATGAGGTCATCATGTAACTATTAAAATATGCTAGCAGTCTGTGTCAATTTAGAATATTACATCTATAAATTTTTCCTGGAAAATCTATAAAATGTCAAGCAACTGGAAAAGAAGAGAGGTTATATATCTATCTTTAAAAAGGGACAGAAAAATGAATGGAAAACATTGTAGAGGCATTAGTCAAATGAACGCTGTTTACAAATTACTTGTAAAAATAATAAATCTCAGATTGAAGATTGTAGCAGAAGATAAAATATGGAAGGAACAAGCAGGGTTGCAAAACAGTCATAAAATCTTTATCATTAAGAGAATTCTAAAAAAGAGACATGAAGTATTTATGGAAACTCATAGAGCTTTAATTGACTTCAAAAATGATTTTAATAGTGTGGATGAATGCAAAATACAAGACATAATGATTGTGAACAGCTACAGAGGGATCTGTGTCAAAATATTAGCTCATCAGACATACAGATGCAAAAATAACGGTTTTTAATGGTTGAATGGAGGATGAGGAATTGATTGTATCAAGTATAAAATCTGAATATCTTTTGATTGTAAAATTCATTAGGTTTGATATGTTTTGGAGATGAGAGGAGAAGGTTTAAAGGTCAAGCATCAGTTAGAAAGTAATATGAGGGGCGTGTCAGGTAGACAAAGGTATTGGGCTACTAAACCACATTCAGGTCAGCATTGTCCCAATATTATGCATACCAAATATAGGAATTGGAGAGGTACAAAAGAAGGCAGCTAAATTTGTTTTGTTGTCTGTAATCAATATGATAAAGGTCTTGGGTTAGGAGCCACTGGAAAACAGAAAGTAGGTGTAGAGAGTGATTAGGATGTATAATAGCCTTTTTATTTTGTGAGAAGTCCTGAACGAATATTAAGCGAAGAATTAGGAGTAATTTGGAGAATGTAATAGAGGATCATGACAGTAAAAAACACATGATTTTAGGCATAATGGGGTTGAATAGTTTTCTTTTGTAGATAGGGGTGTCAGGAACTGGAGTAACTTATGGAGGAAGATGCTGAAAAGTTTCTCTAGAATAGTTAATTTAATATCAAAATTCATGTAAATCAAAAAGTAAATTTGTTGGGAAATCATCATCAATAATTACAATGGTTTACATAGCATGGTTTTGAAAGGTTGAAAAATTCAGCACTGCTACTGCAAGGCAGTCAGTACAATATCTCCACCATACACCAGAGTCACTAGAGAGTAAAACAATAATAAGTATAGATGAAGGGACTGTTATTTACCAATTATAAACAGAGGATTGCACCAACTCACAAAACATTAAAAAAGACAAAAAATCTAAATAAATTAAACTGTTGCCTGTCAAAATATCTTATATAATCCTCTTGGGTGTTCAGCCAGATGTTGTTGCATACACACAACATTTTGACATCTATCTCAGCTGTCTTCCTCAGGTGTCAGGTCTCTTCTAGCTGTTGCAATTTGATTGTCACCACTTCGACTTTCATAGCCATCCATCCATGAATAAGGCAACTAAATAACTACATGAACTCTTTGGTTCCAGGGTTTGATCCAATGGCTAATGTCTGAGTCTATATTTCAAACCTGGCTTTCTGTCTTAATCATCATTTGAGTTTAAGTAACTATGGCTGTGTTAAAACTTATTAACTAGGGCATTTTTTAAAGCCTAAACGTACTGTTGGAGGGTGGTTGGACTAGTATGTCATCCTCTGCATTAAGTGGAATAATTGTTCTGGGTGTCGGCTGGGTCTCTACCATCTTATAGCTGTTGATTGATGCTCATGACGGCTGCCATAATGGCAACAGCTACTTTGGCTGGCACCTCTCAAATGGTGCCTAGGAGCTCATCTCGGTCGGCTGCCTGGCCACAGTAGTCAGCCTGGCATGGTGGAGGGGACTTGTCTCGCTCTCTACTTCCATGCTGCTTGGTGGCCGAGCGCCTAGTGCGCCGATTGCTGTGAAGTTGTTCAACTATCTTAGCCTGCCCTGTTATAGTGGCCCGCATGTGCAGACCTTTCTGTGATTGGCTGCTTTCCCTCGAGGTCACAGGAAACGTGATGTTGGCTTGATGGAGATGGAGTCTGGCAGGGCATCCACCCCAGCTGGCTCCGTTGATGGTGGTCCTGCAGTTGCTATGAGGATTGTCCCATGGTCGTGCTCCCTGGTGCAGTCCCGGGTGAGATGCCCGAAGAAATTGCACCGGTAACACTGGGTTGTGCAATTGGCAGCTTATCTTTGTTTCTACCTTGTGCCCGAGCAGTGTGGTAGGGTGCTTTGCCAGCAGGAAATGTTCAGCTTGCTGGACAGTGAAGAGTGGAAGGCGCTTGTTCATGCCTGGTTGCCTCATCTGGTGGACCTCTGTGGTGGCGACCCCGCAGGAGCTTAGCTCTGTGGCGACCGACTGCTTGGACTCGTCGTTTGGTAAGACGTGGACCACCAGCTTGGCGGGCTTCCTTGGTATTTGTGGGGTGTGTTGGATGCTGTTTGCCTCCAGAAATTTTTGCAGGTGTTTAGTTGATCCAGGTGCTGTGGCAAAAATCTCAGGCCGTCTTTCGTTGGGAATGTGAGGACAAGGTTCGAGGTTTCCATATGTTGCCTTGCCAGCAGCTCCATGAAGTTGCCATTGTAATGAGTCAGCAGCGGTTGGACATGCCCATTTCCAGCCCCCCCCCCCCCACTTTCCGGCGGCTGCACCTCGTCAGTGACAAAGTTGTCTCCCGGCTTCACAGTTTTCATTGGCGTGGCTGGTGGCGTCAGGTCGGGCGACATTGGGGACTCCGGCAGCATCACGGGAATTGTTGTTGTTGATGGATTGGCAACAGAGTCAGCTGCTGGCTGTTCTGGACTGTATAAATTGCGCCAAGGATTTCGTCTGCTGGAGGGACTCATGGAGGGACTGGATGTAGACTGCCAAGCAAGGGAATTAACAAGGGCGATACAAAGGGCCATGAGGGAGGCAATACCTCTCAGGAGGAATGTACGGGTGCGGGATATTCCATGGAGTGAGAGGTTGCAAAAACTTAGAAGTGATATGGGTAAATTAAGGAGGGAGTACCAGAAGTGTTTAATAGCTTCTGATAGGAAAATTCTTCTTGAGAGGTATAGGGCAAAAAAGAGGAAATTTGGGGATTTACTAATAAAAACAAAGATGACAAGCTGTTTTATCCAATCTGAGATCGGATCCATGGGGCATCCCCTATAAGGTTGTAGCAGGGAAGTTTAGACCACTTTAGACTACTTTAATGACGATCAGGAAGTTGGACGGCGGGATGATCAGTGAATAGAGCGAAACAGCATTGGAGTTACTAAATGCACTACTTCCAGATGATTGCATGGCGATTGAAACAAATGAGCAAAAATTGGAGTGGGAACAGTTGGAACAAGTATATACAACTCAGGTAACTTCAGCGGAAATTGGAATTAAGGAAGTAATAATGGAAATAAACTCAATGTCATGGAATAAGGCACCAGGCCCGGATGGAATATCTGCTGAAGTGCTACATTCACTGATGGTCCAGCTGGCTTGACCCCTGGTTGGCTTATTTAACAACTGCCTCCAGCACAAGAGAATGCGTAACATTTGGAAACAATGTAAGGTAGTGATCCTGAATAAGGGGGGCAACAAGGATCCGACTCTTGCAAAGTCCCATTGGCCGATCTGTCAGCTTAATGTGTTAGGGGAAGGATATGAGAAAGTAATTATAAAGCAGTTACATGCTTACAGGCAGGATTATGGGTTGAACGAAAATCTATATTTATTTAGGCCAGGTAGATTGACTGAGGATGCTATCAACAGGGTTAGTACTATAGTGAATAACAGCAAATCGGAGTATGTAGTGGGTATCTTTTTGAACATTTCAGGGGCATTTGACAACTTATGGTGGCCTGCTTTGTTCAGCCACTTGGGGCAAATTCAAAGTGATTTATATGCAGTAATCAAGGATTACTGCAAAGATAGATATGCAACCCTGAGATGTCCACGAGAGATAATTGAGAAAAAGCTAACCAAGGGTTGCCCACAGGGCTCCATTGGTTGTCCAGTAATGAGGACACATCGTTCGAAAAAGCTCTGGAAAGACTGGAGGGACTGGAAGGGCTCCTATTATCTGTGGCGGTCGAAGATGATCCGGTAATTCTGATAGAAGGTAACAACAGGAAAGAAGTTGAGTCAAGATGCAGAACTGCTGTGGAGCATCTAGGCAATTGGTGTTCAGAGGTAAAACCTAGGGGTAACCTTGGATGAGCTGCTAAACTTCACCCAGCACATCTCGGAGGTTTGTATTGTACAAAACTGGTGCTTAACAAATTAATCAGTATTGGTCATAGGAGATTTCATGTACTGATGACAACAATATGGAGATATCATGACTTGATTTTGGTTTCACTAGTTGGATACGCAGCAAGTAGCTAGGTGCACAGACTTGTCAAACCAGAAGAGTCCAAAGGGGAATTCTGATAAGACTGAGTGGCACGTATAGCATGGTATCCACAAATGCTCCTGCAGTTGTTATGGGAAAATGGCCACTGGATCTAGAAGTGAGGAGGAGAGGAGCAATGTACTGGCTGCGGACTGGGAACTTGGCCAAAATGCAAAAAATACTGTAGTTGGTGCACCGGTGACATCCAAAGCAGAAGTTGTGCAAGCTCTGCTGGAAGAGCAGTAGTTGCAATGGCAGGATATTGAATCAGGCAGAAGAACATAATCCATCATACCAGATGTACGAAAATGGTTAACGTGGTGACACCTTAACCCATCACCGGGCTTTTTACATTATATCACAGGCCACGGTCCATACAGCAGCATACTTCACCAGAGAGGACTAAGTGTAACCAGTCTGTGCGAATGTGGTGAGTAGGGTACCCCGGAAACCGTGGTCTGGAACTGTGTCATAACGGAGGCTGTTAGAATACCTGAGTACAATCAGTTGCAAGAAACATCAATTCGTGATATCATTCAGGATGTGGAAAAGTGGCAGGTGCTGGATCACGTTGCCAATGAGGTCTCGAAGCTCCACAATCAGCATTACCTGCAACGACTCAAAGAGCAGAGATGGACAGGCACCAGGCAACATGAAGTCGTCAGAGATCAAGATTGAAGAGATTACCTGGACAGTGTGACACTGCCTGAGTTCAAAAGTAGGGGCACCCTATAATCTGAAGAGTAGCTGAATTATAAGCGAATTCCAGATGGAGGGTGTGAAATTGTATTTTGGGATGTAGTATAGTCGTAGCAGTAGGACCACTCTGCCACTCGAAGAGTAGCCATCCCTGCTGTCTGGACTTCCGGCAGCGGAGTGTAAGGCAAATGCCAGTAGTAGATGGTTGCGGATTTGCGGATCTTGTAAGGTACCTTTCGCTCTATTTTCAAGATTCCGTTAAAATCCGACAAAGTTTGAGGTTAACTTCAGTACACGATACCACAGTTAAAATCGAGATAACAACACTCTGAGTACATAAAGTAAATAAATAGCACATAGCAACCATAAATAAGAAGTTTCAAGTAAAATGTAAGTCATAAACTTACCTAAATGAGCGTAATTCGTAATAATCCATGAAGCAGAAAACACAAGTTTGTTTACACTACTATAGCACAAATATTTCACTAAATTGAACACTGTAAAGCACTTTCATAATTAGAATTTCACCATCTGATATTAAATTCACTAATAACTCGCAGCTCCAGACCAATTTAAAGCAATAAATATGAAGTTTAATGCATCTCCACATGGGAGTTAGTTCAACATTTAATTCCACCACATATAAACAGTTTCAGAGCTTTAAAAGTAAATGTAACCAAGTAAAATAACCAGCCAGTTAATATTCTTTAAGTTTCCGGTAACAATCAACCAATAAATTGAAAATATAAGTAAATAACAGCCAACCGGTAATGGCGCCGTAAAATCGAAACTTTAGAATTTAATAACTCATAAACTAACATGTTTAACAGACTAAAGACTTTTCTAAAATGCTTAAAATAAATAAAGGTTCAATTTAAATTTAGTTTCAGGACACAACCGGCTATAAATAAAAAGCAGAATATTTGGTTGAACAACGGAAAAACAGTAAAATTTAGAAATTCCATAACTCCCGATAGAATTAACCGAATTGAAAGATTTTTACATCACTGAGCTGAGCAGAGGCCAGAGAACGATTTGAAAATAGTATTAACTTCAGATTTTAAGGCTTTGAGAGTTGGCATTTTTCCTGTGACGTAGTAGAACATTTAACATTACGTGATTCAAATGTGCTTTTAAATTAACCAAACTTCAAAATTCATTTTCACTGGTCTGGAAGCTTTAAAACCCTAACCAAACACTTCATGACACTTGTCTCGCTACACTCTTCATTCTGTGAATTTCTGGTAGTACACTGTTAACAGGTTCTTTTTCCAGATACACTATTGTCTCGGCAGGTAGGTCAGTTTGATATAAGGAACTCGGCCGCCATGTTTTTTACACAGTGTATCGAAAGTCTTGGCCAGAGTAAGATGTAGAGCTCCGGTTGACGAGTTCGAATAAGACGGGCTAGAAATGCGCGGTGGATGATGGGAAGTTAGACGTCATGGCATTATGGCCGACCGGAGCCATGCCTGACCGGCGCCATTTTCAAAGTTCGGCACAACCTTCATTCAGACTAACAGTTTTCGTCATGTGTTAATAGAAGATGTAAAGTTCCTTTGGGGTAGTGCGGTTTGCTCTGTTTCATGATTTTTAATCTTCGGCTGACGATTTTTCTCCGATTTCCATTGCTAACTGTGACTTTTGTAATTTATGTGAAAATTTTCAAGAATATATCTCAGTTATCAGGATTCTGACTTTCATTTCTATATTAGTACCTTTCTTACAGGAGGTTAATCTGTAAGTGGCGACCACGGTAATTATTACAGTTAGCATTCTACAGGTTTTAACACGGTAATAGAACTTTTCAGAACTTTTGGAAGACTTCAGGTTCAGGTGCTGAAGCCGATATCTACCCCCGTATCGCGCTTTCCCCCTGACAATCTGTTCTTTGTAAAGTTGAGTAGTAGTAGTTAGTAGCAGTAGTATTAGATTTGTTATAAATGATGATGGTTTTATGTAATGTTTTGTTAGAAATAGAATTATTTTCATTTTTCCTTTCATTTGTACATTAGATAGCGAAAAGGTATAGTATCTAGATTGTGGAATAGTAGTAATTAGAAACTTATTGTCCAAACCTTACATTTAATATTATTGCTTTAGGTGTGTGTTATGGTTTCGCTAGATAGTAGAGTCTGGCCCAACTCCCTGTGGCGGGGACGGGAACCTGTGGTACCCTTCCACAGCGCCAAGTGGCCAGATAATATGAATTTGACACTATCATCTGTCAACTAGCGAGTGTAATGAATGTAATAAAGAGTGAAATCAGGGGCCTAATCTATTTTTTAGGTGTTAGGCTATGTAGTTTGTAGGTAAATAAAAACTAAAAAAAAAAAAAATGTCTTGGGCTGCCACTTGGAGGTGTAGTCTGCAATAAGTTAGGTGGTTTTGTAGTTTCAGGCTGCTTTCTTCACTGTAGTTTTTCTCACCTGTTAAGTTTTCTGAAGAACTTCTTCCTGCAGAAGTCTTCAGCAAAGATGTATGGCATAGTTGCAAGACCAGGGCATGTCTGACTGATTTCTTGTGCTCCTTCCTCCAGGAGATACGTCTTGAATGCCTTGGTTGCTGGTTTCAGTACTGCCGTGAGCCAAAAGACATCGATGGTAAATGTACTCTTCCAAGTCGTTGTCGCAGTAGATGTTACTGATCATGGCTTTGACAGACTTAGTCTATGGAACGCGATGTTCCGTGTATGTGGCATGGTTTCTCACTTCAATGTATATGCTGTCACGTTCCATATTGTCCTCGCCCGGCTGCCATCTCTTGTCACTGCTGGCCATGTTGCCGGTTTACGGCACAGTCCCCTTATGCGTAGGTTTCGTTCGGCATTACCCGTTCACTAGTGGTGTCTAATAGCAACTGCTGCTTGGCCTAGCTAGGTATAGGGCGTGGAGGTGCTGCACTCTAATGGCAAGGTATGAGTCTTTCATCTCGCGGTGGTGGTGCGCGACCTTAATGTGCGTGTGCTCATCCCAGTGGTACACAGCAGACTGTGGCTACATGCTTAGCCTCCTATCGAACTTCCATATATTCATTCAGGAATGGCGCGAAAAATCTTGGGCTCACTATGATGCTCACTCCTCGGCCATCTGGATGTGCTGGCGGTGCGCGATGCTGGTAGACCCACTCTGATTGGTTGAAAGCACTTGATTAATCCACGGTCTGCTGTAGCGCCCGACTTGTACAATCTGTGCTTCTATGCCCTGTTGTGCTGATCTGCCTCGCTCTTGTTGGAGATCGCTAATGATTGGTCTCCAGGCTTCACGCAATAGAGCCCGCCTTCCCTATTTATATTGTTATCATTTAGCTGGATTTCCAATGCCTCGCTTCTGACCAAGTCCCAGATGGTAGTGTTTTATCGAACTCTGTCCTCTGCTTTTCATTGAAGGCATGCATGGCTATTGCATACTTTTCCACTTGCATCAGCCTTAGGTGTCGTTTATGCTCAGTAATGCATTCTTCAATCGTTTTGGTGGTGTAACCGATATACACTTTGCCACATTCACACACTATGGAATAAATCCCAGGTGTTCTCAAACCTAAGTCATCTTTTACCAAACGCATTATATCACATATCTTAGCGGGAGGCTGGAAGATACTTTTTATCCCACACCGCACCAGGAGTCTTCAAAATTTTTACCAACGTATTCTTGGCATATGGAAGGAAAGCAAGTTGTCAAAACATGTGGCTGGACATCTGGGAGGATTATATTGTCTTCACTCACACATGTTATACCTTAACAATCTCTAAGCATTTTACAACAGCCCTTTATGATGGTTATTTTCAGCAGTCCATACTTGTGCAAAAATTATAAAGTAATGCACTTAAAACAGCAGTGTTAAAATAGTTGTGGTGATGTAATTCTGCAAACATTTTGATATTCCACACCTCTGATTAATTGTTATCGTTGTTGCTAGAGTTTTAGGGAGCACCAACATGGGGGTCATTAGTGCCCTACTGGTATGGCAAAATAGCTAAAAATCTGACCAAAATTCCTTGGATTTTCTTCTTTTAATGGATGCCATGCCTGATTCCAGGTATAGGCAGTTGACATGGAGGATGTAACCCTTTGTGGGAACTTTCTTAGGAAGATGAACTGTGGTGGTTTCCGATTGCCTTCCCTTGTGTGTGGTTGTATGCGATATTATATGTGTGGATGACTGTGATAGTGCGTGTATTCAGTATTGAATGTTGTTTGTATTGTATGAGATGAGAGATGAAGAAGGGAGAGGGCAAAAACAGTATTGTCCTAATCAGGCCAACTTTTCTGAAAGACACCACAAAACCAACTAGGCTTAATGTAACCATCTCACAGATGAATCACCATCAACAGTGCCATATACCGTAACTCCAAAAGCACTGCAGAGAGATTTGGGATTTAACATAGGACTTTGGCACACAATCTGGTCATTAGGAATTGTGCATCACCACCTCTCCTACCCTGCCAGTCAAGTCTTGATGAAAATTTCTTCCACCACTGTGACTTAAATCAGCTAAAGCTGAGTCAGAGCTGGACATCACCACATTGCCACAATCAACTAAGCCAACGGTGCAGGCCCTTAGTGTATGACCCTCTGTAAATTGGTCAGCCATAAAGAAACTAAAAAAAATGGTAAAGTAATACATCTGGCCACTAACATGTAAAAGTCACCAAATTAACAGAAATGTCTGGCTGGATTTAAAGGGACCAACCAGGATTAAATCACCTTAAAACAACACAGCAACTACTTGGCTATAAAGACGTCAATCAGATACAAAACAGTGTATATCAATAGAACCCTAGCTTGCTGTAGACAAACCAACCAGATTTAACCCTTTGACTGCTGTAGACGCGTTAACGCGCGTGGCTACTACTGCGCCCAGGTGCTCCAGACGTGTATACACGCGCCGCCTTGCCGCTCTGTCTCTGCTCCAGACGTGTATACACGCGCCGCCTCGCCGCCCTGTCTGTACTCCAGACGTGTTAACACGCTAGCCTCTTAGCGGCCTGGCTATGAAGCCATATTTCCACCCAGGGTGGTTAGTTGTTTTCCTCATTCGGCCCTTGAGCATTGGCAGCTGCGATCTAATTTGTGTTGCTCTTTTCCTTTTAGTTTTCGCTGAGAAAATGGCATACAGTCATTATTTTTTTTAACTGCTTAACGTCTCTTAACAGCGAGGTTTTTAGAGATGTTAAAGAATGGGGGGCAAGGAATGGTAAGGAATTCGGCCATGGCCTTTTGAAGGAAGCATCCCGGCATTCACCTGGAGTGATTTGGGGAAACCATGGAAAACCCAAATCTGGATGGCTAGACGGGGATTTGAACCATCGTCCTCCCGAATACGCCGTCGTGTTTGTACCGCGGAAGAAATCATGGAGATTATTACTAGAAGCTACAGTGAATATAATCACTTTAATATGGATGACAGTGATAACCCTTCGACAGGATCTCGATGTAATTTTCCTAAGCTGTGTACATCAGCTAGTGGAAAATGACCATTTTTCAGAGTTTGAAGCTACAGATTGTTCGAGCGAAATGTGTGGAAAAAGAGAATGCTTTAGTGACGTGTTTGACAGCATGTGCTTGTCGATTAAGCTGCAGGACACAAGTGTGGATTACGTTAACATTCCAGCAGTTTGTCATTTTTCCTGATATTTCTAACGGAATATCATATGATATCTAATGCTGATGAGACCAACAGATACGCGAGAATCAATTCACACTATATTTTCACTATGAGGTGGTTTAAAAACTTTAGATGTTATATTAACTGTATTTATTTTGTATCTGCGGTTTCAAATCGCAGAGCGACAGCAGAAGAACTCCACACACAACGCTCCAGATGTATTCAGCACACAGCGGTCCGGTCTAATGCGGCATTCCAGCGCAGGTAAACAGCTTCGGCGTAAACAAAGCCGCACTCAGCGAGGGCTCGGCCGGCCGAACCGTAGCAGTTAAAGGGTTAAAACACATTCAAAACACAAATGGGGTAATACAGTAAAAAGTTATAATATAGTATATTAATAGGTGGCTATATATAGAGACCACCCATTCCTCTTAAAAACAATGACAATCTTCCCAAAACCTTTTGGGACAAGACCAGTCAATACGCAGAAATATAGCTACATTGTAACTGTGTTTGTTTAAAATAAGAGTTAGGTCATCAACTAAGTAGACATTTGAGTATTTTAAAATGTGATGTACTGTCAAAGGAATGGCCCAAGCATCACATTCTGGTGGGTTCACCCCATGAAGAAGACAACTGCGTCAAAGTACAATGTGAAATACGTATGTGAGTAAGGATAACCTCATCCCTTCTCACCCCTTGGAAGAAGTTGCTGCATAGTCTATTTGACCAGCTGGAGCTTGTTATTCAAATTGACCAGGTACCCAGCAGAATAAAATCTCTGCTCCACAATACCAGACAGCATCCTGTATGGCCTGAACTAGCCAATTTGTTGGGTAAATTTTCTCTCTGCTTGTCTGCAACTAAGAGAATTACAGCATATGATGTATTTCATAATGCAACCTAATTTAAAATAAGGAAGTGATTTCAATAAAGCATAGCACTTGACTGTATAAATGCTGCACCTACTATTCAGCTTTTATCTGTAATTGGCTTGAAAGAATACCACAGAGCATTCTACGCATATGTTTGTCTGCTTAGAACTAGACCCATAGGTATATCTTTGCATAAAAGCTTTATGAAAACATTGTCAGCAGTAGACAGCTTGTACTATGACAAGTGTAAAATAACCCTGGGCCTCTTAAAAAGACAGGGGGGAGATTTACTCCAATCCTGGTGATGAGCAGTGGGCAACACATAACCAAACTCATCTAATATGGCTTTTTTATCAGAGCTGAGGGGTTTGGTGGTTTCATGAAAGTGTAGAGGTGCTCAAAATGTGGATTTAATACTGTATCATAGGTAGGACTGCCAGTTGTTGCGACTATGTGCATGAAATGTTGCACTATAAAGATATGCTGCTGGATGATGAGATGCAGCTCATCAGCCTCACCACAAATGCTGATAATATAGCTGGTGCAATATGCGCCCATGGGAAAAAGAATTTTGGCATGGTGAACACTGTCCAATATTAGCAAATAGCTGTCTCTTGCCGAACCATATACAACACAGTCATATGCTAACCATGACCATACAAAGGATCTCAATAATTTTAGCAGGCAGGAATAGTGTTCAATACAGACATTTTAATACCATGAACATTTAGGGCAATAGATTTTAAGTTTCTCTGGTATTGCAGCCAGGTGAAATGATATTGAAAATGAGACTTATTAAGTGAACAGTTTCATTAAAAGTTAAAAGGGTGTTCCTCAAGGTAAGAAGAGGTTCTGATATAAGACAACTATAGGTTAAAAGTATGCATCAGGTTTTCTCTGCAGAAAATCGAAAAACAGTGTTTACTGACCATTCATCTAGCCTCTTAAATATGAATTGCACTCTTAGCAGTTTGTAGTCTAGATGAGAAACAAAAAATTGTGAAGTTGTCTACAATTAAGAGTGTCATATAGGACTCTTTTTTACTGAAGAACTTATGTTGCAAGTGTGTTTAAATCTGATCTACAAGGAACACTGTTCTTCCAGATGAAAATGTATAGAGTATCAGCAACAAATCTGTGATAAAAATGATTACAAAAAAAAAAAAAAAAAAAATGTGCAGATTTCCCTTAAAACCCACTCATGCAACTTCTTTTTTATTCTAGGCCACCAGGTATTATTGTAGAAATTATGTATATACATAAAAAAAAGTACCAACAAGGTTCTCACTGTAGATAAATGCACTTTGTCTCACCACTTCTGACAGGATCATATTATCTGAGGTAGAAAAGAATTTTTGGAGTCCACACTGATAGTGGCTCAGTAAATTTTGGGTTTCAAGACAACAGACCAGGCAGTGTTTTACCCATCTGCTCTAATGTCTTGCTGACATGGCTTATTAAGAAAATACAGCAATAGCAACTTGCTACCATTTTATCTTTGCTGTATTTAAAAGGAAGATTAGCATTGCTTCTTTCCACAAGTCACATTCCAAATGCAGAAGCTGAAAGAAAAAAACATGCCAAAGAAGCTCATGAAATGTTAAAATCAGTATATGGTGATAATGTAGTAACTATGAAGACTTTTTACAAGTGGTATGAACAATTTAAAAGTGGAAATAAGTCAGCTGAAGACAAACAATGATCGGGATCTCCATCGAACACAAAAACTGTCGATGATGTACAAAAAGTGGAGAACTTGTTCATTCAAATTGGCGAATGACTATTCAAGAGCTTACCGATGAATCTGAAATCTCATATGGGCCCACGCAAGGTGTTTAAACTGATAGTTTTCAAATGAGATGATAGTGTGTAAAATTCGTTCCCAGGCTGTTGCTGATCAACAGAGGGAATGTCATATCTCAATTTGCACAGAATTGAAGTATCATACTTGTGCTGATCCAGACTTTATGACCAAAATTGTAACTGGAAATGAGAGTTGGCTATATGGCTATTACTCTAAAAAAAAATTCAGAGTTCCCAATGAAAAAACTAGTAACTCCCTTCGCCATAAACAGGCATGTCAGTCAAACATCAATGTCATGCTCACTGTTTTTGTTTTTTTTGTTAATGAGCTCATAGTACGATAAGAGTTCATTCCAAGGGGAGCAATTATAATCTCCAAATTTTATAAGGGGATGCTGCAATGTTTGCAAAATGATGAATGAAGAAAGAGACCAGAAAAATGGGCCAATGGCTTCCTTCTTCATTACGACAATACACTGTGCCACAGGTTGCTTCTGATTCAATAGTTTTTGTCCAGAAAAAGTTTTATTGTGGGTCCACATCAGCCTTACTCACCAGATTTAGCACCATGCAACTTCTGGCTCTTGCCAAAACAAAAAGTCTCCTAAAAGGAAAGGTTTTGAAACTATCCTCCTCATTGAGATGGCCACAACATGGCAGCTGAACACCCTCCTGAAAGTAGCCTTCCAGGAATGCTTCCAGATATGGATTTAACATTGAATCAAGTGCATCGCTAACCAAGAACAGTACTTTGAAGGAAATTAATTCAATTTCTATGTGAGCTTTTTACTTTGTTAGTAATAAAATTATTCACCGTATTTTTTAATCACACCTTGAATTTTAACAGAGTGTAGATTGTCTAAGAAATCTGCATCAACTTCATAGCAGTATCAGATAACTTACAGTACATCCACGGTTAACAGTAAATGTAGAAACTTGCATAACCCCTATGTCAGTTCCGTATAACAAGATTCGACCAGCTGCGCAGAGGTTGTTGAACGGGTGCCCTCCACACATCTGTGAACAACAAGCCAATAAGTTCACAGTGGTACCTACACCTTGTAGTTGCCATCTTTTCCAAACGAAACATTCCCTTCTATACAGCTGTGCACTCCATGGCAGATGCATCTGTTCCAATCATGAATCACTTAGTAGCTATTACCTGAAACTATCTCAAGCCCTCCTTTCCCGCTGCTACCCTGCTAATCTTGTTCCAAAGAGAAAAAGAGAAAAGAGAATAATTTGCAAAGATATTTGATGTGGGTCTAAGAAATAACACTGAAAGAAGTTCAACTGAGAATGAATGAAATGCATTCATGATGGAAGTAATGAAAGCTGCTAAAGAAGCACTAGGCTTTAGGGAACAAGTCACCTGAAAACCTTGAATCACAGAATTTTTTTTTGACTTGATGGATCAAAGGAGAAGGCACAAAACCGCTCAGTATGAAACAGGAAGAAAGCAATACAGTAAATATTGAAATCAAATAAACAGGAAAAGCAAAATAGCAAAAAAAAAAAAAAAAAAAAAAAAAGGCTGCAAGAAAAGTGTGAAAAAGTAGAAAGGGAAATGGTTGTAGGTAAAGTAGATGTGGCATATAGGAAAATCATACAGAATTTTGGAGGAATGATGAATATATCTATAGACAATAAGGCTGGTGATGGGAAACCTCTTTTAAGTTCAGAAGAAAGAGCTAACCAATTGAAAGAATACATTGAGAAACTGTATGATGGAATTTATTTGAACAACAGTGTACTGGAAAAAGAAAGTGATGTCGACATTGGTGGCATAGGTGATACTGTGTTGAAGACAGTATTTTATAGAGCTTTGAATGATTTTAAGTTAACCAAGGCAGTTGGTATTGATGAAATTCCTGCAGAACTTCTGTAATCCCAAGGAGAAGAAGGAGTCCAAATATTATTCAAACTGATTTCAAAAAGTTATGAGACAGGAGAGATTCCAGTTGATTCTAATAAAAGTTTCATCTTCACACAAAGAAAGCACAAGCTGACAAATGTGACAATTATTGCAATATTAGTCTAACATCACATATTTCAAAACTACTGACCAGATTAATATACAAAAGAATGAAAAGGGCAGTAGAAGAGATAGTGGGTGAAGGTCAATTTGGGTTTAGAAAAAACAACGGTACTAGAGAAGGATAAATACTTGAAGGGTGGGTCTAGAAAAACAAAGATACTTTTATGATGTTTGTTGATTTAGAAAAAGCTTTTGATATTGTTAGGTGGGATAAGATGTTCTAAATTTTAAAGAAGTCAGGTCTCAAATAATGAGAGAGAATCCATATAAGTTGCTACAATAAAAGTAGAGAATCATTAGAGACATGCATCAGTTATAAAATGTGTAAGGCAAGGTTGAAAACTATCCCCATTAATATTCAACTTGTATGTAGAGGAAGCAATAAGGGAAATGAAATAAAAATTTGAATTTGGCATAAATGTTCAAGGAGAAAAAATTAGTATTATTTGCTGATGAAATTGTCCTGTTAGCAGAAAGGACTGAGGATCTTGAGAAGTTACTGAATGGCATGAATATTATACTGAAGGAAGATTTTGGATTAAATGTAAACCAAAGCAAGAAGAAAGTGATGAAATATAGTAGAAATGATAGCAATAATAGTAGATTAAACATAAAAATTGGATACAATTTGAAAATTAGGTTAATTCTGTTACTAAGGAAATAAAATAACAACTGATG
Organism: Vandiemenella viatica; assembly: GCA_031002005.1. NCBI lineage: Eukaryota > Metazoa > Arthropoda > Insecta > Orthoptera > Morabidae > Vandiemenella > Vandiemenella viatica. Next base: position 268,065,107 of record CM061921.1, read on the forward strand.
GCTGGAGCAGGAATGATGTTAAAAGCATAATACCAACAACAGAAAGAGCCTTCTTGAAAAAGAAAAATATTTTAGTCTCAAATATTGATCTAGGACTAGGAAATGACTTTTTAAAACTTTATGTATGGAGCTTAGTGTTTTATGGTTGTGAAGCATTGTCTTTGGAATTACCAGAAAGAAGGAAAATTGAAGCATTTGAAATGAGGTGCTATAGGAAGATGCTGAACATTAAGTGGATGGATAATGTATGAAATGAAAGTATTTTGGAAATGATGGCTGAGGAGAGATGTTTGTAGATGAGTCTTACAGAAAGAAGAGTTATTTTATTTTAGGACATGCAGGACTGATTAATTCATTAGAGGAGGGAACAGTTAAAGGTAAGAACTGTATAGGAAGACAGAGATTAAAAATATGAAACAGATAATTGAAGTGGGTTGTAAGGGGTATGCTGAGATAAAGAGTTTAGCGCAAGATAGGAAGGGAGTAAATAAGTAAACAAATAAAACCAGAAAGATAAATTTAAAAAGAATCTGATAACACACACATGTATATATATTGAAAAATATATATCAAAACAAGACTTGCAATATATAGTATATTCAGCCCTATGGTGAATACCAAATATTCCATACACTTGGTAAGGCATTAACGTTGCTAGGGGGTTACCCACAACATTCTGTCTCAATTGTGACTGTGGATAACCGTGGATAATGTCCAACTCTGGCTTTGCAAGTGTAACTTGGTCACCACTTAGTTCTACAAACCCCAAACTAAGAAAGGTAGTTGAAAATAAAAGTCAAAAGTCTATCACTGGTAGATATGCATTATATTCGTGAATATATTTGCAAAGTCACAAACTGAAATGGCATCAGACTAATTTTCTGAAGATAAACTTGCAAATTCGATTAACTGATTCTAGCCAGACCACACCCCATAGTTCGAAGCACAATTAGCTAATTTGTGAAAGAAAATAAAAGTTCAACACACACTTCTACTGTTCAACTTGTTTGTCAATAATCGACACTTATGTTATACTGATATACCACATGGCGTAAAGTACTGCTTCAAAACTGCATAATTGCTTTCTAACTGAATTTGAAATACTTCTGGAGTCTACATCTTGCCAAAATTAACATAACACAGAGCATGGTTATGCTCACACTGTATCTTGCTGACTGTGGGAACTACATTATGCCAACCCAGTAGCACCATAGTGCTCTAGACAAAACTGGTTGGCCAGCTATGGGAGACTACATGATGCTAACACGGTAGCACCGTAGTGCTGGAAATGAAACTTGCTGCCGACTGCGGGAGGATGAAGAAAATTCTGGGCTAACATTTATCAAATCTGACCATGGGAACGCCGGACTTCCTGGTCTCTCATGAGAATATGCTGGAAAACTGATCAGATTCATATCTCATGCTTGTAAGCTTTCATTAAATATCTGACTTTGATGGCTAAAAATTTTCCTATTACTCTGAAATTTTTAGAGTAGCAAGATCTTCTAAAAAGTATTAATTTTAATCCTTATGAAAAATTTTGTAACTTTAATAGTTTTGCCGTAAAAAAATCATTCTAATTCGATTCCCAAGACCTGTTAATAATTTTCACAATTTTGTTATTACTGAACTGAAATAAATTTTATAATACTGCTAAGGGCTACTCTTTATTTAGTACCAAGCAAAATGTGTTTACAATTTCCAAAAGGGTCAAATAAAATTCGCAAATCAAAAACAGAATCTAACTAATTAATATTTCAGAGGTTATTAAAGATATCAACTTAAAAGCAGCTTTAAACAAATTTGCCTATTGAAAAATGATTACTGAACAAATTTAAAGTCTCTAACTACCTTCTTCAGTTTATTATCAATTTTTGTTGTTAATATCACTGCTCCGGGTGAATGCTTAAGACTGACGAAACAGAAAATACTATCTCAGAAACTGTACAGATCTGCTTTCTAGCTTGAATTAACATGGTAACTGACTCTAAAAATGATATGCAATACTATCCAATCCAACTCGTGATTCTGAGAACAAATTTTGTCATGTAGTTATAAAATTTATAGGTTACCTGACAACTTCCTGGCCGAATAGCCAAATATTTGGCAAAAGAATTCAGCCTGTTTGGTGCTGCAATCTGCGCTTGTCTCTTGCCTGCCTATTCATGTATAGTTACCTTCTACCACTATGAGCCTGTTTTGACATACTTGAAATATGCCCTCAAGTATTGAAGTTGAGTTATTTGTGATAGATTCCTTTTTTTTCTTAAGTACTTACTTGTGCTAAAAACCTTTTCCACAAGATGTGAAGTTAGAAAAGCTTTCTTGTGATAGTTCATAATAGAGGATAAGCAACAGATATTTCTTTCTGAAGCCGAACTACTGCTACCACTTTCCGAAATGCACCGTAACTTGTTCAATAGTGATCATTTCGATCAATTCTTCTTATAATATGATATGCTATTTTTCAACGGCACCATATGGATTGATAACCGAATGTGGTATTTCCAGTCAAAACATCCTCAGACCTAGGTTTTAAGTCTGTGAGAAGAACATTTAGACATGTTGAACATAGGGCAGAATGTCATCATCCTTGACCTTTGTCAGTAATAAGTTAGGGAACTTGAAAAATTTCAGTATAAAGAAAGGCATAAAACATTATGAGAACATAGAAACGTAGAAACATAAGCTTCATTCTCATATCTACTGAAATTACACGGATTGTTCATAAGAATAAAATGATACAAATGGTCCTGGTTCGATCATCAGGTTTTTGAGGATTTGTTTGTATCACTTATGCTCCCTCTCCTGAAAAGGCAAGAGAGTCCAAAGGCAATTATTTGTGACAATTTGAGCTCGTATGTAAGAGTAGAAGTGCTACACCTTTGTGAGGAAAATAAGATCAAGTTCATTGCTCTTCCTCCAAATTTGACTTGTGTTTGCATTTCTAGTCAAAAACACATCTAGTACAAAGTAACACCTACTGATGGGGTAACTTTATGATAATTTTTAACCTAAATTTCTCAGTTGATATTAAAGATTTAAGCTTGTGCAATATGTTGATATGTGATACATCAATGTTTTGTAAAAAGTCAGTTTTGAGAAACTTTTAAAACAGTCCATCCAGCATGGGAAAAACCTTAAAATATGTCACAAAGTACACAAAAAGATTACATTAAATGAATGAAATATATAAATATCAGAAATTGTTTTTTTCTTATAAACTATGTAAACAATATCTATCAGTAGTAAAAGACATTGATGAAATTAATTGTTAACTGTAAAAAAAAGTCTTATAAAGATTTTCTGTGACATATACTCCAGTTAATATTTTAAACACATCTGTTGTTTAGATATAAAGCACTCACAAGCCAAAACTGGCTGGCCATATTTTGAGGATCTCTAACCTAAGGTAAATGAGAGTCCCTTTTAATACCCTTACAAATTTTACTAATCTCATTATTTTTTAAAAAAAAGATAATGTAAAGAAAAAATGGAACAGAAGCCGTAATTACCTTAAAATTTGTAGTAATATTTTTCATTGTTGTATCAACCAGAGTTTGGTCCAAATCTACTAGAAGACTTAATTTGCGATCAAGCAGAAGCCTTAACATTTCTGCCTTGGCCCAAATTTCTGCTTGCTGCATCAAATAAGAAAACAAGATTATCTATAATATCAAGATTTTAAGAATACAAGCATTAAAAAATAGACTGTTAGAAAAAAAAAGAAACTATTTCTAGTACAAAGCAATACACAACCATTCAAGCTAACAAAAAAATGGGACAATGTTTTGCTCTGACCTAAAAAAGCTTAAAATTTGAGATCTTATTTATGTTTAATATTTGACTATACATAAGAAAAAACAACCACTTATCAAAACTGATGGTAAGGCTGCTATTCAGATGGTATCAATTTTTGAGTACTGTTTCCTTTTTGTCCATTTTAGGAAGGAAATTGAAATATGGAATACAGAAGACAAATATAGGAACAAATGGCTGTAAATGCAGACATAAAAAAATAACATAAGACAAAGTACATGATGATGTCAAATGAAATAAGAAGAACTCTCCTTTCAAATGTGGTGTTAGCTTATCAGTGCCTAACTCTTTACAAGATAGGGTGACATCGAAATAATCAAAAGATATTAATTACCCTTCTGTATAGGTATTTATTTATTTATTTTTTTATTTATTTATCAATCTAGTTCCATGGATCCCTGCTGAGGAAGTACCTCTGGGATGTGAAACATGTCATTGTTGATACATGTACACATAATATGAGTCATATCATAGTAAATATATACATATACATATTTTACAAATACAAGAAATAATAATAAACATACATTTTTGCAACTGAGTTTTGCAAACGTCATAATGAGTACAATTAATTATTTTCTTCAAATTCTTGAATGGAGTAGAAGGAGTTGCCAATAAGATAGTCTCTAAGTTTTGTTTGAATACATCTTTATTATCTGAAAGCTGTTTTATACGATTAGGTAGTTTATTAAACAGATGTATCCCAGAATAATTAACTCCTCTTTGTACTAATGACAGAGATGTTTGTGTTTTATGCAAGTTATTTCTGTTTCTTGTATTGAAACTGTGTACCTGTGAATTAGGTGTAAACAGGTTAAAATTTTCTATGACAAAGCTCATGAGAGAATATATATACTGAGAATACATTGTAAGAATATTGAGTTTCTTAAAGAGTTGTCTGCAAGAAGTTCTTGGTTTTACCCTACACAGAAACCTAATAGCTCTTTTCTGTGCTATGAAAACTTTTCTACTTTGTGAAGAGTTTCCCCAAAAAAATTATGCCATATGACATTACTGAATGAAAATATGAGGAGTACACCTGTTTCATTAATTCTAGATCTGCTGTTAGAGAAAGTGTTCGTATTGCGAAGGTGGCACTACTTAACTTTGTCAGTAGTGTAGTGATATGATCATGCCAACAGAGTTTCTGATCTATTTTAATACCAAGAAATTTTATACTCTCTGTTTCTAAGATTGTGTTGTTTTTATAGTTTATACATATATCTGGCTGTGCATAGTTTTTTTGTTTTAAACCTAATATAATGTGTTTTTTTCCAAATTTAATTTTAATGATTTTGCCTTAAACCAATTTGCTACTACTCTAAGTACTTCATTTACATTAAATTCTATAGTACTGTTTGGTGTTTTACGCACAGTCAGGTTAGTGTCATCTGCAAATAAAACACTCTTAACTATGTCGGATAAATTTCCAGGAAGGTCATTGATGTATAACAGAAAGAGGAGGGGACCTAAGACAGAGCCTTGTGGAATTCCATGTTTTATTTTCTCCCAGTCTGATGAAGCATCTTTATTTATTTTAGAATCCAAAATTGAAACTTTTTGCATTCGGCTTTCAATGTATGATTTAAACCATTTACCTGCGGTCCCAAAAATACCATAGTATTCCATTTTTTTCAAAAGTAATTCATGATTTACACAGTCAAATGCTTTTGCAAGATCACAAAATATTCCTACAGGATTCATTTTATTATTCAGTTCCTCAAATGTGTTATTTAAAAATGAATATATAGCCATTTCTATGGATGATCCTTTTTTGAACCCAAATTGTGAATTAGTGAGGATATTATAGTATGTAACATGTTTTATTACTCTACTATACATGACTTTTTCAAAAACCTTTGAGAATGTTGAAAGTAATGAAATGGGACGATAGTTGTCTACACATGTTACTTCTCCTTTTTTAAATAATAGTTTTACAACAGCATATTTTAGTCTATCGGGAAAAACACCTTGTATTAAGGATTCATTACAAATGTGAGCAAGTACATGACTGATACAGTCTGAACATCTTTTCAGTAATTTACTTGAAATATTGTCATAGCTGGAAGAATTTTTAGGTTTTAATTGTTTAATGAGTTTATTTATTTCTGAGACTGTTACTGGTGGCAATTTGATCTCCACAAAGCTATTTGGGAAAGCAGTCTCAAGAAGCCTTAGAGCACTATGTGGGGATTGCTTTTCTATGCCTAATTTATCTACTACTGACGTAAAATGTTTGTTAAATATTTCACAAACTTCCCCTACTTCGCTATACACATATCCATTTTGTTCTATTTTTATGTCTTTAGAGTGATTTACAGTTTTTCCTGTTTCAGTCTTTATTATATTCCATATTGTTCTCATTTTATTGTCTGAATTTTCCATTTTCGCCAATATGTACCTGTTCTTGGCCTTCCTTATTACATTTCTTAGTATTTTAGAATAAATTTTATAGTGAACTTTCAGCGCAAGGTTATCTGGTTCTCTCATTTTAAATAAAGGTCCCTCTTTGTTTTACTAGAGATTCTAATACCCTTTGTTATCCATCCTATGCCCAGTTCATTGTTTGGAGTGATGAGAATTTTCCTTTTTTTGAAACTACCTTCAAAAAGTGTTAGAAATATATTCAGAAAGGAATCAAATTTCGCATTAACACCCTGTGCATTATATACTTCTAACCAGTTTTCATTGTTTGAGGTATCTATGAAGTGTTTTATATTATTTTCACTAATATTTCTTCTATAAACCCAGCTTTTCTTTATCTGTTTAACAGTGTTCCTGGACTCGATACATAATAGCTGGGCATCATGATCTGAGATACCATTTATTACTGGAAGTATGCTGTAATTACTGCACTGAGAAATATCCATAAAAAAATTATCAATTGCAGTCCTGCTATTATTTTGTATTCTCGTAGGAAAATTTACAAGTGCTGTTAAGTTAAAAGACAACATCAAGGCTTCCATATCTAATCTATCATTGCTGTGATTCAGAAAGTCAACATTGAAATCTCCACATAATACTATTTGTTTGCTATTTGTAAAACTTAGTAGCAAAGACTCTAAATGAGATAAAAACAGTATACTTTTAAGACAGCACTGAAACTTATTCTTTCAGTCTAGGACAAAGAAATAGTGAGAAAGTATGCTGTTAGAATGTTACAAAAAATACAACTAAATCATAACAAACTTGATACTTAAGTTTCATATAAGAAGAGCATATGGCCTTGAAAAGAGCTGGAGATACAGGTATATATCAGCTATATTATATAATGGTAAAAAATATATTCAAGACTCAACTTCTGGACTATAAACTAACCATAAACTGCTAAAAATAAACAGCATATTAACCTTCAAAAGAATAAGGAAGCAACACATATCAGACAGAATTACGGTGAGCAAACTAAGAGCCATGGAGATAACTGAAAGAAACAAGAACCTAATAAAGAGTTAGATGATTAAAGACATTAAAGAGTCAGTGAATATATGGAAATAAGCTAACCGAAAATTTAAAATCATATAACAAATTTTGGAATTGATGTATACCTAAAAAGTCTCATGATGAGCAGGAAGACAGCAGTATAAACATTTTAGAAATCAGATTAAAAAATTGTAAGGAAGACAAATAGTATCATAAAGCAGTAGAGAAAGAAACAGTTGTGGGTAGAATAGATGCAGCTTGTAGAAAGATCTAACAGAACTTTGGAGAATCGAAGAAATTCTGTATAAAACGTAAAGGTGCTGATGGGGAACCCCCTTTAAGTTCAAACCAAAGAGCTAAATGATAGAAGGAGTACTCAGAGGAACCACATGACATTAATCATCTGAACATTGCTTGAGGGAAAAGCAGGTATATATTGATGATTCAAGAGATCCTGTTGTAAGGACAGAATTTAGAAGGCATTGGTACAAGAGAGTAAGAATAGATGAGATTCCCGAGTTACCACCACAAGCTCTAGGATAAGAAGGAATTAAAAATGTATTCAGACAGTTGTATTAAAGTTATGGAACAAAAGAAATTCCATTAGATTTTGATAAACTCTTAAGAAAAGATGAAAAAAAAATAGTTTGCAGTAATTCTGATGTCTCATGTTTCATAATTGCTAACTAGAATCAAATAAAAAAGAAATGAGGATTAAATAGCCTATATTTTGCATTTTTGATCCCCATATACTCAAGAAATAACAATGGAGTTGAGAGCTTGCTGGAAAAATGAATAACTAAAAATGGGAATAAATTATGATCTTTACAAGAAAAAGGATGGTATCAAAGAATCCTAATATACCAGCATTAGTTATAAAGGGTGTAAAGTAAGGTTGAAGTTCATCCCTACTAATATTTTATTGCATTTAGAGATGAAGTTTTCAAAGTGTAATCTGCAGAAGCTAAAGCCATAAATGTTATTCTAGCAACAATATCACACACATATTGTCCACTGCAGGTTACTATTTGACATTAAACTTGTTCGGTTGTTGTATAAAATGAATAGTCTTTACATGTTATGAATTAAGTCCTGTTTATATTTGAAAAGTCAGCAGAGAGAGTATTCAATCACCTCAGTATATGTACACATTTGTGTTGTTATAACTGCCAGTACTTTTATCATTGTAGCTATAATAAACTGTTTTGAACAGTTTCTTCATGTGCCATCAGTAACTTAAGCTTACAGCAAGTTAAATGTGTTATATGTTTTGACCTTCTCTCACAAACTTTGTAGGCACCCAGAAATGAGATATTTGGACCATTCTGTTAAGTAGATTGATTTTTTCAGTCTGGAGCCAGAGAAATGAAAAATATGATTAAAAAAATGATATCAGCAGGCTGTAATGAAACAGCAAGCTTGCTTCAAATGAAGTTTAATTGTTTATTATTAAAAAAAAAATCTGCAGTATTATACTGGATGATTTCAGCTGCTACAGAAATCAACATGGCATCCTACCAAATGATACAGTTAAAAGAAGAATCAATGAAATGTCAACCAAAGTTGGAAATCTGTTCAGTGAAAGGAACCAATCATTTTTCATTGCAGATTACCGAAAGCAAAGATGTAGTATATCAATGAAGCTTTTGAACTTTCATTTGTTATAAAATTGGAGTTAAAATCCATGAAGGAGACCAGTAATGTACACTATAACTGAGGCTGTTTTAGTTTATTTTAAATTATTTATCATAGCCAGTGACATCGACTGGCATAAATGTGTGGGAATCGCCACAGTTGCAGCTACAACCTAGGGTGGGTATCAAAATCGGTTGTGTTGCTCATATTAAAGTCTGTCATGTTCCTGTTCTCTTAGAATTCATGGAGATGTGTCCACAGACTATAACAGAAGCACTTAGCTAACTTCCAATGGTATTAAGGAGTATTTACCATTCCCCGAGCGGTTTGGAACAAAAGGTAGGTACTTATGGGATCATTTAGTCAAGTAACTTGACTACTCGGAGGGAGCTAACAGCACGGGGGTGCATGCTTCTATTACTTCTATGAATGAAGCAGTGGTTGAAGATACAGAAGTATATTTACAACCCTTTCATAGAAAGGAACAATAATGAAGATACATAGAGGCTCGACTATATACATAGTACAGTACTATGGCCCAATAGATATAGATACAGACAGGGGTGAATCCAGGATTTTGGTTTGGGGGGGGGCTTTAGCGGACTTTGGTTTGGGGGGGGGCTGCTCGGCTTGAGTGAATTTGGATTTGGTGGGTCTTGAGTCGGTCCCCCCCCCCCCCTGGATACAGATGATTAAAGATTCAGGTTAGAGCAGAGGGCGAGGCAGTGGTGAGGCTTGGGAGTCTGGTGTTCGGGCCCAGGCGCACTCACCTGGGAGGGCTATAACGGTCTCGTTGGCCTCCTTTATATATGAAAATTCTGCTGACGTGACCCACTAACCCCATAGTTGCCTCAAAATTGCCTCACCTCCACCGATATTGGTAGAAATCAAGGCATGGCATGCAAAAGTCGTTATTCCAGAAATTAAGTTAACTCATTGCTTCATTCATAGAGAAGCATTAGTAGCGAAAGGAGTGCCTGATAATCTCAAACTGATAATGAATGAAAAAAGCTAATTTTCTGATTTCTTTAAACTCACATGTTTTACATGCTTTATGTAATCTTTATTAGCAGTGAACGTAATCAATTTCTCTTGCATTACAAGAAGAAGAATTATTTCAAGATTCTTTGAGTTATGTGATGAGGTTGACCTTTTCCTCTTAGGTTTAAACAGGAGAAGTTCAAAAAGGCTGACAAGTTGTGTGATTTGAATTCATTGTACAAAGTAGCACATTTGATGGATTTAATTTGGACCTACAAGGTAGAAATGCTGATGTTATCAATACACAGAGTAAAACTAAATAAATAAAACATAGTTATGGGCTGATCAAGTGGAGATAATCTCATATGCTGTTTTAGCAATACTTCAGAAGTTCATATATGCCTCTGAAAAAGGCGTTCCTGAAAAAGTATGACAGATAATGGTATGTCACTCAGAATAACAGTCAGCTAAATTCATAGAATATTTTCTGGTTCCTATGCCTGACAATACGTGGATTCAAAATCCCTTCATCATCATGGAAGTAGACGAAGATAGACAACCTCACCACAAAGTGTGAATCTCAGCTTCTTGAGTTATCATTGAAAAATGTTTACAGTGAATGACAACTTCTTGATTTTTGGATGAAAATTCATGCCAAACATAAAGTGTTTCCAGAAAAATCTTTTAAAAATTTAATACAGTTTCCCACAAATGATTTGTATGAGCAGGCATTTTCTGCTTTTTACGGTATTAAAACTATTAGAAGAAACTGTGTAAATGTAGCAGAAAATCTAAGATTGAAGATAACTGATACTCATTCAGCCTTGGCCCAGGCTCGTATATAGATTCGCATCACTTCAAACATTTTTGAATATTTGTAAGAACCGTCTGCAAATAGGGCATTTAAATGTTATTTAATATAATATAATAATGACGATTTACTATTTGTTTTCATGATTGTTTCATATTATTTAAGATTTGAATGGTGTTCAGTAGTTTAATTTTTAGTTAAAGTATACTTGATATCCATTCATTTTTCTAAAGTATGACAGAAATATTACTAGTTGTTCATTTCAAATTTACTTCAAAAAATATCACTTCACTGTTATTCTTGAAGCGGCGCAGTAAGATACTGATCCTTGGAAGGAAGCCCAAAGTGCCAATAAGTTTGAGAGTCACTATTATAGAGGAAGCAATCAAGAAAACAAAAGTAAAAGTTCATAGCAGCAGAAGGATTCCAGGGCTATGCTGTGATTTTCTGATGATGTCTTGCTATATGATAAGAGTAAGGATACTGATAAATGACTGAATGGTATTAAAAAATATGGTGAAAGAATTTTGACAACACATAAATGAAAACAAGACAGAAGTGTAGGGGAAATGATAACAGATACAAAAGACAGACTATAAAAAACGTAATCAGTGAGAAAAATAAATTATTGTTTTAAGAGCAAAGAGGATGAACAATGGCAATAAATATTATATAAAAGTAATACAATGTTGCAATTGAAGGCTACCATAGCCAGAATAAAAAGTTTATATACTCTTTGCGTACCGCCGCATCTTGATATTAAACGCCGACACTGTGGCCGACATCTGTTGGTCTTCTTCTAGGTTCAAACTATGTTGCGAAATGTGCCATATGCTCTACTAATCACAACTAGCCCCATAATTTGGATGTTTCATGTTCTGAAAGATTTTGTCCATTAGGTGGGAGCAGCAGTTGCTTGGCTGGAAGGTTTGGTGGGTTAGCGTATGAGCTGTTCTCTTTGCAGCAATACATGCCACTTATCATGAAGTTTTAGGCCATTACCCTCATTGATGTCATTAATGTATTCAGAAATCTCTATTTTACCATTCTCACCCACAGCCACTAATATCTTCATGGAAGCATTAGAAACAGAACAATGGGTAGTGCTCAGCTCAAACCAACTTTGTAGCTCTGGTACATGAATGTGATGCCATATAAAAGTTTCTTGAGCACTCATACAAGGCTCATCATAACATCAAATTAAAAAATTGAGGAACGAGGTCAAACTTTATTTCTAGTTGTTTGAGTAAGAAACCAGTGAAATGGCAGCTATGGCATTCAATAGATCATAAATCAATGAACACGAACTGGTATCTGTGGTGTTGCACTGCACCATCCTCTGGGGACAAAAAGAGGTGTGCTTACAACCTTACACACTAGGGCTGTGGAAATGTGCAACCCATAAAGTTTGTCTACGAAACTAGAGATATTTGAGTGTATGTTCAGAACCAATAGATAAAAAATCTGCAAAATAAGGGGGAGTCTGGACACAGTGATGTGAACGTGTGCTACCGATACAGCAAACACAACATCCTCCAACCAAAACAACAGCCATAAATTCCATAGCAGTTGTCTTACAAAACATCAGATATCTAATGGATCACACTGAGAAATTGTTGAGTAAGACTGATTTCAAACCAGTCTACAAGGCACATAGTAAGATCAGCACCTCATAGATGAAAGTAGAAGATGGGAAAAACCCCCTATCCAAAAAAGTGGGAGTTCATGAAATACCTTACTGCTATAGATTAGATTATGTTGGTAAGACTGGCCACAAAATAGATGACATGCTACATGAACATACTGCTCAATGCAAATCAAACAAAGTGAACAAGTTAGTCATTACACAGCATTCATCTACAACCAGTCACACCTTTTTTTCTTGCATAGGGCTTTATGTCTCACTGACAATTAGGTCATTAGCGGTGTTAAAGGACTGTTGGAAGGAATTCTGTAATGGCCTTTTGAAAGAACCATTCTAGAATTTGCCTACTGTGATTTAGGGAAACCATGGAAGTCTGGTATCTGGATAGCTGGACCAGTTCTAGAACCTTTGAACCTGTCTCCTCCAAAATGCCATGCCAGAGCATTACTTCCCACCCACCAGGTTCGGTATGGGCATAGAAAATACTACTTTAAAAATAAGATCACTATTGGCCATAATGGATAAAAGAGGAACTGTGTTCTCCTTAACATCTTATAATACTGAGGACTGTGACCCAAGGCTTCATGATGTATGACAAGCCTTGCTGTGTAGAGAACAAATCATGCTGTGATCCCCACCAAGTCACCCAACTGTGATCTTTTGAATGGCTGGACCCGTCGAACCTTCCAGGATACACAACATCCCAGATGGGGAGTTAGTTGTGTCTAATAGATCAGGTGAAAAACATGGCAGAACTTCTATACCATAGAAGTAGATCAGCCAAAACGTGGGAATTTAAATACTAAGATGTAATGTCACTTGGGAAGCATGGAAACTAATGCAATGTTGTTGCAAGCCATTTTTCCCTACAGATGCTTAATTAACTGAATGGTTAATAAATAATGCCAACTGTCCTCTACTGATTTGCTTCTCATCAATGTATAATCAGTAATGATTTATTTACATTGGTGCTAGTAAATTTGATAGCTGGCAATCTTAACTTTTCTCACAAACCATGTTGTATAGTGATGGCTTGTCGGTATGCACTGTAGAACTGCAGCACCCCTTATACATTCATCTAAAATTACCAATACTAATCAATTAAAAGTGTTTTTATCCTAATTCTCTAATTATAATGGAGATATGTAGTTGTAAATTAAACTTAATGCAAGTAATTGCCTCCTTCTTTACAAATAATAATAATAAAAAAAACAAAAAAACAAAAATGTTCAAAAATCCTTATGAGGAATTGTTCATGTGAAGTGTTGCCAACAGGGCATTTTTCTATTTTATGCATATGCACACTACAGACCCAGATATGTGCACATGAGCAGAATGGTAAACTACCTTGCAGTGGCACTTTTACATGAACAGTTCCACAGAAAGATTTTTGTACTTTATTTTTTAATTATTAACTTTATATACAAAGATGAATGTTTGTTTGTTTGTTTGTTGGTTTGATTGTTTGTTGGTTTGTTTGTTTGTTGGTTTGGTTGTTTGTTTGTTCTTCATACAAATCCACACTTTTCATCCAATCTCGATGAAACTTTGCACACTTATCCTTTGAAACAAGGAGAAAAATACTGTCTGCATTTGGTTGAAAAATTATCTGTATAAATAAAACATGTTGTCTCATAATTTCGAAATACAGACACGTTGGATGTGGACGTCAACGTACCGTGTTTCCGTGTACTGGACTGCCAGCTCAGTGTTTAAAGCACTTGCTTATGAATGTCGTGGTCTCCGGTTCAAATCTCTGTGGAGGCTAAGATTTTTAAAAATTGTTTTTCATCGTAAGAGTCAGGCCTGAGCAGTAGGTTATTCGGATTGAATGTTAAACTGTAGATATTAGAAAGTTAGGGGTGCAATGCGAGGCAAATTGTAGGTAGTCTTGCAATGTTGTAGGTGTACACTTTTTATGTTATAATGATCCCTCAGGTGTTGTTCGCAGTCAGTGTGTGAGTGTGAACCACAGTAATATCATTATAAATACGGAAGTAAATCTCTGTCTTTTTGTTACGTTTTGACGACTAAATGGCTATATCGTTGTGATGGAATTTTATAATAAAATCTGTACGAAGGGCACAGGATATTTTTTCCAGTATGATAAACAGTTGTAGTCACGAAATTTTGAGACCTTATCGAATGGTGACAGAAATATGTTGGAAATTGATTCTCTTCAAGAGACAGGTACGACGGTGCAATGATATAGTGATAGCTTTCCTGTCATATTCATCCGACTTGATATTGTTTGGGACCAATCCTTTGTTACCAAAAACTTTCTATATTTAATTCTGGCAAAAAATTCTTAATCCATGCATACGAAGTCGCGAGTACGGGCTAGTTATTCATAAAGAAGGAAGTGATTGCTCGCATTAAGTTTTTGTTTAATTATATATTTCCATTACAGTTAGAGAAAAAATACAAAATAATAGACCAAAATAATGGACTAACACTGTGGTTTTGCAGTGCTATTTTGTAGACCGTGAATGAACCTATCGTGTGTTGCAGTGAGATGTTATTTAGTAATTATCCTTTTGAAATCACATTGGATGATCTATTTTTTCTAATATGTTATAATTTGACTCACATACACTAGCATTTTATCCTGTTAGTTATATAACTGAAATGTTTTATTTGACACAAACTGAAGACTGCTGTAGTGAAAACTAGAAGTTCAGGTTTCATAAAGGAACATTCTTGTCACATATTGCAAAATTAAATGTTCATGTCCTCAGTATTGTCTTGAAGGAATTTGAACAACCATGTTCCAAAGAAATTATATCTGATGATTGATTCATGTTTTATTATTATTATTGAGTATACATATTGGTGTAATATATGCAATTTTAACTGTGTGTGGTGGGTAAGTGGAAACACTCTGGCTTCCAATGGCATAGCCAGGATTAGCTCCAATGTGGGGCAAAAACAAGAAAACTTAATAAAAATAATTGTTGAAAATGGTTTTAGTTGATAAATAAGTTAAAAACTCATTTAACTTATTTAAGCACTAATCTATGAGGGTTCTGGCCAATGGCGGCCGACGTGATTCGCTTAGGTAGTGACAACATTGAAATTTATGGATGAATTACATTTTTTTAAGTGAAAGGTGTAAGGAAGAACAATTCAGTGTTGACTAAGAATTTAGGCAACTTAAACATTTACTATGTTTGAATGTCTCTTTACCAGTGTGTGCTGCCAGATTGAAGAAATAATTTTGTAATTGAAGAAATGAATGAACAATGATCAAAAGGCGAACAATAACTGATTACCCAAAAATGGAGTAGTTGAACTACAGGCAGTACTGGATTACCCAACAGGTATGACTAGGTAGTAGACTGGCGCCAAGGATTACTTTGAGAGTTAATATGTTTTATTGAATAAAAATAATAAAAAATGAAAATAATAATCCAAAATAAAACAATCAAAATATTATAAAAAGCATGCAGATTATTTTTTTGGTTTCATTGTAGTGCAAGATAAATAAAAGCATTTTTCAAAATATCATAAAGTGTAAAATTTGTGTGTTTAATGGATTAAAATATGATCTAGTCAATTAATCATCTACAAAGTCTTATCTTTGTTCTTCCGAAACACATTTTAAAAAAAAAAAAAAGGACAGAGGGTTCCAAGAACTTTGAGTGCCTGGGGCTCGATACTTTCTTTATCCTGCATCACCTACAGGACACAGCCATTGCCTGCAATAACAATGACGACAATGGCACACCCTTTACGACAGTGGAACACATTTAGTTTGAGAGTCGTTTTCTGCCACATGTATTCATAAACCTGCCTAATACTACTTGCAAGGAACTAGGAAATAGAAAAAAAATATTGCCTCCTCGCACTGACAAACTTTCTAGGGCAAGTAGTTGAATTCCTGCATTACTCAAAGCAATATTCAGCAAAGAATCTCCAGAGATGTTTTCTTTAAAAAAAAAATTAAAAGCAATATAGTAAGGACATGCAACAAAAATCTTCAACAACTCACTATACTCGAGGGGTGAACATTCAGCAGCAGTTTATGAAATAATATGGTTGAAGATTTATTTACACATTAAGTTACAGAAAATAATATTAATACTATATCAATGAATTAAGGCACTAAAACAATCGATATGAAAAACCCATTTTTCTCACAAGAAAGCAGGCCTAAGGCTGTGAGTCGGTCCTCTTTCATAGTGTTTCTGAGAAAGGTTTTTACCCTTTTCATCACAGAGAAACAGCTTTCAGCTTCTGATGTTGACATTGGCATTGTTATAAACAGTTTTAACAATTTCAATGTTTCTTTAAATGTATCGGTCAGGTTATTTTCAATAATGAATGATGAAAATTAAACACAGTAGAAATAGCTCTTAATTCTGGTCTCAAATAACACTTCAAGTTGCCCTGCAATCTTTTTTCTTTTAAAAACGGGTACTCCTTTATCATTACACTGAGGTATTCGGCAGGAAATTTTGTTTGATAACTTTTAAATTTTTCAACATCAAATAAATTTGATGCTGTGAGATGTCCCGTAAACTGAAATTTAATTTTTATTACAGAAACAATGACATTCCAAACATCTAAAGCTTGTCTCTTTCAGTTCTCAGAATCATCACACCGTCTTTTCACAGGAATTTTTTCACACCCTTCAATTTCATCAATATCACTGGCATGCTCTCTAATTCTTTGAATGGAAGTTTCATAGGTCCCCATAATTAATTTTTACAGGGTCAGTGTCTTTCTTTTGTAGTTGTATAAAAACTATTTCAACATGTGGCATTATCTTGTGAAATAGCATTAACCAAAAAAACAAAGTTTATCATTTAACAAAGTTTTATATGCACATGCTTGTTGAAGAGTAGAAGGCAAACATATTTCTTCACGTTTTTCAATGGTTTGCATTACATTAGTTAAATTATTTCTATATTCGTAAAAACAGTTGACTCCTCGAGAATGAAAATTCCATCTGGTTTGAAATGCATGTGGTAATCATTTCTGCAAAATATCATCTAAAACTCTTTGTTCTTTGAGACAAACTTGAAAAGAAAGAACAAATTCAGGAAAGATTTGTGAAAAAATGCCCACTTCCCGATTGATGGAGGCCGCTTTTGACATTAAAAGATTTACCTGGTATGCATAGCAATGAATAAAGTTAGGATGAGGATATATGTCTTTAATTCTTTTCTGCAAACCATTTAAATTTTCTTTAATTATGGAGGCACCATCATAACTTTGAGCAATTAATTTTTCTGGTGATTTTCCAATCAGTCAAGTTCTTGCAAAATACAATCTGCAATAGCACTAGCATGATGGCCATCTGGGTTTTCGAATTTCCAAAATATTTCTACAGGTTTTAAAACAACAATATAGCGCAACACTATAACTAATTGAAACTGACAAGACACATCTTTGGTTTCATTGGCTATCATGGCAACAAATTCAACATTGTCGATTTCTTTCTGAATTTTGTCATGATATATACTCAACAAGCATTCAATCAATTCATTCTGAATGGTTTTACTGGTGCCTTTAAATGCTGTGGATCCTTGTAAATGTCCTTTTCAACTCTTTGTCCAACTCCAAATTGAAATGAATGAATTCATGAAACACTTCTTTATTGTTGGTTTCATCACTTTCAATGTGTCCTAGAAAAGCAAGTTCCAGAGCTCCACAAAATTGCACACAATTTATAATTAAATTTAGAACGTACCTGTTACTATCCACTTGTTTGCTATGTTTAAGAATAGCAAGGTGGCACTGAGAAATAAGTTGATTCTGAATGTTTGTTTTTCCAAGCATTGCTAAACTAAGCACATTATTAATATGAAGTGCCAATTTTTTATGGGTCTTAATTTTTCCTGTAAGATGAACCAAATCAGAAATTCAACCACGTAGCCAATTAAATTCACCACCAAATAGAACACATGGAAAACAGAAAAATGCATTTTTCACATTGCAACCGCACAGCCAGATATTTTTAAATACACATCACGGTTAAATTTCCTCAACCGAGATACCTTAGCACTTTCTTGATGATACAAAATATTTAAATGTGGCGTAGGTTTTCCTAATTTTTTCTTCATAAAATAGTGGTGAGAATGGCTTCTTTAATAATGTGATTCATCAAGCAAAGACACCGTACCCATTCTTTGATAGTCACAAGATCTGGTCAGTATTCAGTGCACAACTACAGACTAAAGTTTGCTATCATTCCATGCATTCCACCTAGGGCATGGTACAAAAATAGCAGCTACTGCTGCACTCTACCGATGGTGTTACTAAGTTTTACGAGCTCCTTGAGACAGATTAAAGTTGTCACAAATCCGTATTTGCAATATGGTCCTTCACCCTACCGAATTTCTGCGAAGCTGCTAGTGCGCATGCACAATTGGAGACAAATTAGAGCTGTCTCCATAAGGGTGAAACAGTTCACCGATGTGGCCAACAGAGGGTGTTCAATGTTTCCCCATCTGTCATAAGTAATAGTGTATTAGAGACTGCTAAATTTTTAAATATATATTTCTCTTTCATTACGTTTATTTTTTATTTACTTATTCTTGATTATGAAGTGGTGACATGTCTCAGTGTCACTACATCTAGAGCTGCCACTGGTTCTTACTAAATTCCCAAAAAACTATTTTTCAATGTTAAAAGTGAGAATTTTTTTCATATATTTTTCACTCTACTACTTGAGGGAAGGAGCCAGGGTGGGGCAAGCACCCCAACCTGGCTCCGCCCATCCTTGAATTTGAATCCTCATCTAGCCTTCCTGATTTTGGTTTCTTATAGTCCTCTAGTGAAGTAATTGTGTATCACATCATTTTTTATTTCTTTGTGTGAATGCCAGGATGGTTCCTTCGAAGGCCATGGCACAATTCCTTCCCATTCATTGACCCAAACCTTTCCTGCCTCTAATGACCTTGACGAGGCATAAAGCTATAAAAAATTATAAATTCAAAAAAAGTTATTTACTTTGAAAAGAAAATAAGATGGCAAATATTTAAATCCAGCCACATCAAATTTTATGTATTAGATTTAAATGATTACCATGGTGCTTGTGATATTTTGGTTTATATTTTGTAGAATTTTTTTTTTGGGGAATCTTTGCATTCAAAAGAATAAATTCTGTAACTATAAGTGATCTTTACCAGCTTAAATCAAATTTAAGAAAAGAAGGTTTTTAACCCTAAATATTATAATAGCTCAGCCTTATTTTACGCAGAAAATCCAGAAACAAAGTTACAACTGCTGTTAAAGATTGAAAAATGAATATTTTCCAACCAAATTAACAGGATATGTTACAAAATATGTCTCTATTTCACCACATAATCGCCATCAAGTTCGATGCACTTCTTCAGCATGGGCACCAATTTCTGTATACCCTCCTCGTACACACTTCGCACCACCTCCAAAAGCCAATTTTCCACTGTCTCTTTCACTTCCTGCTCATTGGAAAAACGTTACCCATGCAAAACCTCTTTTAATTTGGTGAAAAGATGATATTCCAAGGGCACAAGGTTTGGGGAATAGGGTGGGTGGGTCACAACATGCCATGCAAAGGATACAGGGAGGTCCTGGGTGGCGCCGTGTGGGGTCTTGAATTGTTGTGAAGGAAGGACACACCGAAAGTCAGCATTCCTCTCTTTTTGTCTTTAATATTAAAAAAAAAAAGTTTAGGTCTCACAATAATCGACAGCAATAATGGTGGTCCCTTTGTCCTTGAAATCCAATAACAAAACACCTTTTTGGTCCCAAAAACAGATGCCATAATCTTCCGCTCTGAAAACTACACTTTCAAATTTTGGCTGTTGGGGAATTGGTATGACGACATTGTTGGGAACTCCTTTGTACTTGGGAGTATAGTGACAAACCCGAGTTTCATCACCAGTGACAATTGAGTGAAGAAAGGCCTCACCATCTGTTTCATAACATTAAAGAAATTCCCATGTGGCCAAAACGCGATTTGCGCGATGTTCCGGAGTCAACGTTTTAGGCACCTATCTTGCACTCAATTTCATCTACATATACATATACATCTACATATATACTCTGCAATTCACAAAATTGTGGGTGGCAGAGGGTGCTCAGCACCAAAGCTAATCTCTTTGCTGTGCATTCCAATCCCTAATGGTACGAGGGGAAAAAAGAATTCATATAAGAATCAGTCCGGCACCTTATTTCTCTAATTTTATCTTTCCTATCCTTCCGACTCAAATAGGTTGGTGGAAGAAGTATTTCACTACACTCATGAGTGAAAGTTGGAGTACGCATGTTTTCCAATAAGTTTAAACGAAACGTGTGTCGTCTATCTACCAGAGACTCCCAACCTAATCTACTAATCAGTTCTGTGACGCTTTCATAAGGACTGTAGCAAGCGGTCACGAATCGAGCGGCTCTTCTCTGTACTTTCTCTATACTTTCGATCAATCCCTTACGAAACGGGTCCCAAATGGCACAACAATAATCCAAATGTGGACGCACAAGAGATTTGTACGCTATCTCCTTTGTTTGTTCATTACAATTTTTCAAGATTCTACCTATGAATCGCAGCCTAGAATTTGCTCTACCTACTAAAGAATTAATGTGTATGTCCCATTTCATGTTCCTTTGTACTGTTACTCCCAAATATTTAATAGAATCGACCATATCAATAACTGTATTGTTTAACTCGTATTTCTGAACAACCGTAATCAAGCTATTCTGAGATAATTTCACCCATGAGACTATGAGATGTGTGTGGGAACTTTTCATGAAGGCTGCCAAAAGTCACAAAACAATCACTGTGAATTTTTTATTAAGTTTCATCAGAAGCTGTTCTGAAACAAGAGATGGCCTCCTTTCCATTCTTCATCATGTGTGTCAGTGCAACCTTTCTTAAACAACCTAGCCCACTTGTAAACATGCTGATGTGACATTACCTCAGGCCCGTACGTTTCCATAAGTTTACGATGGATTTTGGCCGCGGATTCTTGCTGCACAGTGATGAATTTGATGACCGAGTGAATCTCATACTGGTGGCAGGTGGAGCAAATGGCCTCTGCGCAGGTTGACGGAAGCTCCTTTTCTGATGACATTTCTCAACAGACTGAATTGGAGTGAGGCTCAGTTTGACTGTTACGGATCCCCCTCCATGCAGGTTTCACAACCTTTGAATAAAATGTTTCCCTTCACCCTTCAGAGCACTTGTAACCTATTTTTTCTATATGTCCCTCATAAAACATCTTTTTGACTTAACAATAACCGTGAATAAGTAGGCCTATATTTTTAATGCAGCACCTCTACTGATATGAGTCATGAGCCACCACTGGTGTTTTGTTTAGTTATCAGTCAAAAGTGTCTTTGATAGATGCTTTGCAACAAAAGCAGAAATCACTAGCTATGAAACCTACTAACCTCAAATATAAATATTTAGATTAGATTTCTATTAATATAGTTCATCAGTTTATAGTACAGGTACACATTTGACAAGTCAGTTTAATGATTTGATGTTATATATAAATATGAGATAATGTCAGATGACAAAATAATACAATGACAAAATAAGCACACATGAAGAAAACTTAATTACGATACAATAGTGGATAAAAATAGAAATTCAGATACCTTACAGAACTTTTTTTTATGATTCCACATATTCTCTAATAGAGTGAAAACTTTGTCTTACTAGAAATGCACTTAGTTTTGTTTTAAATGAGCTACATGAATTTCTTACTTAATCTGGTATTTTATTGTAAATTGCTATTCCTGAATTTAAAACACTTTTTTGATATTTTGAAGTCCTGCAAAATATTTTATGGATGTATGAATGTCCTCTAGTGAAGTAATTGGGTATCATATCATTTTTTATTTCTTTGTTGTTTTTCAGGAGGTAGTCTCTCATAAAAGGAACTATTTCATAGATGAATAGGCATAGAACATGGCAAGGTTAATGAAATGTGTTCAGCATGATTCTAATTTTTTAGTCAACATTTGATTCTCACTGTTATTTTCTGCATCGTAAGTATATCAATGTTTTGTGGTGAGTTACCCTAGAAAAAAATTCCATACCTTATCAGTGACTGGAAATGAGCATGGTATGCTTGCATTAGTGTACTAATAGTTGTGGTATATCTGATAATTCTCAGTCTATAACACACAGTAGACAGTTTTTTTTTACCCAATTTGCTTATGTGTAATCCAATTTCATATTCTGTTGTGCACCATAATCTGAAGAATTTGGTTTTGTTTATTTTTAGATATTTTACATTTATGGCTACTTGAATATTGTTTTAGCTAGCTGAGAGGGGTAGACAAAAGTTCAGACACACTGTTTTTACCCTCATTAAAGATTAGGTTATTTGCATCAAAGCAGTTTTTCAACTCCCTCTTGATTTAATTTGCTACCAATTCTAAATTTTCCATGTTTGTGGAGGTGAGTTAAACACTCGTGTCATCTGCAAATTGGACTGATTTATATAGATGATCTCACTAAGAATTGTCACCAAAAAGGTGACCATTCTTAGTGAGATTATCTATATAAATTAGAAACAAAACAGGTCCTAACACTGAGCCTTGGGATATACCATACTTCAAAAACTGCTCATCTAAGGTAATTTCTCTGGTGTGTTGTTTCATGATCTACAGATACTCTTTGTTTTCAGTTTTCAAGATACAATTTAATCCAGTTTTTTGCATTACCTCTTATCCCCATCTTTTTCCAGTTTAGTTAACAGAACACTGTGATCTATTACATCAAATGCCTTTGAGAGGTCCAGTAAAATACCTATAGCCATTTCATTTCCATCCAAAGCATTAAGAATTCAAAAATTGCTGTATGTGTAGATTTATTTTTTCTGAATCCGTGCTATTGAGCAGAAAGTGGCGTATATTTGTTGATAAACTTTATCAGTCTATCAAGTAAGAGGTTTTAAAGTATTTTTGAAAAAAAAACAACAACTGGGAAACGTCTATAATCTGTCAACTGATCAGGAAGACCTTTTTAATGTGTTTTTATGAACTCACTTTGGGCTTTGTCTGTCCAGGTGGAATTTAGTAATTGAGTTTAAACTAACTTCTCGGTGGGCTAGAGATTTGAAACTTTGACTATAGCTCAGAACTGGATGACAGTGAATGAAAATGTGAAAAAAATTGGAAAAGTTGTGCAGAAAACTTGGGAAAAACCGAAAGTACTTTTTTCTATGGACTGATTGGGATATTTTTTTAAAAAAATGTTCTTAATAGTTGGAATAAGGTTTTTAGTTAATGAAAAATTGAAAAATATGCCCAGAAAATTGGAAAATTCGGAGGAAACTGAAAGTACTCTTTTTCTATGGACTGGTTTGGCTAAATTTTCTTAAATGTTCATAATAGTCTGAATAAGGTTTTTAGTGAATGAACAATTGGAAAAGTTACCTGGAAAATTAGAAAATTCAGAGGAAACTGAAAGTATTTTTTTCTGTGTACCAATTTGGTTAATTTTTCTTTAATGTTCGTAATAGTCCGAATAAAGGATTAAGTTAAGGAAAAATTGGAAACATTGCCTGGAAAATTGGAAAATTCGGAGAAAACTGAAATTATTTTTTTTTCTTTGCAGCAATTTGGCTAATTTTTTTAAAATGTACTTAATAGTTCGAATAAGGGTTTTAAACAAAGAAACATTGGAAAAGTTGCCTGAAAAATTCTGGAAAAACTAACTCGCTTTGGGCTTTGTCTGGGTGAAGCTAGATGCTTGACATTTAGACCATAGCTCAGAACTGGGTGACAATGCATGAAAATGTGCAAAGTTGTCCGGAAAATTTGAAAATTCGGGAAAAACTGAAAGTACTCTTTTCTATGGACTGAACTTACAATTTTTTTTAAATGTTCCTAATAGTCAGAATAAGGTTTTAGTTAATGAAAAATTGGAAAAGTCACACCAGAAAATTGGAAAATTTCCAGGAAACTGAAAGTTTTTTTTTCTGTGTACTAATTTGGCTAATTTTTTTAAATGTTCATAATGGTGCGAATAAGGTTTTTAATTGATGAAAAATTAGAAAAGTTGCCCTTGGAAAATTCGGAGAAAACTAACTCACTTTGAACTATGCTTGTCCGGCAAGAAACAGTCGTTGTGTTGCCACAGCGTGATCCAAAGAGTATAGAGAGCAGTCAACTATTTATTTTGATTTCTTTGTCTATGCAGTATTAAAATTAAAGAAAACCCACCGAATAAACGGTGCAGTTGTAAGTTGCCTGGAAAATTCGGGAAAAACTAACTCGCTTTGGGCTTTGCCTGTCCAGCAAGGAACAGTCGTCGCATTGCTGCAGCATGATCCAAAGAGTATAGAGAGCAGTCAGCTGTTTTATTTTGATTTCTCTATCTTTGCAGTGTTAAAATTAAAGATAACTCACTTAATAAACAGTGCAGTTGTGGGATCAGACGTTACCATATTATTTAGTGTTCAGTTACTTTTTACCCCCTAGTCTCAAACAGATTCCTAACTCTAGACATCCATCCTGACAGAAAAGTCTGGTATCCGTTACATGCCCGGAAGAAGAGATGGAGGTGGAAAACCGATAGATGGCGCTAGCAACAGGTCAACTAGCGCCACCGCATAGCAGGGTTTCCTCCGCGGTCAATTAGAAGCGAATTACCTCGTATAAATACTGTCGCGTGGTCACACTTAGAACAGTGCTTTGTTTACTTCTACTCAGTTTCACTTCCGTCTCTCTGTGCATCGCCTGTTGGACTCTAACCAGCGTGCATCTCAGTTTATGTTTGGCTACTCCTTTGAACTCTGTGCATCGCAAATTGGACTCTGACCATCGCGCATCTCAGTTTACGTTCGGCTACTCCTTTGGACTCTGTGCATCAAAAATTGGACTCTGACCATCGTGCATCTCAGTTTATGTTTGGTTACTCCTGTGGACTCTGTGCATCGCATATTGGACTCGGATCAGTGCGCTTCTCAGTCTATGTTTGGTTTCTTCCTTGGACTCTGCGCAGCTCATCTTGGACTTTGTTTCGTTTCTCGCTTGATCGTCTCCGGGCGACCGCCCGTCCGCCGTGTCGACATTTCAGCCATCTTGTGGACACAGCAAAAAGTTTCTGTTATGGCAAAGGAGACAGCCAGTCAACGCAACCGACACTTAGAAAAGCAGAAGCAAAAGCGACTTGCAATGATTAAACAGGAATTTGAAGCAGATTGGTCTGCAAGATTAGCCAAACGTCAGAAGCGAGCAACAGAAGTTCATGAACATCAGCGTAATGTCGAACACACTATTGATAAGAAACATAAGGGCTCATGCAAGATCCATCGAGAACTCGATGACACACTCTTCTCAACTTGCTAGTAACGCACAACAACATGCCAAAGCAAGAGAAAAAGAAACAGTTAATAAGCATAGCTCTTGACTGGAATCTAGTCAATTTAGATACTAGGAATCAAAAACTAGAGAGACAAGTCGGGAACGTGAACCAAAATTACGATGTCGACATGAAGCTTATGCTCAACTGTTAGCTGATGACTCAGACTTTCAATCAAAAAAACTGCTACCCTAATCAGGTACTAAATTATCGTTTGACTTTGCCAAAGCCACACTTGCCACTGGAACTTGTCGCTAAAAATGATTTACTTGTTTGTCATTGATGCAATGTGCATTTAAAAAGCTCAAAGAGTCATGCTCCATCTAAGGCATATTGGAACAACTTGCTTTCAGGTGATATTCCTGGTGAAATCACAGCATTAATTGACAACGTTTACTTCAGCGCATCATTCTGTATGTCAAAGTGATCAAATTTCCAAGTAGATTTGGTCAATACGGTTTCAAAGGACATGCAACATAATTTGCTCTTGATATTTTTGAAGTCAGTCAAACGCTGCCTGAAATTCTTCCTCGATCGAGCACAGATGTAGGAATGGGTGTAGTAACAGAAACTCTGAATAACTTAAATTTATTAAGAAATTACAACATATCGCCAGATCGTGTCTACACAACGCTTTATGGTTAATTGCAAATAACACACTCTACAAAGAAGTACAAGTAAATTGATTTGCTCGATTAACTACGCAGGATATTATTCACGTTATTACAGTTCAGCTGGAACAACCCGACGAATCTGATGACCAAGCTACTGATGCTCCAACTGGCAGTGCCTATATGGAAACTAATTATTTATTGCGAATCGTACATGCTTCCTGGAATCAAAATAATGAAATCTTAGGATCTGGACATGCTGAACATCAATGCTTTGCCATGGTTGTTGCAAATTTAAGTCTTGCTGCCATTGTTCCACTGAGCCAAAGGGATACAAATGTTTTAAATCTAAACATGATCGAAGGCAATAGATTTTACGAACAGATTGACAGGGAAACTAAAAATCAACCAGGTGTTTTTCCAATTAATAATTGCGGCTGTTTAGAGATCAGAAATCTTGATGTTATAAGAAATGATAACCTTATGTTCGACAATATCTTTACTGTAGAATATAATGATTTAGATGGTGCCTTCAATGGCAGTTTATGCGACAGGGAAAATGATGTAGTTAATTTCCTAAATTTTTGTGCTTCGATAGACTTATTGCTCATCGAACATAATGTTGGTATTTTGATAGTTGCCGGTAGTGCATATGGTCTCTTGCATTATGATGACAAGTTTTATTTCACCGATTCTCATTCATGCGGACCAAAGGGAAAAACTATTGGAACTCAAAATGGAAAAGTATGTCTCATCGAATGCGACACTCTTGACAAGTTTCTGCATATTATCCGCCGAACTACACATTCCAATGCAGGTACACAATTTTCAATTAATGCAATCAATGTTGTTGTAAAAAAGATTTGTACCAATGCAACAATATTCAGAACCACATCCATTAATACACGTCAATGGAGTTTCTACTGAACAAAATGATCTAGAACTAGAGCTAGTAATTGTATCGCAATTCGTTCCTGTGCAAACATCTGTAATGGTACCAACTGATCACGAGCAGTCAGATGTTAATGACGAATTTAAAGAAAGTAGAAACATTAACGAAATTTTTTGCAAAACTAAGGACAATATTGTGAATGTAAATCGGTAGTTACAAGCAGAGGATTTTTTATGGTTCTATGTCTTCCCCTATGGCAAAAATGGCTTGAATGAAAAGCGCTCGGTCAGAATTACTCCACTGGATTATTTTTAGCAGCAAATTCTAGGCTCGCATACTTGCATACATCGACCAAGTGATCTCATGCCACTTGCCAAGCGAAGAAGAAGATCAAGATTTAAGAACAATCGTCAAACTGAACCAAATTCATCGCCATACGCATACATGCTATAAGTACAACTCTGATACATGTCGATTTGCTTTTCCTCATGGCCCATGTCAACAAATTCGTATTGCACCACCGAGTTCAAATGCATTTATTCAAAATGGAGGAAGATTTTTCACTTTAAAATGAACAGCAAATGAGAAATGGGCCAATTATTATAATCAACAGATTCTTAAGTTTTGGAATGCTAATATCAACATACAACCATGCGGATCAAACAAATCTATTGCCCGTTACATTGCTAAATATATTTTGAAGACGGAACCAGTAGATTTAAACCAAAGTGTAGCTCAAGCTATCTGTCAAATTCGTCAAGATGAAACCAACATTGCAACGAAGCTCTTTAAATCACACATGAGGATTTTGAAAGAGCGACAAGTTTTCGCATTAGAATGTGTTTATCGACTTTGTCACCTGCCACTTCGTTCTAGTTCAAGAAAGTGTGTATTCTTGAATACAAGAAATCCCAATCAGCGATATAGAGTGTTGAGATTTGAGGATAATCAAGCAGTTGGACTTTGCTCAAACTTATTTGAGAGATATGCTAATCGCCCAAGGCAACAAGAACAGGGTTATGATTTTAAAAATATGAGTCTATTTGAATTTTCAAAGAATTTTGAGTCATTTTATGCAAAGAAAGTAGGAGATAGTGAAGAGAACATTGGCGGGGAAAAGGAAGAACAACCAACAAGACATAGACTCGAAACTCTAGTAAACAACAGTAAAATGGTCATCAGAAATGTTCCAGATATTTTTTCAAATGCAGACGGACCCAGAAAATTATCTCTTTAGTCTGCTCGTACAATATGTACCATTTTACTTTGAAGATGACTTAATTGATGAGCTTAATAATGCACATGAGGCTTTTGTTGCTTGAGAACAGAAATTGAGACATACAAATGCAAATCTTGAAATACACCGTGCAAGAGATAGATAACTTGAGATTGCTTTTAATCAGTCATATGCTTTCAATCTTCTTGAAAATCCAGAATAAATTGTTGAAGCAGAACTTGAAGATGAAGTTAATGAACAGATAACGACAAATGAACAGTTTCATAATGTGTGTGGTGCAATGAATTTATGACAGCGAAAATTATTTAACACCATAACTCACAGTATCCAGGACAAAATGAATGGAAGTGCGGATCGCATTAGAATGTTAGTTACTGGAGGGCTGGAGTTGTCAAAACATTCACATTTAATGCACTAAAAGAACAGGTCAATCGCTGTTATTGTAAGAAGACAGTAAAAGTTGGTGCATTGACTGGTGTAGCTACATGACTTGGTGGAACAATGCTCCACAGACTATTTAAATTACCATTTGAGAAAGACTGAAAATTTTGAGGAAATTTGGCACCACTCACTGGTAACTATTTGAAAGTCTAGCAAAATCAGTGGAAAGACATAGAATTTCTGTTCATCGATGAGATTTCCATGGTTCCATACGGAATGTTGTGTATGATTGATTGTAGATTGTGACAATTGGAAAAGAAGGAAAGTGAACCTTTTGGTGGCATCAATACTATGGTTTTTGGGGATTTTTTTTCAGTTGCCACCTATTCGAGGAGCTCAGACATTTCACCAACCGGAAAGATTCACTCCGACAACTCATTTGTGGTGACTATTCAATCTTGTTGAGTTGACAGAGAACATGCGACAACACGGTGTTACAACATTTGCCGATCTCTTGAATGCTCTACCTGTTGGTGGTTGAAGGCCCCACATTTTTCTCTGTTAGTGTCAAAAGTGCTAACAGAGGCATCTGGCGATATTGATTTGGATAGAGCAATCCGCATATATCCAACTCGTGCACAAGTTGATGCACACAACACAGCTGTCCTTGACCGATATCGAGCCCAAGGAGTGCGAGTTTCCAGAATTCGGTCTCAAGATGTTCTGATAAATGCGACAAGGAATGCGTATAATTTTAACATGGATAACATTGTATCAGGTGATATCAACAATACTGGAGGATTACAAAAGGAGTTAGAAATCTTCAACGGAGCGACAGTGAGGTTTTGGTCGAATATTAATATAGAACAAGGACTTGTAAATGGTGCAATGGGCATTATAACTGAAATTGTTCGGCCATTATTTCGCCGTAATCAGATTTACGATACTGACACTCCTTTTGTTTGTATCAACTTTTGCGTAGATGCAATTCATTTAATCAAGCCATGATCAATACAGTTCTCAGACTTCGAAACTATGGAACAATTGAGCGAACACAACTTCCGTTAATACTATGCTTGGCCTGCACAGTCCATAAAATGCAAGGATCTACAGTGGAACATGCTGTTATATACCTCGGTCTTGCACTATTTGCTAAAGGACAGGCGTATATAACACTAAGCCGTGTCAGATCTTTGGATGGATTAAGAATAGTGGAGCTCTATTGCTCGAAACTCACTGGCAAGACACCGCACAATGAAAATGCAATGAAGGAGATGGACTGAATGTGACAATTAAGACATCCAAATCATGAATGGGGCCATTTATTTAAAATTTTGACTAAAGCAGATCTGACATCGATTTTTTTAATATTTAATTAAAAGTTTTATAAAAAAATATTTTCGCCTGCTTCGTTATTTTATTTCTCAATAATAATAATCGAATAGTTTGATGTATTATTGGTATGTAGATATAACATATTTCTATTTCAGATACAATCAGAAGAAAAGAGACTGAAATAAATCTGGAATTTGTCGCATGTCTCTGTGAATGGCATCAAAGTATTTAAAATCAATTCCAAATTTTCACTCACATAAAACTAAAAAGCATAAAATAATAATAAAATAAAAAACTTTTTAATGTAAAATAGTTTTATAACAGACTAAAAAGTATAAAATAATTTATCTAATCCATATGAGGGATAAAACCACATACGGCTTTCTAACTTCTAAATTGCACTCAAACTTATACTTGGAAATTTTTGATACCTATTAAATTGCTAGTAAGAATGATGACAAAAAACATTTGGCACATGCGATACATAACTATAAGAAGTGTAGAGAGTAGCTATCAATGAAAGAACTTACTTACCAGTTCACATTATTGGTGGTGCAATAAAATTGTTACTAGAGCTTTTAATGCATCAATTATCAGTTGCATGCACCCAATGTTTTTCGTCATCAATCTTACTAGTAATTTAATAGCTATCAATAATTTCCAAGTATAAGTTTAAGTGCAATTTAGAAAAAGTTAGAAATCTGTATGTGGTTTTATCCTTCATAAGGATTAGATAAATTATTTTATACTTTTTAGTGCATTATAAAAACATTTTACATTAAAAAGTTTTTTTTATTTTGTATTATTTAACAGTGGAGTAAATTTAGCAGCTTTGTGTACCTACTTCAGGAAAAGTTCCAGTTTGTACAGTTGTTTTACAAAAATTTGCTAGAGGGTCAGCTACATACTTAGCACTGGTTTTCAAAATGAAATCTAATCTTGGACCTCGTCCAATCCACATGAATAGCGATTTTTCCATGTCATTATGGTTTTATATATATATATAGTTTAATTATGATTTGTTTTTCATTTAGGTATATTGTGGAACTGGAAATTGTGGAAAGACTAGAAATAACTTTCGTTTGTTTACTGCAGTATGACTTAATTAATTTTTCTGCCAAGGAAGTAAAATATTTGTTAATTTCTTCAGCTATCACTTTGGGTTCAATAATTATTGAATTATGTGTATATAGTTATTTCTTTCAGTTTTTGTACTTTCAGTTTGTTGTCTGATAACATGCCACATTGCTTTCATTTTGTTGGAAGATTTGTTTTTATAATTATCATTTGCCATAGTTTTTGTTGTTGGATTACTTTTTCTTAATAAATTTTCCTGCACCTTTTCACATAGTTTGTCAAACATTGGCTAACTTCATTTTGTAAGCATGCAAAAAATGGTTTCCATGCCTGCAGTTACCCACTTTTTGTTACTTCCTTTTGCCACATATTTCCTCTTTTTGGGAAAAGCTAGATTGAACTAGTGTAGAAAAGTATTGTGAAATACATTAGAAGATGTCATTTGCATCTGTTTGATCATAAACATCATTCCAAGATCTATTTGACAAGATAGTTGATGATGATACATCAGTGAGAGGTATAACACATATGACAGTAAATCATTCGAAAACAGTTGCAATGGAGTTATTTACTAATAGTTCAGTTGTATAAAAGTAGTTTAAACACAGACATAAAGAAATTTCCGCTCACATTTCTATTTATAATTCTGATGGATAATATAGAGGGTGGTACAAGCATGAGGGAAAGGAATGTAAAAGTGATGATATAAGACGATAAGAAATAAGTTGACAGGCAAATGGCTGTCTGGTCTGGGAGATGGAGTGGGGTTATATTATATGAGATTCTCTGTTAAAAAAAAAATAAAATAAAAAAAATAAAAATAAAAAAAAGACCACACACACACACAGAAGAAGAACAGACTGCATACTAGCATCAGACTAGGAAAAGAGCAGTTGAAGAGAGTTTTTCTAACTGAGAAGGCTGAAGGGAGGTTGCTTATAACTTTTCCAGGTAACCTTGATTGTAATGCTTGTGTTATTGATACCGTCCTCGAAGATGCAAGTTCTCTAAACAGCTGCCAAACTATCGTTATATGTGCCAATAGTTAGAAGTACTTGCAAATGAAACAGATCACTCAGAAATTAAAAGTTTGTGTTTTTTAAAATATTCTTTTAAAATTTTAGGTACCAGTATGGATAAGGCATTGGAGTTATCAGACCTATGAAGTGAAAACTGCAGGTCGACGTTAGTCACTCAGTCACTCACTTGTGGCAATCTTCTGTAACATAATCCCCCTGTATGAAAGCAGTTCTATGGCATCCCAGAAACAAAGTTCTCCATCATGACTGAGGTTAAGAACCTTCAAAAACCTTTATATGTCCCGTGTTTCACATCTACTTCAAAAATTCGAAGACCCCAGCCCGCAGGACTCACTGCCTATTGCAGAGCTCTCAACATGCATGTTCTCTCACCTCAAATATCCTGCTGGTTGCTGGTGAATGCTGAGAACAAGGGGCCCAGTCTCTCTTTTATGCCAAAATCTGCTTCATTTAGAGGATATCAATTTTTTAAGTTATAAAACACATAATCTTGAATTACGTTCAGAATCTTTACTCCCCTCTGATGGTTCTATTATAAAAAATTCCTTTTAATTTCCCTAATCTTTTGACATATATGACTCTACTAAATACTTCATACTTTAGGACAAAATTGTATTAAACCGAAAATGCACATTACTTTCCCTATCATGATGTAATTACTCAGAATCTTATATAATTTATTTCTCTGAAACTATTGCTCTAATAGAGCTGGGATCAACACTAATTTCTTTCAAAAAAATCCCCCTATCTCCAAGTTTTTTTTTCTGGTCCCTGAAGTGTTTTTTTTTTTGTCCTTTCCTTGTAGTGACTTGCTCCTGATAATTTTTCACCCTCTGCCGTCATGTATCACATGGAAGCCACATTGAAAGAAAGCTGTAATCATAATTTTAGCCCTTAAATCATGAAAAATGACAAAACTAGAATGATATTCATAATCAGCGAATTTTTTCCTTTGATTTAAACCTAATTTTAACTTTCTATCTGTATCATTTTACAAATGACTAAATAAATTTTTGGTAACGGGTAACAGAGATGAAATTTAGGGGTGTAGGATTGGTGCAACAAGACTGGACCTGTTGCAGAATGAGCATGTGAGAAGGGTAGTTAACAAAGAACTTGTATAGTATAAAATTGTAAAATCGAGACTCCAGTAGTATGGACACATGAGCAGAATCAGTGATAAAAGGATGGCAAACAGAATGTGTGAGTTGAAACTGGAATGGAAAAAGCCTATAACATAGAAAAGTGTATGCAAGACAGGAGTAAACTA
Source organism: Vandiemenella viatica (assembly GCA_031002005.1). Lineage (NCBI taxonomy): Eukaryota > Metazoa > Arthropoda > Insecta > Orthoptera > Morabidae > Vandiemenella > Vandiemenella viatica. The sequence continues at coordinate 268,098,567 of CM061921.1, forward strand.
GAATGTGGTGGAAGAGAAGGAATGATGGAAGGATGTGAGATGCGGAGAGAACCAAGTTTTTTGCAGACCCATCTTGAGCCAGAAACTGTCAGTGAGTCCTCAGGAAACCTTACAATCCATTAGATATGTAAAAAGGGATTACTCACTAATGAATCCACCTTTTCAGGGCAGATCCATGAGGGGCACTAGGGGGCTCACCCCCCCCCCTGATAAGGATCTTTTTTTTTTAACTCTACTAATCTTTTAAGGGGGCAGCAATCCGAGAAGACTATAACTACTACCCTTACCTGACTCAAGCCCCCTCCCCCAAACTAAATTCCACTCAAGTCCCCCCCCCCAAAAAAAAACAAAATCCACTCAAGCCTATCCAAAACCAAATTCCTGGATCTGCCCCTGCACCTTTTTATATAAGGCAAAAAACTAACTTGTCAGTGGTCATGCAATCCTGCTCCAGTGTTCTGTTTTTGGACAAGGTGAGCTACTAATCTTAAACAGTTTCTCTGTGTCTCACCTGTGCCACAGGTATTAGAACATATTGTAGGGTTGAAGTGCTATTCCTTTTATTATTTTTGCCCCACAAGTCTGGATAAATTAACTGCAGATAGATCTGGAGCCACCAAATCTTGTCACCAAGCCTTATACAACAGAGGTATGGCAGGTGCATATGAGGATGCATGCTAATTGGTGTTTTCCCTTGGTACCCACTCATTTTGTTAGCATGTCGAGCCTTAATGTTGAGTATTCTAAATAGAGGTTTGAACGATCCTTGTGATACAGGCATTGAAATCTAGATACCAGTTCTCAAATGCATACACTGTCCAACCATCACACCTTCTGATGGTTTTTGAAGCAAGTATCGAGTTCAGAACTAGTGGCATTCATCAGTTCCAAACTTTGGTATTATGGATGTTTCTGACTGTAATATAACAACCATATTGTTTCTTGAAAGGCTGCCAAAAAATTAGTCCATTATCTCAAAGTAATTATAGATTGTACTACATTTATATAAAGCATCGATTTTATATACAGCATTTCAAAAACTTTATATGGCTATTGTGGCTTGTGGGGAGGGGGGAGGGGAGGAGATGAAAAAGCCAATACATTACAATAAAGTGTGTACCACTGTTGGAGAAAATGTACAGGAGTAAAGAGTTGGAAGTACTATGATTGACTTTTAACACCCCCCCCCCCAAAAAAAAAAGAAGCAAGGGAAAAAGTGTGTGTTTGTATGTTTGGGGGAGGCAGTAAGATGATGCAAGACTAAATTTAGTAACATCTGTAATTTTTCAGAAGCTGATGATTTCAATCAGATGGCACACCTTAAACTGTAATTGAAACCTGCTGCCAAACAGAAAAGTCCTGGAATGATGCTCTTAACTAGTACTGTAAATAATAGCCTGTTATAAATAACCACTAACAGTGGAAGGTTTCTCTTAAACCTATTTGTACAGATGATGTGAAAGTCCATTATGCAAGGAATATTGCTACACAAGATATTTATTGCTATCAAGGATAATCAATTTGTTTATCAGAGCATCAAGTACCAATTGTGGAACAGAGCCTCTTTAATTAAAATTTCAGTTGACAATTTTTAATATCTTAAATCTATGTTATGAAAGCGATGTCTCACTATCCATTGGCAAACTATGAAATCTTTAAGCTAATATATTTTTCCATTACTCTGTTAATGAAATATGTATTTTGGGTGAACACCAACGACCATCATAGTGTTTGCCAAAATGATAAAATAAAAGTTTCTGAACCATAATCAAGTCAGCCAGGCCATAGCTATTCCTATACCTATACTTGAATCTTCAGTTCTCATGGCACATTGATTACAAGATTTTAGTGTCATTCCCTCAAGTTATTGATAATATAAGAACGTAGTTGAGGCAGTGACAGCACCAAATTAGTATTTCTACTAACTATACCCTTCTGGTGTAGCATAGTTTTCTTGTTACTTCAGTCACAAGCAAAAGGTGGACAATACTGAAAACTTATACTTTTTAAAGACTACAGAAAAAACTAAGTAATCTGGAAAAATTCAGACCAAACTGAAAGCAAGAATAGAGCCTAAAATGTCTGGAGTTAAAAAAAAATAACATTCCCATAACTCACTTGCTGCAAATAATAATAATCCAGGCTATGTCATTGAAAACCACACCCCAAGTACATGATCAAATTAGTCTGAAGTAAATAAATGGATTGTAGATCATTTATTAATTTTAAATCTAAATGAAATAATAATACTACAAGTAATCATCTCATCTGATTCTGAAAAACCAATGGAGCACACAAATAGCAATATTCTTTAACAGTAATTATAGCTAAGTATCCCTGTTATGATATTTCAATGTAATATTTGTTGTACATGTCTGTTACATAAATAAATGACTGTTATAAACTGACTCTTTTCCTCATCCCTGTAGTCCAGAATTTAGTGTATGAGGATTTATGCCAAATGTGAAGCCTATGTCTAACTTACAAAGATTATGATTACATTCTTCTTTCAATGGAAATAAAAATAATAATATATAAATCTTAAAATCACCTCTTTGCTAATATTCATTTTGGGAATACTGTCTTCTTTCTTCAGGTCGTGCTCCACACAACTGTCACATGCTGTATTCCTCTAGTTCCAAAAGATCCAAGAAAAAACTATTAAAAAAAGTAAACAAATTACCAGGTTAGTTGCTGATCAGTTTGTCAAATACAATGAAAGAGTAATAAGTCAATTGTGAAATTGCAATGAAAGAAGTTAAAATAAAAAAAAGAATGAAATTGGAAGGTAGTAGTAAAGGGACATTTTCAGCAGGGCATACGCTACACTGCAATTAAATTAAATTAACAAATGCATATAAATAAGAAGTGCCAATTAAAAATTATTGACTATCTTAAACAAATGTGAGGTAGCATTTTTGACTGATTTGCCCTCTTCGCATAATATATTTAACTAGTAAACTGAAAAGCTGGAAGAAAATACGTAGTAATATGATGGACTTTATATAGACCAGAAGACAAGTCTGATAATTTATGCCAATTTTATATCAGTTTTAATAAAACAATTTTCTTCTATTCATATTATCCTGCACTTAACATTATTCCCTCAAACAATAACTTCTATCAATATATTTTTTATTTCATTTTATAAATTTTCATTAGAATGAATAATATCATTTTAATTAATAAATTTAAAGCCCAAAAAATTAAATGAAATAACCCCTCCTCATTGTGGCACATGGGATTTATTGATTCCTGAAATTCCTGAAATTACTGATTCAGTTGGGATTACTTGAGATCATGATACTGCCAGTAGTATTTTCCACTGTGCGTGGTAATGACATCATAATAGTGCAAAATCATATTACTTTCATGCAGTAAAAAGGTTAAAGTACATCCTGAAACAGCATGACACTATTAGCAATGTGATGCTACTTAGGAAAGTAGTTCTTGCAGTGCCATGCTGGGGACAGGATAGATTGCTATATAATTATTGCTTGAAAATAATATGTCTTGTGACTGAATGCCTTTAGTATTATGATGACATTACTTCATAGAGGAGGAAGTAGCACTGATGGTATCAAGAACTACAATAAACCCATTCAGCTATTGTAATTTTTGAATGATGGATAAATATTGTATTGTGTACATGTGAAATATACAGAGATAAAAAATTTAAAACTTCTGCAGCTGTGTGGGTATAAAAATTGAAGAGTTGATGTTTCTGACTACCCATAGAAATTAAGCACAGCCATGCTTGCAAGCTGACTATGAAACACTCTATCAACATGCCCACCAATAAAATAAAAATAATCATGCTACTGTTCTGAACCCATTGTGTGTCCCCTTCTTATGAATTAATACTACATTTTCAGTAGTCTGGAGTACAAGTCTCCAGACTTAAACTAAATAATACTTCCAGGTATTGTACAATATCTTTATCACCTGCTATTAACACATTTGTGATAATATCATCTATTTTTTAGAAAAAAATGACACAGTTCTTTCATATATTATTATCAACCTGTGACTCTATTTCATTTTCCTCAGTATGCTAATTTTCACCAATATTTAAATGATTGTCCTCAGTTAATTTCTCATCTGTCGCAGTGTCAATCAATAATAGTCTCACCAAACCAGTTGCTCAATTTCAAAACAACCCTCTTTCTGATACACATACAGTGGTGGTCTAGTTTATCAAGTGCCTGTGAGGAAGTAATAATTAGATTTCCTAGTAACGAATTGAAACTAATAACCTTCAAGCATTAATAGATGCCAGTTGTTTTTGGCATAAATTAATGGTACCGGTACACCAATTGAGAATGAGCTATAAGAAAATAATTTCTTTGTAACGTTGATGCAGAGATAGTTCTCTGAGTGATTTTAACCTGGAGTAGTATAATACCATTTAAAAGAAATTGATATATAAATACCAAGTGACAGGTCTGCAACAAAACTGGGGATTACAGAATGTATTTACTTATTTATTACTCTCGTTCCATAGATCCCTGCTGAGAAAGGACCTCTGGGATGTGAAACATGTCATGGCTAATGTATATACATACAAGATGAATAATAATCAAAGTGAAAAAAATATTGTATATTACAAACAAAGGCAAAGAAAATTTTTTTTAAATTTTTTAACTTGAAGGCATATTAGATACTATTAATTCTTTTGTACTAATTCCTGGATGGAGTAGAAGTAGTGTCTATTAGATAATCTCCAAGTTTTTCTTTAAATATGACTTTATTATCTGCAAACAGTTTCAAACTGTTAGGAAGTTTATTTAATACAGGGCTAGTAAAAATGATTGCAGTGATTTCAGGAAATTACTACAGATTTATTATTTGACATATACTTACAATATTACACAGATATGTAAACAAACTGAAAGTTTTTTTGAGTGTCTACAGATGCTCAATATGTGCACCTTTAGTAACTCTGCATATATCAAGTCTGTTATCGAGTTCTTTTCATACCCAATGCAGTATGTCTCTGTCAATGAGAACAAATGCGTTGGTGATGTGAACCCGCAGGTCTGGCAGATCAACTGGTACTGGTGGCACAAACACTGTGTATTTTACACAACCCCAAACAAAGAAGTTGCAGGGGGTTAGGTCAAGGGAACGAGTAGGCCATGACATCATCTGACGATCAGCATCCCTAGCACGACCAATCCATCTGTTTGGAATCCTGGCGTTTAGGAAATTACGGACAACTAGAGAAAAATGGGGTGGAGCACCGTCCTGCTGGAAAATGAAATCTTCACTGTCAGCTTCCAGAAGCAGCATGAGTCAATTTTGCAACATTTGCAGATAGATGTTCCCTGTGATGATCACCTCATTAAAGAAAAAAGGTCCATAAAGTTTCTTTCATGAGATTGAGCAAAACTCTTTGGGAGAGTCACGAACATGCTGCACATAAGCGTGGAGGTTTTTGGTCCCCCAAATACACACATTGTGCCTGTTTACTTTTCCACTCACATGAAAAGTGGCCTCATCACTAAACACAATTTTTTCTGCGAATGTTTCATCTTGTTCTAGATACTGGGCACAGAATTGAAAACGACGCCCTTCATCATTGTGCGATAGTGCTTGTAGCAACTGTAGCCTGTATGGCATCATTTACAGTCACTTCTGTAGGCTTCTCCAAATGGTCTTCTGTGGAATAACGATTTCCCTGCTCGCTCAAGGAGTAGACTTGGCACGCACACGTTCAACGGTTTCTTCAGGCACAGGAGGGCAACCCGTTGTTTTACCTTCGTGTGGCATTAAACTATTGATACCAGCACTGAATGGTGTTAGTGTGTGGGGGATCCTTGCCGAACTTCATTCTAAATTGTTGCTGGAGAGTTACCAAAGACTGAATCAAATGAAATTTGAGAACAACGTACGCTTTCTCCCTTTCAGCCATCTTGCTCTCTAGTGTTTATGGCCACCATGGGAAGCTTGCATTTAGTGCAATCCAAACATGGAGAGCTACTTGTCTTATAACAGCAAACCCCATCATCATACCTATAACAGGACAGCCAAAAGAAAAATCGTGAAATCGCTACAATCATTTTGACTAGCCCTGTAGATGAGTCCAGAATAATTAACTCCTCTTTGTATAACTAAACTTGGACCCAGATCTCTAAGTCAAATCACCACTTTATATCACATGGATACTGCATTTTGGCAGCATATATGTGAACATATCAAAAGATGTGATGTGTTTCGAAGTTTGTGGGGGTGGACAGAGGAAAGTGACGCTTCCAGTAATAATGAAAATTTTTGTAGAAGTGTATTAAACAACATTTTTGTAGTTTTCCAAAGGAAGAAAGAAACAATCTGTTCACTGCAGTGTCTTTGGAAAATGCTATTCTTTATCACCTTATCATTCATTTACTTCGATATCCACTCTACATTCTTTTTAAATGTTTCAAACTGCCAAGTCAAAGACATTCTAGGAAAGACTACCAGTGTTCGCACTCTCATGGTTCAAATTTATAATTTGTCACTTTGTTAAAGTGATTTGAAATGTTATTTGATTTGGCCAAAACGAATAGAAACTGTGGTGAGAAAAAATTGGTGATTTTTGTCATTAGTGGAATAACGCATTAGTGAAGAATCTTATCACTTTTATCTTAGATGGTAAATTATCAAATGTTATGAAAGTCAATTAAGCTAAATTATTTATACCATCTGGTAATGCTTTCATATTCTTAATTTTAATATATATTTCTGGTAATTTTATGAATATTTTTATGAGGGAAAAAACTTCAAATACCTTCTTATCAGAAAATGTTTTTTGCAAATTTTACTAAAAATGAATCGAATACTATGATTAGATATTTACTAACTTATACAAGCTATCTGAAAAAATACCAAAGAACATATTCCATTAAGTTAAAGGAAAATCAAGGATGAGGGCAGGTAAAAACAAAATGGGGATCCAACTTTGGTTCCTTTCCTCTACTAATGAAAGTGATGTCTTTGTTTTCTATAAGTTATTTTATTTATCAATCTTGTTTCATTTCATTTTCGTATTGTTATTTTGTGTACCTATGAATTTGATGTAACCTGGTTAAAGTGTTCTGTGACTAGCAATGGTGTAACAATAGGATGGCAGGAAGTGCTAAATGTCAGGGACCCCCAGCCAGAGGGGGCCCTTTGCTCGAGGCCGAGTCACTGTAAGAATATTCAGCATTTTAAAAGTTGTCTGCAAGAAGTACTTGGTTTTACCCTACACAACATCCTATTAGCTCTTTCATGGGCAAATGAGTTTCTCATCCATTTGAATGCCAAGGAACTTTATACTTTTATCTTTACAAGATTGTGTTACTTTTAAACTTGATATGACAATCTTGCTGCACATAATTTTTTGATTTGATCATAAATCAAATATTAATTTTAATGAGTTTGTTACTTCACTAGGTGCTTCATATGCATTAAATTCCAGACTACTGTTAGGTTTTTTTTTTTCAGTCAGATTAGTGACAGTTACAAATAAAAAGTTCCTGCAATTGTTGGGTATGTTATAGGAAGATGATTGATGTATAGTAAAAACATAAGGGGTCCTAAAACAGAGCCTTGTTGAATGCCATTCTGTATTTTCTCCCAGTCTGACGAAACATGTTTGTTGATTTTAGAATCAGAAATGAAGACTTTTGGCATTTAGCTTTCCATTTATGAATTAAACCATTCATTACCTGTTGATCCATAAATACCATGGTATTTCTTTTTCTTCAAAATCAATTCATGATTAATTCAATCAAATGCTTTTGCGAGATAACAGAAAATTATGAGCACATTTTACTATTCAGTTACTCAAATTCATAAGACTATACAGCCATTTCTGTGCATGACAGTTTTTGGAATCCAAACTGTGAAATAGTGAGAAGATTACATTATTGTTCTGTGATACATTACTTTTCCAAAAATCTTTAAAGATCATGAAAGTAAAGACATGGAACACTTGTTATACTCGTATATACATGGCACTTTCCTTTTTTTAAATAATGGTTTTACAACTGCATATTTTAATCTATTTGAAAATACACCTTGCATTATGGATTTATTACAGATGTGAGCAAGTACATGACTGATGCATTCTGAATATCTATTCAGTAATTTACTGAAATATTGGAATAGATATAAGAATTTTTAGAGTTTAATTGCTTTATGAATTTATTTATTTCTGAGACTGTTGCTGGTGGCAGTTGCATCTCCACAAGTCTATCTGGGAAAGCAGTCAGAAGAAGGTATAGGGCACTATCTGAGGATTCTTTTTGTATGCCTAATTTCTCTACAATTGAAGTAAAATATTAGTTAAATATTTTACAATGTTACGCTACTTTAATGCAAAGATACATTTTGATCTATTTTTATGTCTTTTGAGTGATTTACAGATTTTCCTGTATATTACATTCCATACAGTTTTCATTTCATTGTTGGAGTTCTATATTTTCTATAATACATACAAGTTCTTGCTGTTGCTGATCATATTTTTTAGTACTTTAGAATAAAGTTTAGAGTGAACTTTTGGTGTATAGCTATCAGATTTTCTTACTTTTATACATATGTGCCTTTTCATTTTGCTACATACTCTAATATCCTTGGTAATTCATCCATTACCCATTTCACTGTTTGACAAGTTAACAGCTTTACTTTTTTTAAAACTTACTTTGAAAAATGTTAGAATATACTTAGAAAGTGTTAATTTTTTTTTATTAACATTATGTGAACTATGTTCACTATTTACAGACTCTATGAAATGTTTTTTTAATGTTTTCATTAATATTTTTACTGTGTATCCAGCTTTTCTTTATCTGCATAATAGTACTTCAAGAATTGATTCAAAATTATTACTGGATGTATGGTGCAATGAATGTATTGAATGACATCCACAGTGGTGGATCCAGGGAGGGGGTTAGAGGGCTCAAGCCCCATCCCAAAAAGTATCTACGTCAACCCCCGATATGAATTTTGGAGATTTTATTTTTAGCTCTACGGATTGGAGGCCCGAAGAGGCTGGAGGCTACAAACACTACACAGCCGACTCAAGGCCTCCCTCTCCCCAATACCAAAATCCACTCAGGCCCCTCCCAAACCAAAATCCTGGATCCACCCCTGGACATCCACACAACAAATTGCAGTCCTGCTATTACTTTGTTTCTTGTAGGGATATTTAAAATGGCTCTTAAGTTAAAAGACAACATCAATGCTTCCATATCTAGTCTCCCATTCCTGTGATTGAGATAGTCCACATTGAAATCTCCAGACAACACTATTCATTTGCTATTTACAAAATGAAGCTGCAATGATGCTAGCTGTGTTGGAAATATTCTGAAATTTCCAGAGGGCACCTTGTAGATTGGTATAACTATGAGCTGTTCTTTACCACTATCCAGTTTTGTAACACATAATTAGAAGTGTTGTTCTGTATAATACTTACTTACAACTGCACTGATATATTGAATATTATTTCTTACAAAAGTTGGCAACTCTTCTCCTTTTCTCCATTTTACATTTACTGTAATTTATAGGCAGTTGAGTTATTCCTGTATCAGAAAAATGATGTTCAAACGGCAGCACTGCGATAACTGTGGCGCCGCAATTTGATGATTAATTTTTATGTAACACAATGATACAAATCGAAAGTAAAGAATAAAACTTTTTGCTATCTCGCTTAATTCTCGAGATATTGAATTTAAGAAATTAGTTATAGATATAGTTTATTGCATTTTTAGCGATGTTTATCTTTTGGTCCAGGCCACATTTCAACCTACACACAACCGCTAGAAGAAAAACTACCCATTATGCATGTACATCGTGTAATTCCTTGTGGCTTGACAAAATTGTTTCTGGTTCAGACCACATTTCTACCTAATCTCCACCATTTTGAGATACAATATCTCGAGAACTAAGGGAGATATTGAAAATTTTTATTCTTATTTTATTCTTTCTAACTACAAACTCATGTCCACACTCTTAAGTTTTTAGCTCAGGTTTACTAACGCTGCGAATAAGCATTTCATTTAATGGTCAATTCATAGATTACGGTGAAATTAAAAACAGAAAATGGTCAAGTAAACTTCTACTAAACAGGTGAAGGTTTTCACAATTGAAATTGCTTCAGGTATTATGTCATGAAGCTGAATATAGGCGTAATTATTTTCAAATGGTTACGGACATTATTGTATGAAGTTTGTATCATTAATAATCGCAAAAGTACAAAAACAAGACACTGCCGTGAGAAGAATAATCTCACTCCATAAGAGGCTGACTGCTTTGCTAAAGGTACTGGCATCAAGTAAAAGCTACAAAGATCTTGAGTTTACAAATGTAATGTCGAAACAATATCTTAGCCCTCCTTGTACCAGAAAGTTGTCAGCTATATCCGAAATGTTGAAACCAGGAAATATGCAAAACCTCCAATTTTGAAGACGCAGGGGCGGATCCAGTATTTTGGTTTGGGGGGGGGGGGCTTGGCTTGAGCGAATTTTGGTTGAGAGTGCTTGCTCTCAGTGGATTTTGGATTTGGGGGGGGGGGGCTTGAGTCGGCCATGGGGTAGTCTTTAAAGCCTCCTCGGGCCTAAAATCCGTAGAGCTAAAAAAAAAAAGTCTCCAAAATTACAATGTCGGGGGTGGACCTAGATAATTTGGGGGGGGGGGCCTTGAGCCCCCTGGCCCCCCCTGGATCCGCCCCTGTGAAGACGTGTGCTTGTTCTGGAAGATGTGAAATGTGTACCGGATGCATTCAAGATGTACTTTAATAACAAAGGATCTGGAAAGTGGCCGGACAACGCCATAACTCTTTGAGGAGAATTTGATAAAATAAAATTATTTTAATGCTAATAATTATTTATTCTTTGGCCTCCGAAATTCGTTCCGACTATTTAGCACTACTACTATCTATCTATTAAACAATATCTACTTTATTTTTATATGCACTTGCCTGTATACACTGATCATCCAGAACATTATGACTACCTACCTACTATCGATAGAAACCCGTCCAGGCGATAGCAGCGTTACCTGACAAAGAATGACTGCTAGTCAGACATGCGCACGGTGCATGTGGTATCAGTGAGCGTTCTATCCGTGTATAGAATGGGGAAGGCGCGCGATCTATCTGAGTTTGACCGAAGGCAGATTGTGATGACCCGGAGGCTCGGCACGAGCATTTCGGAAACTGCACGACTTGTCGGGTGTTCGAGGAGTGAAGTGGTGGTCTTTAAGAAGTGGCGAAACCAAGGTGAAACCACGTCCAAACGTCGAGGGGTTTGGCGGCCACCTCTCATTACAGATGTAGGACGTCGTAGGCCGGGCAGACTGGTAAAATAGGACAGGCGGCGAACTGTGGCGGTACTAACATCAAACTTTAATGCTGGGCAGAGTACAATTGTGTCTGAACACACAATGCACCGAACACTCCTAACAATGGGCCTCCGCAGCCGACGAACCATACATGTATGTGCCAATGTTAAAACCATGACATCGGCAACTACGACTGGAATTGGCAAGTGACTATCGTCACTGGACGTTGGCACAGTGGCAGAGCGTTGCATGGTCTGATAAATCCCAATACCTTTTTCATCATGCCGATGGGAGGGTGCGAATCCGACGTTTTCCAGTGGAACAGCTTCTTGACACCTGTACCGTGGGACTGGGACAAGCTGGTGGTGGCTCAATTATGTTCTGGGAAACACTCACGTGGGCATCCATAGGTCCAGTGGAGCTCGTGTAAGGCCCCATGATGGCCAATAAGTATCGTACACTGGTTGCAGACCACGTACACCCCTTTATGACGACCATGTTTCCGAACAACAGTGGCATTTTTCAACAAGATAACGCACCATGCGACCAGGCCAGGGGTGTGATGGAGTGGGTCGAGGAACACGGTGGCGAGTTGCAATTGATGTGCTGGCACCCAAACTCGCCAGATCTGAACCCCATCTAACACATCTGGGATTTGATTTAACGTGGCATCAGAGCTCATCGCCTCCCTCCCCGGAATTTACGGGAATTAGGCAACTTTGTGCAGATGTGGTGCCAACTCCCTCCAGCGATCTACCAAGGCCTCATTGCTTCCATGCCAAGACGCGTCGCCGCTGTTATCCGTGCCAAAGGCGCATATACCAGCTATTAGGTAGGTGGTCATAATCAGCGGCGGAGCAAGACCTAAATTTTGTGTGGACGAGATAAATTTTGCGAGGACCGCAGGTGGCGCAAGAGGAAGGAATTTAAAAAGATTATTTTTTCAAACTCTCAATTTTTATTCATAAATGCAATTATCTTTACTGTAATTAATATTATTCATTAATAACTAAGTGTAAATAATTAAAGAAACAGAAATTTCCTGATTTCAGCCTTACTGAACAACAAAATTAGTATGTCGTAATGCAGCTTAGATGCTATATCAGCTTCAATTAATAAAACTGTTTAAGTATTTGCTGGCCCAGTGTACTTCGTAAATAATTTTTTTATTAATTTTATTTTTGAAAGCCTCCTTTCAGTGGAGAATGTACATACTGATATTGTTAACAACATTTTAATTACAATATACATATTTGGGTAAATTTATTTTTAAGTTATTTTCTATTATGTTTTGGAACAACTGTTTGACATATTTAAAAAATAAATTGGGATCATTGTTTGATATTCTTCATATAATTCGTAAGGTTAGAAATTATTGCTCTCATTAACTCGCAGGCCTGTGTGCATACATGACAGTTTTTGGAATATTCTTTTTAACCTGCTTAGATCTTAAAAAAATTCGAAATTTTCAAAGACATAATCCTTGAATCCATATGGTTCACTATGGAATTAATCATGGTTTTAATTTTTTTTTTTCGAACCGGCCTTTGGAAGACTTTATAGGTTAATCAAGCGTCCTTTTGTTTTTGGAACCTTTTATGTTTAAAGTTTTTTGGTAGATCATAACTACTTTTTTTTTCAATAAACTGACGAGCACCAGATAAGCATTGTTCGAACCCAGATTGTCGATATGCTTTGATCCAGTCATACAATTTACGCAAATGTTCAAGAGCAATGCTGCAATGGACTTGTATAGATTGCCATAATTTGCTTAGGATATTACCACGCGATAATATTTCATACCATAAATGTAACTATATGTTAAATTTTAAGCAGAGCAATTCAGTTAAAACCTAATCACAATGTGTGTGTGAGTCTTTCGTGGTATATTTTAAGCTTTCAGTGCATTCAAAAACGTCCTCAAATTAAAATATACGGCTTTCACTGCCTCGATTATTCTTTCCCACCTTTTGTCCGTTAAAGGCTTCAATTTGCCTTTGAATAACTTCCATAGTTTGCTGGATACTGAAAATAGCAAATCAATTTACTGAATAAAATTTAAAAAAATGTTTTTGCTGCCGCGGAAGAATTAAGTGTGTCTACCATCAAATTCCACTACTATTATGCTTACCATATTTGCACCATTGTCGCAACCATAGCCACGACAGGTTTAAGTATCTAATCCATTTGTTCAGGGCCGGCGCTAGGATTTTTGGGCCCGGGGTAAGCGTTCTTAGCAGTAGACACGTAACCAGTTGGGCACCCTTGGCCAAAGCGGTTAGGGACCTCCCCCCCTTTTTTTTCCTTAGCGCTACAACTTGTCGAATGGGGGGGGGGGCAACAGCCAGTGATCTGGTCGGGTCCCCCCATCAGCTGGGAGGGCACGGGTACATTTGACCCGCTTATCCCCCCTAACGCCGGCCCTGCATTTGTTATAGCTCTTCCAGTATTGCTTTAGTTAGATACTCTGAAGTCGTCTCAGCGACAGTAAGAATTCGAATAAAGTTTTCTTCTGTTGTGCAGGTTGATGAATTACAAAGTCTTAACTTAAACAGAGTCTCTAATACAGACGAGCAAAGTAAAATAATATTTTACCTCTTTTACCCCTCGAGTCACTTCATTGGTAATAGTTTTAGTTTAGTGTGATTATTTCATTTTGTGTATAGTGGCTTAGATAATGGTGTGTGAGTTGTTTGTCATTAATACGTTTCATGTGTTCTCGTAATGTTGGGTCATATTTAGATATCAATTTAAAACAAGATTAATAAAAATACCACAATTCCCACTGCCATCATCAATCGTAAGAGATTCTCTGTGACCTCTAAATGACAGTTTATAAAAGGCTAAAAATTAATGATATCAATCTCTCCAACAAATTATAACAGTATTTTTTATATTAACCAATTAGCCTTTCGTTTTTCTAGTCCATTTTTATGCTTTATTGCTTATTCTAATTTGATCAATTGGAACATAAATTCCATATGTTCTTTGGTATTCGCATGTCTTTGTAAAATGCTTCTTAAGTTTTTCCAGTCCTTATACCATCTGGGTTCGTGATTGCCAAATAATCTGCATGGAAAATAAAAATATTTAGATTTTAAATAAATCAACCAGCTACGATGTTGAGTTTCACCATTATTTAGTTTTATTGAGAAATGAAAATTAGAAAAGTGTCTATGGCGTGCGAGGCCGTAGGCGGTCGCCCACTTCTTACGCCGCTTCTGGTCATAATGTTCTGGCTGATCAGTATAAGTTCTGTTAATTTGCAGCACCTAACAACTTACATCTATTTCTGAATCATCCTGTATATTGCTGATTCTTTCTCTCGAAATTTATTCGCAATTTAAGAATGAAGAAAGATCGAAATTCCACAGAGAAGGTTTTTAAATGTCATCGGCACCAGCACCAGAACAACTTCTTAAATTTTAGCAACCAATTATGAAATATTAAACGAAAAGACTTGATTTTTTTTTTTTTTGCATCCCTCTCCAGGATCTTCTTACTCACATTTATAAATCAAAGTGATTTTTTTTTGTCTCAGTCACTGTAGTCATCTGACTTAACTTGCAACATGCAAGGATAACTAGGATAAAACACAATGAATTCCATCAACAAATCATGTGACTATTGTCGTAAATTCGACAAATCCACCGAATAAAAACTTTTCGAAAAGAAAAACAAAATAATAGTTATTTTCTTTCAGCACAAGCTGAGAGATGATTAAAGACTGATGGGAAAACGTCAGTCAAGGCTGAAAACAATGCTCCCGCCAATCCGTTTTCTAGAAGTCATCCATCTTCATTCAGTTCAGGTAAAACGTCTGTTTTACTGTCCACACACAATGTTTTGCCTGATAAGTTTTTACCTGATCAAGTAAAACGACCGTCAAGACGTTAGATGTAGACCGGCGTTAAGAATCTATCTTTAAATTGCGGCACCACGGTTATCGTAAACTCTCCGTTAAGAGATAAAAAAAAAAAAAAAAAACCCTTCATCGAAATTTCTGGTATTTTAAATCTCTTTAATAGATTTGCAAGATATTCTTATTATGATGGAGAATAGTCGTCTGTAGTTTTTGATTAAATGATTTGGAATAGTTTACTTTATGGCATGTGATTTAGATTTTTAATGTGGATAAATTTTGAATAGGAGAGAGTTTTATTTCATTGAGACTATGTATTTATATGTACAAATATACCATGAAAAGGCCGCGACTTTACAAACTGTCTTATCTGGCATGGTCTGATCTCATCAGCAATAAGAAGCAAAAGTTTCCTTTTGTCTCCAAAATTCATACCGAGTCTATGGCGTGTATAACTGTCCCACCCAATTCAGGCTACAACAAATGAGAATTTTCAGGCTACAAGAGAACCCTTTGCAACGATGTATGCCTAATATAATGCCACATCCTTGGTTTCTTATAACGCTCAAGTAGACCAATAATCCCACACTTTTCTGACGTGTGTTCCTCGAAATAAATGTATGCTGAATAACTGAGGTCCCTTACCAAGACTGTTTCCTGTTCCCTCCACAATTACAATATTACCTTCGATGAGAAGTCTGTCCCTGAATCTTTACCTTTGCTACTACAATTCCAAGATCTGTATTGGGTTTCAGAACGCTGCAGACTACACAATCAGGTCCCAGATCAGACTACCATCTCATTAATTCCACTCGCATTACTGTTTCCCCTTTGGTTTGTGCATTTAAAACTAAAGTAGGCTTTTCTTTTTGAGTGAAATAACGGAAATGATGTAACATTAGCCAATGGTTGCGTCTGTAACATATACAAGTGTTTTTGGGGCCTAGAGTTTATAGATTTGATAAATGTATTACACATGGATTAAATATTTTGTAAGATTCCTGTATTGCTACGAAGGGTTATTATGAGTTCTAAACTTCATTTTAAGCTGACAAAGAATATATGAAACGACCAGTGTAGGAACCCTTCTGAAATTAGAAAAAGAATGTTGTACGTAATGAACCAACAATCTATTTTTACATAGTATTCAAGTTTGAACCAGAGAGTCCCGATAGCTTTCTAAATATATATTAGCAAAAAATGTATTAATCCTTTCAATAAAACTCAATTTTCTACAGCTTTTATGATTATTTTCTCGTCTCAGTGGAAAGACAATGCTGTACGAATGTCGCGAGTTCGCGTATTCTAAGGTATAGGTTATTGATTTGAAGCCTTTATTCAAACTCATCGTAGTTCCGATTCACATCCAGTTGCACCAGCAAGCCAGATCTCACGCTGCGGCAATGTTATCTTTTGTAACGAAGCACGGAGGTCTCAGGTTGAGCACGTATCCAGCCTCCGCTACCCACGCCTGTAACTTAGTACATAGCTTACGACCGCGTTATGCTAGTTTCTTATCGCAGGCTGCGCCTCACTGAAATTTCAGCAGCCTGTATACCGCAGCAGTTTCCCGACTGTGTGGGAGTGCTTACTAGAGGGAACCCACAGCATATAGAATAGCTTTGCGAAGCTTATGTCAGCCTGGAAACCACCACAATATGCAGTCCCCACTAATCGCACTATAACTCCGCCCTGACCATCTCCACTTAGTCCTAGTGAGCCAATTAACATCACCTTTTATCCCCACCAGAATCCCTAATCAGTTTTCCTGTAGACATGGAGCCACCACTCTAGTCAGTCCAACTTCCACCACGGACTCGACAACATCCAAGAATATCCATCCATGGACGCACCGTTCAACACCATCACCTAACAGGTACTTAAAGCTTGCTTGATCCACTGCTCGCGTGTTCGTCTTCATAACAGTATGTCCACCGCTAGATAGGATTCTAATGCATTCGCCGACAGTCACTCATTTCGATAGGGTTTAATATGCCTTGCCCTGTAATCAGTCTACCAATGAAATATAGTTAATATGTCAACCAATCAGTATAGCGCAAAGTCAGTAATAGTTCACCAATGGAAGATCAATGAGTATTAACCAATCAGCATAAAGTATTTCTAGTGACGAATCATTCCTTTGATCAATGTAGCCAATAGTGTAACATGTACGCCGATCTGTCTTCAAGTATAATAAACCAGTAGTTATTAACATGTCCTGTTGTCATTCCTAAGAGATAAGTCACCTCTCCGTAAATAAAGATGTACGATAATATTTATGTAAATGTTTAATGCTAATCAGTGAGATTACGCCGTTTCTATAGTTTCTCAGTAGCTAAGGCTCAGTTACTTCCTTGGCAATATGCCTGCAGACTACCCTCTAAGGGGTAGGCAGGTGCCCAAGGCGAACAACCACAGCTTCCCTCTCTCCACTCTGTCGTATTAAGTGGGAAATTGAAAGGTTTCCGCTCGGCCGATCACACCCACGCGACATACGACATTATTAATTTGGTGTCAAAGATGTGGGGTGGTTTCCAGGCTGACATAAGCTTCGCAAAGGTATTCTTATGCTGTGGGTTCCCTCTAGTAAGCACTCCCACACAGTCGGGAAACTGCTGCGGTATACAGGCTGCTGAAATTTCAGTGAGGCGCAGCCTGCGATAAGAAACTAGCATAACGCGGTCGTAAGCTATGTACTAAGTTACAGGCGTGGGTAGCGGAGGCTGGATACGTGCTCAACATGAGACCTCCGTGCTTCGTTACAAAAGATAACATCTGGCTTGCTGGTGCAACTGGATGTGAATCGGAACTACGATGAGTTTGAATAAAGGCTTCAAATCAATAACCTATACCTTAGAATACGCGAACTCGCGACACGAAGATCTATTTAATTTTTGAGTACATACATTAATTTCGGAACCCAAGTGAGAATAAAACTATATGACTATTTAATACAGTAAATTGACGTGAGTTACTATAGCACAAATTAAAATTCGTTGTTTCCCAATATTCTTTAGCATACATCATAGTTCTGTTCTCTACCTTATCTTGCTGCTGTCCATCGTTTTGTGTTGAGAGGTTATCCTTAGCGGGAAACTGAAAACGCAGACGTCATTCTTTCGGAAATATTAGACAAAGCATATACAGAATCTAGGTAGTGCTTATCATTTAATCTGAGATATAAAAGAACGTGATATTAGGACTTACACTCACCTAGTTTACAGAGATTGGATCAAACAGCTTTCATGCCATAGGATGTGCCGCAGGTCACTTCAAACAATGAATTATATCACGACGTAGATCAATTATTTATACGGTAACTTCACATCAATATTACAATTCAAGAAGCATTACATAAAAGAGCTAAAGTTCTTGATTGTTATTCTGGAATGAGCTTACAAAAGACTTTCAATACAATTCAGAAAAGGAAATCTCATGTGTATGTCATCAAACAGTTTGCAAATCTCTGGATTTAACCGAGTTTTCTGGGATACTGTGGAAAAAATTAACAAAAAAATTGGAAAATACATTTTAATTATTTCAAATAATTTACGAACTTTAAAATATGAAAGTGAGGGTTATGACGGTCAACAAATTTCGAAGTTCAGTAAAAGTGAACACAGTATTGAATTCTTCACAGGTGTACCGCCGGATAGTATTTTAAAAACACAAAATTTCGCCGACTAGCTCCGTCGTCTTCATCAGGTGTGGAGACATCTGCACTATCCGGCGGTACACCTGTGAAGACGTCATTTCAAGCACACGCTGGGAAAGTCTCCCTTCTTACATTGAACACAAAAAGTTTGACGTATGTTCAAGACAGCAAAGAGATATGCGTTACTTTTACTTGTTTTGAATATGGAAAAGTCTGTTATGAAAAAATTGAATACAGAGAAAATAAAAACTGAACAGAACATCAGTAAAACTGGCTTATGGCTGCAGTAACTGAAAATGTTTGTGCTTGGCGCTTGTGAAAATACATAATACTGCATTCAAGGAGCATCTAGAAACTCATAATACGTTCATCGATTGTGTTGAAGAGGAAATGTGCTCGAATAAGAAACTACAAAACAAAATATTTTTCAGGAAGGGTTGAACAAAAGGGAATAGAATAGAGAAAAAGACAAGAAACATAGCAATGGATTTTTCGCCGGATACTTAGGAACAAGGATTTAATTAATATTGAATATGGAAAGGTAGTAGAGCACATAAACGGGAAGAGATTTAGATGAAATTGACGCTACCTGAGCACCAAGCTGCCCTCCTGCCATGTGCTGCCTCAGAAGCTAACTGGCTCTCTGCACGAAGTACTCGGCTGCCGAGGACATGAGGGCGCCTGCACGGCGGCTCCACAACCGCAATACAACAGAATACTCAGAACGCCGCATCGGCACAGTTAAGACAGAATAGTGGCAACCGAATGTCCATTGTTATTGTACGCATTAATACACAGCAAATGAAAAGAAAAAGCGTTATTTTATATAACGTTATGTTTGGTAACTATGGTTACTCGTAACAGTGACAAGTCATTGCTGCAAATGTTACCCTGTTTTCTTTATTATCGATACAGTTTAATCTCAGCCACATGAGTATAATCACGAACAAGGCAAGTTATTTGAAAAATATATTTGGGCCAAGACAGGTAATATCGAAATACCTGAATGTTCCATCTTGCTCATTTGTCTTGTGTGACAGTGGCAAAGAATATGCTGTTAGCTTTATAGTCTGGTTTATATTCACCTGTCAAGCACGAGGTGAGCTGGCAAATACGATGATGATGAGTCGGTGGTATTTGTTCTCAATCTGAGGTTGACTAGAAACTAGAAAGAATTCCTCATCTTGAATCTGAAATGGGGAAAAAGGAAGAAAAAGTGGTTTGTGTAATACTTATGTAAGGAATACATTGTTTTTTGTTGTTGTAATTATTGGGTATACTTTAAACTATTTAACACTAAGGACTTCTGAAATGGAATTTCCCAGTTTCTTTTATTAAAAGTGTTCATTTTTGTGAATATCATTACATTCTTCGTCTTACATAACCTACTCCACTTGCAGTAACCTTTATTACATTTTCTAGCATTTCCCGGGGTGTTAAGTCTTGTCATTACGTATGTGGTTAGTTGGTAGGGTTTACAAAGTTTTAAAAATGTCCTGCTCCTAGAATTTGTAAATCTCTTCAATAACTTGACACTACATGACGAACATAATCCTGTCGTACGTAGGGATATAGAAATTTGCAAAAGGCTTAAGATAGTCAATATTAACCCACTGTTATTTTTTTTAAAATGTGCAGATAATTTTTTAAATAATTATCGCTAAGAATAGGAGCATATTAAGAGTATATAATGTGGATTGAACTTAGAACGTTAAGTGAACATTATAGTTCTTGAAATAGAGAAATCGGTCCAATATTTGTGCAAGTAATGGGTAAAAAATGTTAATTAAAAAACATCTTTTAAAGACATATAAGAAATCTACTAAAATCTTGCGTATAAGGCACAGAATCGCCAAGGTGGGAAATTCCATGATAGATTTTTTAAATAAAAATACTATCGTGCTATAATTTAGTTCAGATCATTAGTAGATAAGTAATTAAATGTTTCTAATAGCTAACACGCAAATTTTTTTGAATTGTTTGAATAAAAGTTATTTTATATGGAACATCCCCGGTGGTGTTGTTAGTCTCCCATGGGGCGCCTCCCCATGTGCCGGATAGGGGAATGCGGTATAAAATTCCCAAGATGCAACAAAAAATCCAAAGGAAGAACTTAACAAATTATCTGGTCCTGCTGCAGTGAGCCAGCTCCCTTTCACACAAAAAAATACTAGAAAACCGAACAATATGCCTAGGAACAATTGGAACTTTGGATGACGTAATTGCGATGGAAAAAGGAAGATGACTTTCGGTGCTGGAATGTACAAGGTATCTCTACTGAAACGAATATATTGCCCACAGAGCTTGACACATTCGAATCTGAACTAAGAGAAATAGTAGAGGAGAGGAAGAACTTGGTAGCCTTATTCTGTACGCGTTTGGAGTAGGTTATCAAAAGATGTAAAGGCTAAAGTAGGAGTTTCCATTATGATGCAGAAAAAATGAAAAAATGTATCACAAATTGGCAATTTATTAGTGAACGTATTGTTGTAGTTAAAATGACCTGTTTACCAAGGAGATCGTAATTATTGAGGTATGTGCTCCCACAAATGATACAAGAGACCGAGAGAAAGATAAATTTAGGACAACTCTCTGAGAGACTGTAGAAAGAATCTTAGGAAGGAAAGAACTGATTATGATGGTGGACGTGAATGCAAGAGTAACAACATGAGAATCTTCTAAGTTTGTGGGAAAACAGGGAGAAGCAGAATGTAGTGACAATGTAGAGCGGTTAATCGAAATATGGCAACAGAATATTAAAGAACTTCAATCTATAATAGATTAATTATCATTAGATACTATTAAGCCAAGTGATGTGGGGACATATATAGGAGCCCAATGCGAATCAGATTATTATCTGGCAAAAATGAAATATTTATGAACATGGAAAATCAAAGGCAGTAATAACATTTTTAGGTGAGAAGGATCAAATTAAAGTTATGATATTGGTAGCCTACAAGATGAAAGTATAAGAATTTTGTTTGTTACTAGAATGGGAAGTATTTTGGATGAATCATTTGATGAAAGTACAGAAGAAATATATAAGTACGTAAAATTTAACTTAATAAAAATAGCAGCAGAGATGTTAGTTATAAAGGTCAATAATCACAAACGTAAAGCCGGATGGTTGTCAGAGGAAATAGAACCACAATCAATATACCAAGGGTGTAAGTTCTTCGAGGTAAATTCCATCAGTATTTCATTTCACTTTCTGTCGATGTTCCGTGGCCTCCTAGATCTATTCGTGTGAAGGTTCCTGGAAGTCCCATGTCTACCAAGAAAAGCCACACACACTGCAACTGATAAAGGAAGCTATTTTCAGAAAATGTGCGTGGCAGGAAATTGTTACGGCAATACTAATAATAGTAAAGGGCAACTTCGCACTGTGGATAGAATCCATTTTACTATTTTTCTCGCTGACCAAACATAATATAATTTTATTTTTTATGTCAATATAAATAAGCTTTGAAAAAAAAATCAACTAAGTGTTCTCCATCCTAATTAAAAGCTATGCCATTAAAAAAATAAGTCAACGCAACTGTTTTACGTTTGTTTAACATTTCAACTCTTACCGACACATCATTAGCGAAGAATTATTTACATTGGTGTTATTCAGGTGGGATACATCTGTTTAATAAACATCCTAGATATATAAAACAGTTTGTAGATAAAAAAGAAATATTTAAAGAAAAACTCAGAGATTATCTTAGTATGCTAATGACAACGCTGTCGACGCACCCTTAAGCCCCAATAACAACAACAGAGATTACCTTATTAGCAACTAATTCTACTCCACTCAAGAATTTGTAGAAAAAAAAATTAATTATATCTCATATGATACAGCAAATTTCAATTGCAAACATTAATGTTTATTTTTATTTAATTTTCCTTTATTTATTTATTACTTTTGTCTTTGTAACATATAACAATTTTTATATTACAATTATTATTCAGACGGTATTGTATGTGTATTATTAACTATGACATGCTTCACTTTTCAGAAGTCCTTCTTCAGGAAGGATCTATGGAACAACAGTAATAAATAAAAAAAAATAGCTGCACATCTCTTCTTTTTCCACAAACAATGATTCCGATGGAGCCATATGTATAAATGCTGCCATCCAGCATATGTCTAATGTTGCCAACTAGAGGCCAACATTTAGACAAATGGCTATGACGGAAAAATGCTTTGGGTGGAAAAAAGCAGAGATGTGCAACTCCCAACCTTAATAACATCAGTGGTTTGCTTCGATAGAAAGAGAAACAGGTACATTACTAAACAACTATAAAACAGTAGCATTGGCATTACTTATTAATATTTGATTAACTAAGCTACTGCTGGATAAACAGCCGCATGCCATTGCTGAAACTTAAGCATTTTATAACTATTGCCATTAGTACTACGCAGGGCCGGCGTTAGGAGGGGGTAAGCGGGTCAATTGTACCCGGGCCCGCCGGCTGACGGGGGCCCCGATCACCGGCTGCAGGGGGCCCCCAGGCGTCGAAACCAACAATCCGCCCAATTAAAAGGAAAAAAAAAAGTTCGGCCATTTTACCCCGGGCTCGAAATTCCTAGCGCCGGCCCTGGTACTACGTACTAATGGATGAAGTCAAGTGTTGCCACCTGTGTGCGTAAGTGTTGTTGTTTATGACGTGGAGACTGAGGATCGTGCCCGACTCCAGTGTGCTGTGCTTCACACTGGCCGCTATGCACTTGTATAATAATATTATAAAACTAAAACAAAATTAAAACTTAGAATTGTTTCTTCCAAAATGTTTAATCTTCTCTCTTTTTCATCTTCATGCAATGCTCTAGTTCTAGAAAAAGTTGTAAGCTTCAATAGAGATTAATATAGCTTTCTTCAAATTTCATTGGTCTATAGTAATTTTACAACATTCAGCTAATAGTTAAGATAAACTCAAATGTTAGAAACATTTTTTTTTTCAATTTGAGAAGAAGAGGATATTTCGTATTAAGGATTTGTGTGTTTTTAAATTCAAACAGCGGATAAAAATATTGCTTTCTTAGAGATTACTGTTGCGTGTACGGTATGGTTCAGCGGGATACGATTAATACTTTCAAAATATGTTCATAGACGTTTGATAGAAAAAGCACCTCCATTTCTCTCAGTTAAAAATGATAAATGAAAATTATACATCTAGACCTACTGTTTAATGAAGATGAGAGTGTAATCCGAGAAAGAATGTCGATGGTGATAACACTGATGTTTATCTTCACCGTCTGATCTTTAGAGTTCTACAAGCACGTTAAAAACCTCTCCTTAAAATGTAAAAATGGAATTTGTTTCCCTTAAGTATCGCTCCCGAAAATCAGTGGTGTATAGTACCGATTTTTGATGAATAATGATTCAAATTTAACTGGTAAAAGATATGAAGTAAATAAATTTTAATTTCAAAAGACACATTTCACAATTTCTACGTCTATTAATTGAGGGTCAACGAATTTTAGACTGCCTTCATGTTTTTTATTTTCTTACGGTACGAAGTTGAGAATGAAAATGTGGTTTTAAAATATGTCGTGTTAGAATTAACCTTTAATTTATTGGAATTCCAGTAATTTTAAGATATTTTGAACCTATTTGAACGACATAAGCTGAGAGTCAACCATGCAAATACTGAGCTTGACAGTGGTTTTTAGAAAGCGTAAAGAATGAGTATTATGACTTAACAATCAGCTCTCAGGATCAGACTTAAAGCTGGAACAGTTCCAGAACAGCTACTCGTATTTGGTCGTACCTTCCCATCTGTAATTAAAAACAAAATTCTTCGCTATTTATACAGCATGTTCACAGTTATTATTAATTGCGATGGAGCTTATGTTCCGGTTGGCAACACTTCTAAAAATCTATTTTTACATTACACCAATGTTTACTTTAAATTCTTTCACAGTTCCAGGTAAACTGTTCAGCATTACACTTGGTAATTTATTTCAATTCCTGATTTTGCCTATAAATTCAATTCTTCCTACACCCCTTATGCTAGTTTATGATCTTTGTCATCCTCTTCCTTCTATTTATTACTTCTAAATCTTCAACCTATATCCATACGGACCTCATTGCTACCGTATGACATGCATACATCCAATCAACTCTTCACCAGACTTTAGTCTTCTAATGATTCCTAACACAAATCCTTTAACATATTAGCTTCTGACTGTTTACAGTAACGTTGGTAAACATCTATAGTAAACATCTATAGCTGTTCTTTTTTCCACCCATTGCAGCTTATGTTTTGATATTCGTTAAGTGGGTCCTATTTTTCTTACCATCCTCAAGGAAGGGTCTTATCAACCTTTTGTATCATCTTCTGCAATAAAAGCAGGTTTTTGCATGCCTCAGAGCAGAACCACATGGTATCCACAAAATCCACTCTCTCATATCCTCAATGTTTTCTAGCATCCGAGTATCAGGAGTGGCACCTGGTTTCTTTCTTCACATTTTGCGTTCCGTCGATCTGAAGAACTTAACGTATCTCAGGATCCTGTTTAAATCCGGATTGTTAGCATTACAACTGAAGTTAAAATGGTGACGATAAAGCACCACATTCCTAATAAATTCAACATCTTCAACAATAGTATCATTAATGATCACATGGGGTTGCATTTTACATTACTTCATGAAAACTGAAATTTTATTCCCTGCAGGGTAATATTTTCCATCTTCTACTTTACCCATATATTCAATTTTGAAAACATTCGCTTCTACTAAATCGATCTACAGTTTCGTCTGTTAGCTTGACGGTTTTGAGAAACAGAGCGTGGTGGGTGAGTGGTAACTCTCTGGCCTCGCATTCTGGAGGATACGGCTTCGAATCCCCTTCCGACCATCCAGATCTGGGTTTTCAATGCTTTCCCAAAATTACTCTAGGCGGCCAGGCAAATGCCGGGATGGTTCCTTTAAAAAGGCCATGGCCGAATTCCTCTCCGTGCCTTGCCTCCAGTCCTTCCCCCGCCTCGCATTACCTCGACGTCGACGAGACGTAACGACATAAGAAAAAAAGTTTTGAGAAATATTGATGTTAATTTTCAGCAACTCTGCGAGCTAGAAAGTTCTTCACATTGATGCTGCATGCCTTGTTATCAGATGTGGCTTGCCAGAGCACTACTCTACTAGCAGATTAGCGAAACATATTTCAGGTGAACATGCGATTATGAAAGTAGCGGGGAATATTGTGTTGTCAGTAGAGGAGCATTAACAGCATAATGGGTCGGTCAACAGAGCTCTGTGAATTCAAACAGCAGTGCTGCCACTTCTACGGATTTATCCGTAGAGCTACGGATTTTCATTAAAAATTTAGGATTTTGTAAAATATCTACGAATTTTTGTTATTTTTTTTACTATTTGTTGATTTTTCCTTATATTGGTGTTTTGTTAAACTTTGGAGCGTATAGGGTTAATGCATTACAGAATTGTTAATAATTGTTAATCGTTTCCTTGCAACCGCTCGTGTAAACGAATGATTGAAATAAAGCTCATATTTTGTTTGATTATAGATTTTATAGATCTTAAAAGACCGTAATACAGAACTATCGGCGCATCTCTTTATGCACGGTGAAGCGCTCGTTGGCACGTATTGCAAAGCAGTGCCTTCCGAGTAGGCTTAACCAATATGTGTTCACAGTATTTGACATTTCCTGTTACCGAAGATATGCTAAATTTAATGTCAATAAAGAAAATAGATAATGTATAGTCCTCTCTACACCTTCTCCACCCCCCCCCCTCCAAAAAAAGAGTAAGCACAGCAGCAGAAGTGTTTAAAGTGACGATGTATAAAACATGTTCAGAGATATTTATTACTTTTAATGTAGAATATTATTTTGTATTTCGAATTTTAAAGACCTGGAAATAAAAAGTATTCTTAATTTTGACTCTCTCTTCAATAATTATTGTTTTAGTATTTTAGTTAGCGAGTCTCCGGATTTTTGTACCCAATCTACGGAAATTTTAGCGGCCATCTACGGATATACAAAGCCAAGAAGCTGGCAGCACTGTCAAACAGGGAACAGTCATTGCTTGTTACCTGAGTAACAAATCCATCAGGGATATTTTAACCCTTCTAAAGATCCCCGAGTCGACTGTTGGTCACTTGATTGTGAAATGGAAACGCGAAGGAACTACCAAAACTAAACCAAGACCAGGTAAACATCATTTTATTATGGAAAGGGACCGTCGAGCATTGAGGAGTGTGATTGTAAAAAATCGCAAGACTCAGCGGAAGGAATTTCTGATGAGAGCCAGAGGCCACCGGCAGTCCAGCCAGAAACGATGATTGCGTCGTGAGTTAAAGGAATGGGGTACAAAAGTCGAGCAGCTGTTGATAATCCAAACATTTCTATACTCAATGCTAAGCGGTGTTTGAGGTGGTGTAAGAGGCGACACCAAATTTGATGACTGGAAACGAGTGATTTGGAGTGATGAATCACGCTTTATCCTGTGGCAATCCGATGGGAGGGTATGGGTTTGGCGAATGTCTGGAGAACATTACCTGCCGTCGTGAGTAGTGCCAACAGTGAAGTACAAACGAGGTGTTTTTATGATAGAGGGCTGTCTTTCGTGGTAGGGTTTGTAGCATAGCCATATGATAGAGGCTGCTTCCAAAGTCGGTGGCCCGGGAGATCGAAAACCGGCTGTGCTATTTGAAATACAGCCGAGTTGATGTTAAATTTCCCGCCGGTCCGTGGGAGTACCGTGGAAGACCCCGGAGTGCATGCCGGCTACCGGAAGACAATTAAAAACGCCCGCGAACCCAACTTGTGGTACCGGCTAGTCTTCCTGGGGCAGCCGAGCTCATCGGGCACGCCACCCATGTGCGAGTTTTTCCCGAACTCTCTTTTTTAATGTTGAACTCTAGTTGTGAAAATGCGAGTGTAATTTATAAAGTATTGCTAATGTGAACCGTTTTTAACTGAGGATTCTGCAATCTTCGGGTACATATATATGTCTAGAAGTCCGATGTAATATATGTTCACGACTGGTGTGGGTTAAGATATGAACGCTATTAAACTTGGAAATTTAATTTGTTATTCTTTTTTTTATGTGATTCTTAATAAGCTGAATCACTGGCGACCGCGTCAGCAGAATTTGCTGTTTCAAAACATTTTCGTAAATGTATAATCCCACCATCCGCGAGCATTAGTGTGCTTTTCTAAGAGAAGAAATGCAACATGGCTAACCTATGGACAGGACTCTCGCGACCTACGAATAAAGTGATTTATTAAGTAAACCGACGAGAAAAAAATTAAAACGGTACATCAACAAACTTGTGAAGTGATAGCAGTGCGCCAGAAGATCCAAAACCAAAGAAGACGAGGAGCGGAGATATTTTACGCGGCCGCAAACAACAGAGGAAGACCCGGCAGCGATAATTCGGATAACAACTAACAACTGATTGGAAGAAAATTGGAGGGCTCACAAGCGGCGCAGAACGTCGAAAGATAAGTGCAGTGCAGATAAAAATTGAACAGTTAAAGGGAAACCCATTATAGGCGATTTTTTTTCTCTCCTCTTTTTAAATTTTCACCATGAATAAGGAAAGCAGTTTTGAAAATGGGGGGGGAAGCTAGTAAAGAAGATCCCCCAAGCCAGAAACCTTTGTTAGTATTTTTAAACACCGAGATACCAATCAATGAAAGTTTGTCACCAGCTCCTGAAAGCAGTCCACCAAACTCTGAAACTTGCTCTCCCATACTCACTACAAATGCATCAATATTTGAAGCATTTGAAGGTCCAGCAGATCCTGAGAAGGATAATCCAAACCTGATAGTTAAGATTTTCACAATGTTATCAAATTATCAACTGATATCCAAACTAAGTTTGAAATACAATCAACTGAAATACAAAATAAATTCAAAAGTCATGCTGAAGATGTCCATAAAAGTTTCAGTAATGGACTAGCAGCTCTGGAGTTAAAGTTAGAGGGTAAAATAAAGGAGGAATTAAAAGGGGTGACACAGAAACTTGATGAAGTCTGCAGTGAGATAGAAAAGTGTAAACAGTCATGCCAAGTTGTTAGACAGGAGACACAGAAACAAATTGAATGCCTTGAAGTAAATGTCAGGCAAAGAATTGATAGTAATGAAAACAATATAGCAAATATCAAACAGCAAAATACTCAGTTGAGTATAAGACTTGAAGGAGTTGCAGAAAGAGTAGATGAAGTCGGTGAAAAGTATATTAAATTGGAAGCAGCTGTAGATGAAGTTGCAATAAGCTGTGAAATATTGGATAAGCGAGTTGGGAATTTTAAGTGAGGAGATGACTAAAATTCCCAACTTCGAGAGTCAAGTAACCAAAATTGGGGAAGAATTACAAGAAGTGAAGTGCCATCTAAAGAAATCACAGGTGCAACATGTAGTTGGTTTGGCAAACCCAATGTCCCTGGCTATACCAGAAAAAATAGAAATTGAGAACTTTAGTGACAAGGGAGGGATCCATCCAGTAAATTTTACCAACAGTTTTGAGAAGTACAGGATTTTCAGTGTTTGATGAGACAGTGAAAAATGAACAGTGTATATCAAAATTTAAGGGGTAGTGCTCGAATTTGGGAGAAAGGCAGCTTCAGATTTGTAAAACGTATGCAGAATTCAAAGCAAGTTTCCTAAATAACTTTCTGGTCCAGAGAAAGGCAACATGAAGTTAAAACGGGTCTCTGGTATGGCAGGAAATATCCAAACCTGGGAGGGAATCACTCCAAAGCTTCCTTTTAAATGAAACTTCCAAATGTTATTACCTGAATACCCACCACCTGAAAGAGAAATTGTGTTGGATGTTTGCTCACAGGATGCCAGGGGAGATTCAAAAACTTTTGGTCATGCATGAGGTCAGTAAACGATTGAGTGAAGCGAGTGAGTTTTTGGCACCGATATGAAACCCAGTGGCGTCAGAGATAGATCAAGGAGAGCTACCAGAAACAGGAAATCAGTTTTTAAAGATCAACAGGGTGAAATTCCGTCATGAAAGGCGAATGACATAGATCAGGAAAGAGGAAGAAGAAATCAATTCCACACCAATGGAGGGGGGAGGAATTCTCCACCACATAGAAATAGTGAAAACAATGTTCGAAGAATTGGAAGAAAGGGAAGTCCTAAAGAATACTTTAGCCCAACAACAGGTAAGTAGTAATGATGTCACAAATGATCCCGGTACAAGCCAACAAACTAATGGTAGTGATACAAAAAACTGAAGACTGCCGAAGTTTTTGGCCCGACTGAGGCAGATGGGTTAATAGGGTCGATACAATCAAAACAGAGGAACCAGCTTAGAAGTATTTTCCACAACAACCCGAGTGAAGACTTAGCAGAGGAAGAGTTCCAGAAGGAAGAACAGGTGGTCCAATATAAAGTTTCCTCCCAAATGAGTTAATGAAAGGGAGTAATAAACTGTGTATGTTGCTGCGTTGCTGACTTGAAGCAGTGCTGAGTGAGTAAAAGGTGGTATGTTAACATGAGAGTCAACAATCCACATAGAATACACCTGGAGCATCGTCCAAGACAAAGAAGACATCAGTCAGGAGTAATAAGTGTTCTGGATGTGCATCAGGAAGTGGTTTTTTTATCATTATTATTATTAGTGTTATTTGCTCCATTGTTGCTGATGAAGGACTCTATGAATATTAATTGTAACATGAAATTCCGTGACGGCTCTGGAGTACAATTCGTGTTAAGTTTATTTGGACGAATATAAATGATTTGGTATTGTGTATTTGTGATTTAGCATAAGCAGAATACCGTTGTATCTTGTTCTTTCTCTCTAAATATGATAATATTCAGTTTACTGAATTTCTTAGAGGGAAGTGATACTTTAGTTAAAAGTGACAATAGACATTTGGCATGGACAGTTAAAACTATGGTCTAGAACAATCATCGCACCCCAGAAGATGCAATTCAGATAATAATATATTGTGTGGTCTCTTTGATATAATCTTGATGTGTTTCCCTGTCTCCTTGTGAAGCTATTTTGATGTTTACTGTTACTTATAAATTATTTTCTGTGTACATTTTAATAAGGACGTGTTTGGAAATATGTATTGAAGCCCCACACCAGTAAAGGGATATTATGTATGGTATTTAGGATAGGAACCCGAGGTTGCAATTTGTATGTGAGTGAATGTGGAGTGAAGTTTGTAAGTAATCTTGGGGAGCATTAGTCCATTGAAGAAGTCATCATGGCCATTTTGTCTGAATATCCAAAATCTTATGTTAAACTTGAGGGGGCTGTAGCATAGCCATATGATAGAGGCTGCTTCCAAAGTCGGTGGCCCCGGGAGATCGAAAACCGGCTGTGCTATTTGAAATACAGCCGAGTTGATGTTAAATTTCCCCGCCGGTCCGTGGGAGTACCGTGGAAGACCCCGGAGTGCATGCCGGCAACCGGAAGACAATTAAAAACGCCCGCGAACCCAACTTGTGGTACCGGCTAGTCTTCTGGGGCAGCCGAGCTCATCGGGCACGCCACCCATGTGCGAGTTTTTCCCGAACTCTCTTTTTTAATGTTGAACTCTAGTTGTGAAAATGCGAGTGTAATTTATAAAGTATTGCTAATGTGAACCGTTTTTAACTGAGGATTCTGCAATCTTCGGGTACATATATATGTCTAGAAGTCCGATGTAATATATGTTCACGACTGGTGTGGGTTAAGATATGAACGCTATTAAACTTGGAAATTTAATTTTGTTATTCTTTTTTTTATGTGATTCTTAATAAGCTGAATCACTGGCGACCGCGTCAGCAGAATTTGCTGTTTCAAACATTTTCGTAAATGTATAAATCCCACCATCCGCGAGCATTAGTGTGCTTTTCTAAGAGAAGAAATGCAACAGGTTCTTTTTTTGCGCTTAAGAAATACTAAATGCAGAAAGATATGAACACATATTAAACCAGTGTGTAGTTCGTTTGGTAGAAGACCGGTACGGAAACAATGATTGTATCAGCATGACCATACACTCTGTTATAAAGCTGCATCTGTGAGGCAATTGTTTGTGCACAATATATTTCTGAAATGATTTGGCCTGCCAACCTGAACCCAATAGAACATCTCCTGGATGAGTTAGAACGTCGACTTCACTTCATATCCCAGAGTCCTACATGACTACATTCTTTAGTTTCAGCTCTTGATGAAGAATAGCTGTCGTTCCTCCACCAAATATGGAAATATACAGACAGCAGGTTCCTTTTCATTTTCAAATTTGACAATGCATACGAAACGATATTCCTGAGAAATTTCCGTTTGAGATGTCATCACATTTTCAGATTTTGTGTTCTACTAAAATCAGTTTGCATATTTTATGCATCATGTCTACCTCAGTTTGCTTGTAAGTTTGCGTGCAACGCTCTTGCGAAAACCGTAAAGGCAGGTCTATCTGTGTATACGTCGTTTTCAACAACCTAATGGAAGACATATGAAATACATTTGCCATTTACGGTGTTCTGGAAGTATATTAATTAACACTAGGTAAATTGAAGGTATCTCAAATTGTAGCAATAATAATTATAGTAAATTAAATGCAAAAATTTTAAAATAAAATAGATTTCTCAAGAAAATTTGGTTCTAGATGCGTAGCGAAAAGAATGATTGCAGATTATTTAATTTAATTTAACATAATTGTAATTGAGCGGTGGCAATTTTCCTACACCCTACGTTCCACTGTGGATTTTTAATCAAATTCTTCGAGTGTGATATCACCACAATACCACTATTACCCCCTACGAATCTTAACTTTAAATTCCTGTAGTGCTGTTAGGCACTTCCCACGGCAATCTTTTTTTTCCAATTTGTGACCCCCTTTAACTACTCCGTACTCCTTTACGCCTGAAAACAAGTGCCAACTTGTGGTCATGGTCATCTGTCCTCTTCGATGTACTACTACCAATTCCTCTACCTATATCCATTCAAGTCTCATACCCGATATACGTCGTATGCAATATCAGAACTCTCTTCACCCTCCTCCTGTATTCCTATTACTCCCAACCCAGCACCTTTATCATGTCAGTTTCAGATTGTGTTCTGCGAGTATTTCCACAATAAATCTAACTTCCACCATTTGCACTCCCTCAAACTCTTGATACCCAAAACGTGGGTTCCACACTACAACACCACATTCAAACAATGGTCTGTCCAAGGTTTCGCAATCTTGTTATCTCACTTCACTGATACATCCCACAATCGTCGAATTTATCGAATTTGTGAAAACTGCTGCCAGTGAAATTTGCGGACAACCCAAAATCTGCGAAATCTGCTGCCAATACCTCTTCCCTTTATGTCACGGCCTACCTAAGACCGGACCGTCCTAATCACTATAAAGGCCTCTTTAGACGACCCGACATTTTACATTACACGGCCGAAACAGCCAAACTAGTTTCTATTTTTTTAATTACTATTTTTTTATGTGGTGCTACAGAAGAATGCTGAAAATTAAGTGGACAGACAAAGTAAGAGATGAACGAGTTTTGGAAATGATGGGTGAGGAAAGAGGTTTGTGGAGGAAGCTTACAGAAAGAAGAGACAGACTGGTAGGTCATATTTTGAGAAATGCGGGATTGGTTAATTTGTTGGTGGAGGGAACAGTCGAAGGTAAGAACTGTAGAGGAAGACAGAGATTAGAATATGTGAAGCAGATAATTGAACACGTGGGTTGTAAGGGGTATGTAGAGATGAAGAGCTTGACACAAGATAGGAAGGGATGGAGGATTGCATCAAACCAGTCGAGAGACTGACAGCAAAAAAAGAAGGAAAAATAATGTAGTCACGCAAATGTTTCGAATTAAAAAGCACATCACCTTGTTTCGCAAGTTAAGTATTATTTCTTAGAATTTTTTCGCATTCGTTACTGAAAGTTGAATTTTTTCTGATCTGCAACACTGTTCGGAGACTCCAGTGCACTACTAACAAGATCGTGCTGGCCGACGGTTCGTCTCAATGCAACACTTTGTCGACTGGAGGAAAGTGAAATAGGGAACGGGAACAACAGTAACCGACTGTCCATTTCCGCTCTAGTTTCGGTACAGTTTACATCGTGCGACTTGTGTATTTCTCTCACAATAGTTCCGGTATGAAAGTTTCAACGACCATTCGCAGTAAGCCTAGTTGCCACTATGAAGGATATTCTTGCATAGTGAAGCGAACGAAACAAGACGAGACTGTGATATGGCGCTGTTCAAGAGAGAAAGCAAACCTCTTCCGAGGAATGTTTAAAACCATGGATTCGATGGTTCCTTTTTCACTCGAGCATCAATATGGAGCTCCGGATGAGGCTCAGTTGGAGGTACGGAAGACTTTGAACCAGGCCAAGAATAGGGCACGAGAGGAAGGGACTTCCATTTCCAAAATATATTCAGAGGAGCTGAGTTGCCTGCATAATCGAGGGTACGATTTTGTCACTGAAATGCTACAGCAGCTAACAACAAAGTGAACTTTATATTACCGGCGGGCAAAATCACAGGGAAATGAGAGAGATTCACAGAGAAGAAATTACCTTCAAAGCAGAGTTGCTATACGAGAACGATGGCAGCAGTTTTCTGGTAAACGTTGATAGATCAGGAGAAAGGATTATAGTTCTTAGTGGAAGAGCAGCGAGAGAGGCTCTAAGAAATAAACAAGACTTTTTTATGGATGGTATGTTCAAGTGCTGTAGCAAACAGCTCTCTAAAACTTTGAATTATAAAAAACAAAAATAACCTCCAAGTAGCGTCCTCAGCGTCCCTCAGCTCTTCTACCTGCCAGACGTGAGGATTAGTGGTCTCTTCCTCGATCCGTTCTGGTCGTAAATTTCACGGGACGCATTTTTCGCGACACGCAATCATCCTCTTCAGCAGATAAAAGGCTTTGAAACCGCTCCTTATCACCTGCTCAATGTGTCCTATCCTGCTAATTTTACTGTCAAAATGTTTTGCTAATATATTTATACACATTATCTTCAGTAAACAATTACTCAACCACCCTGCAATCATTAAAACACTTTTTTCTATCTTTGTACCTAAAAACCGAATATTTTTTTGTATTTACATGTTGCTTCTCATTTATTATAACTTAACGCCTCGTCGACGTCGAGAATATTAGAGGCGGGAAAAAACTGGGGGCAATGAACGGGAAGGAATTTGCTCATGACCTTTTTAAGGAACCATCCCGGCATTCTCCTCGAGAGATCTAGGAAAACCATAGAAAATCTGATTCTGCGTGGCAGGACGGAGATTCGAACTCGTGAATACGAGGCTAGAGCGTTACCGCTCTGCCACCACGCTTGGTATTTCCATGTTGATCCTCCCAGTAGGATTACATGTAGAGATATACCAGTAGATGTAAACCATCAAGACAAAATTCATCCGAATAATGAGCGGCAATCGTCCCATTACACTCATACACTACCCTGTGGTACTCCCATTTTCACTTCCACTACCTCTGATATTGCATTTCCCATTGGCTTTCTACCTTTCAAGAATTCCTCTAACCAGCAAATAAATTTTTTGTCATCAATTCTCATAGTTTTTACCTTATGTACCACCATTTTATGGCAAACCTTGTTAAATGCCTTAAACGATAAGGTTGGTCTACCCTGTCTACCTCTTCTGAAATATCCAATACATAGCACACTATCTAAGATTCACACGAATATCATTGCTTAATACCCCGTTACAGTTTTGCAAACATAACATTTCTCACAGGCAATGTCTGATATGGCTGCATATCAGTATCTCCATCAATTTTGATGCCACTGATGTCAAACCAACTGGCTGTGATTTTTCAGCCTTACATGTCGCCCCTCCTTTGAGGACCGCTTCTATCCAGTCCTCTGATAAGAAGCAGGTATCCAGACCCAATCTAAATAATGTTCAAGATATGCCACAATGTCCATGGCAATGTTCTCCTGAGGTAGCATTTTCTTCAGAGTAATGGGAAGTTTTTGCGCTTAGCGCATCTCCTTCCAGGTCTTGTGTGGTTGTCATTATGTATGGTTGGCATTATTTGACTTGCCGGGTCGGGATAGGGCATTATTCAGTTTATGGTAGCATCATTTGCCAGTTTTACCGGCCATCGTGTGTTACTGTATACTGTACATGAGTACCCAACTGTTTTACTAGCGGGTTATCGTGGTTGTGGCACTGCGTGTATAACTTCTTTGCAGTAGTTCTGAAGCGTTCTTTCAAAGTAGGGAGGCCACTTATACGGTGCAGCACATCGGTCGGGGTGTCCCTTGGTAGATTGTATGCGAACCGTATGGCACGGTTTTGAACTCGTTGGAGTAGTTTGATGTTTGTGGGCGCGGCATTTCCCCAAACAGGTGATGCATATTCTAGGATGGGCCTGATGGTTGCAGTATATAAGGTAACTGCGGTTTTTGGATTAAGAGGTGACTTTGGATTTAACACTGGGTACAACTGCCTCATCCTGTTCATAGCTTTGATCCGAGTGTTTTGTATGTGTGTCTTCCACGTAAGACGCTTATCGATCGTGACACCGAGGTAGAGGGCAGTGGGTGTCCATTTGATGCCTTCACCGAAGAGTTTCACAGACTGTAGGGGAGGTACAGCTCTTCTGGTTACCATGACTGCTTGGCTTTTTGCCGCGTTGAAAGCCAAGCGCCATTTCTTTGCCCAATTCTCTATATTGTTGCACCCTCTTTGTAGCTTTGTGACGACGTGAGTTGCTCGCATGCTCTTCGTGAATAGAGAGGTGTCATCGGCGTACAGAGCCGAGTGGATTTGGTCGGTTTTTGGGATATCAGCCGTGTATATATTGTATAGTACGGGTCCAATGACTGAGCCTTGAGGTACCCCTGCTCTGATATTCCTGATTGAGGAGATGGCGTCTTCGGTGATGACGCGAAAGGTTCGATCAGCCAGGTAATTTCTAATCAGACGGACGTGTGGAAGAGGGACCCCTTGTACCAGTAATTTGTAGAGCAGGCCCTCATGCCATACAGAGTCAAAGGCACGGGATACATCCAAAAATACTGCTCCAAAAAATTCCCTTTTTTCAAAGGCGCTCATGGCTTGTTCCACCAGACGAAGAAGTTGTTGTGGGGTAGAGTGTTTTCTTCGGAAACCAAACTGTTCATTGGGTAGTAGTCGTTCTTCATCGATGTGCCGTTGGAGCCTCTTGAGGTATATCCTCTCGAAGACTTTTGACATAGTGGGTAGAAGGCTAATTGGCCTATAGGATTTTGGGGAGCGTTTATCTTTACCAGGTTTAGGTACTGGAACTATTTCGGCAAGCTTCCACATTCTTGGGTATTCGCTGGTTGTTAGGATTTTGTTAAAGACTGAAGTGAGGTATTGTATTGCAGCTGGTGGCAAATGCCTCAGTAGTTGACCTCCTATATTGTCATGGCCGTTGGCTTTGTGCAGGGCAACATGGCTTAGTAGGTCAGCCACTTCCTCTGTGCTGGTTTCTTCGATGGCACCCTCATCCAATGCGTCTGTGTTTAGGAAAGCGTCAAGTCTTTGCCTAACTAGATTAATATGTGCATCGTCACGAAGTTCATCTACGGGTTGAAAGTTTGCCTCAAAGGTGTCAGCGATTGCTTCCGCCTTGGCAGTTGGTTCAGTAACAGTCTTGTTTCCAACAGTCAATGGTGGCATTTTATGTCTTTGACGAAGGAGTCGTTTGGTGGTATGCCAGACTGAACCATCCTCTGCAGAGAGCGTGGCCATGAGGCCTTCCCAATCTCTCATTCGGTGTTTTTGTATATCAGCTTTAATTTCTCTCTGGAGCCGATTAATGGTGCGTTTGGTGGTAGGATCTCTCGTTATATGCCATTCCCTAGTCAGCTGGTTTTTTAGGGTAATGGTCTGTCGGATGTTAGGTGGTAGCTGCCTTGATCTTTCCGGATGTTGTTTTGGTGGTTGAGTGGCTTGGTCTGCAGCGGCGTTGACTAATTCGGTGAACAATGTCATTGCAGCACAGGCTCCTATTTCGTCGGGTGACTGAGCGTTGTTAAGCTGTTCGGCAATGAGTGTCTGATAGAGATTCCAGTTGATGTTCTTCAGGTTTCTGGTAGGTTTGCTCTTCATAGGGAGGCTTCAGTTGCCAAATAGAATAGGACAGGTAGATGATCTGACGATAAGGCTTTTTGTGACGGCGGCAATATAATGTTGTAGGCCTTTCGTGATGGCTATATCGAGAACGTCTGGTGGGGTTCTTCTTCCTTTGTAGAAGGTGGGCTCCGTTGGGCCCCACGCTACGGCGTCATGTTTTTCTACGACACGAAGTAGACGTCGGCCATGTTGGTTAGTCAGTCTAGAATTCCAAGCAGTGTTTTTGGCGTTGAGGTCACCAGCAATCATAACATTTCCTGGTAGGCGGAGGAGTGCTGCTATCTCCTCTTCGTTTACCGGGCCATGCGGCGGTCGGTAAGCTGAAATGAGAAGTAGATTTCCTCTTGGGGTTGTGATGGAGACGCCTGTTGCTTCGATTGTAGTGAGCTGAGGCAGCACAATTTGGTGGTGTTTAATTGTTCTTCTGATGAAGATGGCCGTACCGCCACCGGCAGTTAGCCTGTCATTGCGGTAAGTGGTGTAGTTTGGTACTGAAGTTTTTATTCCCGGTTTGAGGTGTGTTTCGTTGACGAGACAGATGTCTATCTGCTCGTCTCTGAGAAATTCTCTGAACTCGCCAAGCTGCCTCCAGAGGCCGTTGGCATTCCATGAACAGATAGTAAGATCATCAATTCTGGTCCCCATGTTGGTTGCTGTGAATGCTATTGCAGGCGGTTTGCACCACTGTCTGGACTGCGGCAGCAATCTGCCGCGGGAGGTCTGTGATCATGGTTTGTAGCAGTTGTTGCATCATATTGAGAATCATTAAAGATTCTGTCTGGTGATGTTGCGGTTGCTGCTGGAGCAGTTGTTGTTGGTGTAGTTGTTGCTGCTGCTGCGATTGTTGGTGTTGTTGCAGCTGCTGCGGTGCCTGGGTCTCATCAGTCCGGCTGTTGGGTTGTGCCAATATACCGGTTACCTCAGATGCATCAGTGTTTAGTGTTATATCACGATTGGTTTTCTTCAGTCCAGCGGTAACTGCAGCATAGTCAGGGTTGTCTGTCTGATATTCTGTAGGATTGGGGGGCTGTTAGTTGTGGGCCAGCATTTTTACCGATTGGAGGAAAGCTGGCAGTTGAATCGATTTGTGGAGCCAATTTTCCTTTTTCTTCTTCCTTCTTCTTCTTTCGTAGCGCGGCTTGGGCAGCATTATGCTGCTTCTGCCGGTCGGTAAATCTGCTGAACGCAGGGCACTTCCTGTAGCTTGCTACATGTGTGCCGCTGCAGTTTGCACACTTAGGTGGGTGTTCACCTTTTTTGGTTGCACAGTCTCTAGAGGCGTGATCCCCAGCGCATTTTACACACTTCGGGGGCATGTTGCAGTGCCGTGAGACGTGACCTACGGCCTGACATTTGAAGCATTGGGGGGACCCCTAGTGCTTCTGAGTTTCTCGACCGTAATTTTTAGAGCACATAACGATGAGAGTTTATATATCGCCCTGTTCTCCAATGTGTCTCGGAGAACGACCAGGTACAATGGAATCTCCTGTTGGGTTTTGGGGGAGCGAAGGCGAACGACAGTTCGGGGATCGAAACCGCATTCTTCTAGTTCCTCCTTCACATTGTCCGGGTGCATATTGAATGGGATTCCTCTCAATACCACCTTTAGAGTCTTGTCCGGCTCGGTAGAGAATGAGTAGTATGCTATGCCTTGCTTGGAAATAAGATTAGTCACCTCTATATAGTCTTCTGTTGTCTTGAAGAGTGTTTTATACAATTCACGGCCAATTGGTCTCGCTTCAAAGGCGGCTTTGCAGGTTTTCTTCAGAAGGCGATAGAGAGTGCTGTAGTCATCTTTGTACTGAATAATTAGGTGGTGCTGGGTTAGGCTTCTTGGGTATGGTTTCAGTCATTTCCGTGTCGACCGGCAGCTGGTCAAACTGGTTTGCTGTCACCGTTGCAGGGGTGCCGGAAGTTAGTTGTGCGGCTGGGGCCGTACGGCGTGGTTTGATGAAGCCATCTTCATCGGCTGTTTGCAGTTCCCGGGATTTGGCCGCTGCAGCTGGCTTCTTTGTGCGCCATCCTTCCTTGTGTGCCGTTGTCCTCGTTCCGGTGCCCTTTGGAGGAGGGGGAGGCACATTGGTTCTCGTTTTGACGGAGAGATGTTGTTGCTGCTGCTGCTGTTGTTGTTGGTTTGCTGCTGGTGCTGTTTTTGCTGCTGTTGCTCGGCTTCTTCCGGTTCAGCTCGTCGTATGGGTTACTTAATTCAATTCTGTCAGGGTCTAGTGTCGGCGGAGGTTTCCTGGTGCGACGCGCCAGCGTGAACCCTTCGCCGTCAGGTTGGTCTCCAGCTGGGCTTGTTTTTTCTGTTATTTGATGGTTTGTTCGTGGATGTGCCGCGGCGCTGGAACGTGGCGGACGGGGGTGGGAAACTGAAAGCACCAATAATTTTCTTCTTTCCTGCCTTTATATCCTTGTTGCTCGAGACGAGCTGTGCCACGGGGATGCTGATTTTGCTGTTGCTTCCTCTCTGCTCACTTCTCGAAATCTTGGCTTTGCCACCAATGAGCGGTGAGGTGCACCGCTTGGTTGCACGGGGATCTAGTCCATGGGCAGGCCCGGTCGTCGTTTGCGAGGTGTGCACGGTCTGGGTTGTTTCCATGATCGAGTCCAAGTTCGATTGCCGGGTCGTCATACTATCCTGCGGAGCCATCCTATTCGAGTCCGTTGCGAAATCCGTGTCCGTCGGCCGGGTCGTCAACACAGCCGCAGCTGTCGCCGGCAAAGCCGAGTGCGCTGGGGCACTCGACCCGCCTGGCGCGACAGTGCGGCGAGCACTTTCCTCGTCGCACATCATAACACTACGAATGCCAACTCGGGAACTCTTACTGCACTCTTGCCACAATGTCGTAATCCGTTGCCTTT
This sequence comes from Vandiemenella viatica, assembly GCA_031002005.1. Taxonomy (NCBI): domain Eukaryota; kingdom Metazoa; phylum Arthropoda; class Insecta; order Orthoptera; family Morabidae; genus Vandiemenella; species Vandiemenella viatica. Next base: position 268,139,298 of record CM061921.1, read on the forward strand.
AATACATCTTTAGTGATATTATCCATACTAGGCCCGATAAGTTTCCTCAAGTTTCTTAGTTCCCTCGTAATATCTTCAGGTTTTCTGATTTCCTGGCCTCTACAGTCCACCGCTCTACCAACTGAGCTACCGAAGGGGGTGTG
>CM061921.1:268140440-268251298 GCA_031002005.1 Vandiemenella viatica
ACATATTATTCTGACTCGATATTGTTTGGGACCAATCCTTCGTTACCAACAACTTTCTATATTTAATTTTGGCAAAAAAGTTCTTAATCCACGCGTACGAAGTCGCGGGTATGGGCTAGTAAATAAATATAAAAATAAAAATAGTCTCTCCGTTTCCGAGATGATCGTTCCCAGACGCCGCGCCCACAAACCGCTGGCCCGTAATTTAAGGGAATTTCGTGATCTTTGCGTAGAAATCTGGTGTCAGATACCTCCGGAAGTCTACCAAGGACTTGTAGAATCCATGCTATGCCAAATCGGTGCTGTATTGCGTTCGAAAGGTGGACCAATGGTGGACCAATTATGCTAATGGATGTGTTTTGGCTGATCAGTGTATCTTGCCCATCATTTTGTTCCGTAAGCTGAACTTTTAATGGTTCTGCTGATTCAAGACCCATCAATAATAGTATCAGTTAGAAAGTTCCTCAACCAATTCACAACCAGATATTTCACATATTTCTCCATCAGTTAAACTTATTTCTAAATCTACACAGGATTATTCCTATTCGGAGTTTTCAAGAATTGTTTTGATAGTGTGTAAGAACGATACTGTATAGTTAAATCTGGTTAGTTGTGTAAATTGAGTTACTAACAAATTCTCAATTCTATCCATCATATACTAAATCACATTCATTTTAAACAATCTCTACATTTTTCAGGATATGATTCGCTTAATAATAGAATATGTTTCAGTCTGAGAAGTAATTTGTCCAGCTGTTATCAAGAGCATACTAATAACTCCGATACTCTTTCTCAAATTCCGAGCTGTTTTCCAGCAATTGTGAAGTGTTTCATAAATCCACTTTCTGTCTACATAGCCGTGCTTACAATATTAACTTGAAACAATGTATTACAGCAGTTCCATTGTAACTACGAACTTAAATTTTCATGATCTGGCTCAGTTGCTGCAACTGAATAATTCATTTCCAAATGGGCGTCATAATCTGAAAAGTAGTGAGAACGAACTGCAGTGAGGCTAAAAACTCTATTATCCAAACGAGTTTCGCAAATCTTTTTTAGCGGTAGTCCTAAGTGCTTGGATACCACTTCCCATCGCTTTGTTGATCGAGAGAATGGAACAAATATTCTTTAAAGGAATCCGGACAAAGAAACCGATTTAACTTATGTTATGGTGGCACTTACTGTTACAATATTTAATGATACCTACACTGATTAAAAAATGCTCGAAGAAATTGGTTCAGAATTCGGCTTTGGATACCTTTGTTTCCTCCTATCGTATTGGAACCACTGTCATATCTTTGGACTCAACAATCGTTCATATCCAAATCTAACTCTTATATGTATCATCGACAAACAGGCTGGCGAATCCAGCTCCCAGTTCCCAGTTCCCGAAGAGTCACTTTTCGGCTTGTAAGCAAAGAAACACTCACATACTTGGACTTCGTCTTCATTACTGTCAACTAAAGTAATGTTGAACATAACAGTTCGACGTGACTGACATCAGTAATTCAGTTCAGTATGATGGAAAAGTATTCAGACGACTTAACCATAGTCAAAATTTTATTACAAACTTTATTCGTTTTGAATACATTTGCAGAAATAATAGAAATTAGTCCGCAATACAGTGGAGATGGTCTATCATCACAGGGTCATATTTTCTTAACAGTTACAATATACCCAGGAAGTTACCATTGTTAGAAGTATTTAGTGTTTCAGATCCAAAGCTTCCTCTAATCAAGAAATTATTGCATTTTAAATAGAACACTTTGAACATCATTCATTTGAGAATAGCAACCCGGCGTTTTTTTTCCGTCTTCAATCTGTATTTACAAATGCTTGTCTACTACACTGACGTCTTTTAATCGAATCAACGCTTCAACCGACCTGAACATGCTGTGCTGATGATTTGAGGAAGTTTCGTGAGTTTTGAGACATCTTGATAAGTAACTCCAGCCATTAAATTTGGGTGCACGGCAGCACTGCCTACCCTTTTTTCTCGAAGCGTTTCAGGCTTTTTTTGAACCTCAATTTCTTCGGTCCTTTTCATGCTAAATATCTCTAATTTCTGGTATGCATAGATATATGCAATCTTAGAAAAAGTACTAAATTTTATTTTGTTACTGTTAATAGGTTGGATGTTATTCTGATGCAAACTTCAGCGATTTTGACACTCACTCACTGACTGATGATCATCAAAATTCTAAGGCACTTCCCGCAGCCGTAAAAAGCTGAAATTTGGTACACAGATAACATTTTACCCACATATTATAAGAAAAGTCTGAAACTTGTAAATTTCCATATACCTACCCCTTACCTACCCCTAACGTGAAATCGCTTTCTATCCTAATAACTTTATATACCTTAGAGTTTCACTGTGGAGTGAGCTTACTATGTTTAACTAATGTGTTAAATTTTACTTCCTTCCTTTTCTTACTTTGGAAGTTATTGAAGTTCAAATTTTTATTTCGGCACGACACCCCGATATCAAAATTCCGCTGTACTTCCAGTAACCCTTCAGAAATGTTTTTCCAGCGAATTTTTAATGTGGAAGGCGGCGTCTGTGAGCTATGAAAGCATATTAAGCATCAAAAAGAAGTCATTCCCTGGTAATATAGAAAGAAAAGTGATAGAAACAGCAACCAAAAAATGTAGTTCTTCGTATTATTATTACGCGGCATGTATAGTTGGTTCTACTTTACCAATAATGGTAGCTATTTTTTTTTGGCAAACTCAAGAAAAAATGGATCCCTTGCTGTGCCCGAGAAAGAGATTATTCCAATAAATAATCGTTTGTATTAATGGTAGTGTCACCCTTTGAATGAAAATATTTATAATTACAAAAAGTAAATAAATCAAAAAACGCAATAATTTTAATGATAGTATGGTATGAGAAACAGCACGAAATGTAATAAGGAAATAATTATGTTCCATTCAAGGTTGGGGCGTCAGGGTACGTGGGTGAAGCAAGGTCTTCAAATGAGGCCAAACTGGAATTACGTAGTTTATTGACGCAGCCTTAAAAAAGAAATGAAATACCACAAAAACAATTGTTGTAAAAATTGTACAAATCTCGTGTTTGTTTAGTGACAAGTAGTTATTAATCTTGTCCTGAACCATGTCTACTTTTTACGGTTTGTATTCAGTTCACTTTCTAAAGCAGAATGATTTCTCTAGTTGCTATGGATCGTGATTTAAAATTAAAAAAATCTGGTGACTTGGCCATTATGCATGTGTAATTGTTACTGAAATGAAAGTTATATTATTTATTACTAGCTGATACCCGCGACTTCGTACGCGTGCTCTTAGAATTTCATTGCCAGAACTGAACATAGATAGCAGTCAGTAACGTAGGATTGGTCCCAAATAACACCGAGTCGGCATAGTATGACAGGAAAGCCATCATGAAGAGAATCAATTTCCAACATATTTAAAAACAGAAAAACAAACGAAGATGCCGGAATGTGTATGTGTGTGTGTGTGTGTTAGCTAAGGGCGACTTTATTTCAGCTCGGTCTTTTCTTCAGCATGAGTATCCGATTCTTGTGTTCTAATAATTTTAGTTGCTCGTGCTCTGCTAGAGTTACACCTTAGACCAGGTTTATGCAGGACCGGCGCTAGGATTTTGGGGCCCAGGGTAAGCGTTATTAGCAGTCACGTTACCAGTTGGACCGAACGGGGCGGTGTAACGGTTAGCGTTCTCGCCTCGCATTCGGTAGGACGGCGGTTCGAATCCCCGTCCGGGCATCCAGATTTGGGTTTTCCATGGTTTCCCAAATGCCGGGATGCTTCCTTCAAAAGGCCATGGCCGAATTCCTTCCCATTCCTTGCCCCCATCCTTGCCCCCCATCCTTTCCCGTCTCTAAAAACCTCGATGTTAAAAAGAGACGTAAAGCAGTTAAAAAAAATTTTAAAAAAATTACCAGTTGGGGGGCCCTTGGCCAAATCATCGGTAAGGGTCCTCCCTCAGACCAATTAGCTCTACAACTTGCCGAGCGGAGGGCCAGAGCAAATCCGCGTCTATACTAGATAATTGGTTTTGTCTCTAAACGGAATTTATTAACAAATAATACACTAACAGACCACGCGAAAAGTACAGCTTGACCAACCGACGTAACATTACTGACTAACATTGCACCTCTAAATTTGTTATATCTACTGTTTGACATGGAATCCAAACAACTGGCCGTCCAGGCGTGGATCATACGATCAAAAACAACTTTTGAAAATCTTTGCTACCACCGCGATTTGAACCGGAGACCACGTTAGAAACTTCTGTAAGCAAGCGCATTAACCTCTGAGCTACCAGAAAGCTATGCGGAAAGGTACTATAGAGACGTACACATCCCATGCTTATGTCTATCGTTGTTCAGTAATTTTTCAAGATTATATGATAACATGTATTTGGATGCACGACAGTTCAAGTCTACTCAACGGTAGCACTGCCTACCTTTTTCTCGAAGCGATTCGGGCCATTATTGAACCTCAGTTGTTTCGGTTGTTTTCATGCTATATGTCTCAAATTTCTGTTATATATAGAAATCAGCAATCTTAGCAAACTCACTAAGTTTTATTTCGTTACTGTTCATAGTTCGGATGTTATTCGGATTCAAACTTCATTGATTTTGTTATTCAGTCACCCACTCACTGATTGATTGATGATCATCAAAACTGTAAGGTACTTCCCGTAGCCGTAGAAAGCTGAAATTTGGTACACAGATAGAATTTTACCCACATATTATAAGAAAAGTCTGAAACTCTTAGAGTTCCATATATCTACCCCTCACCTAATGTGAAATCGCTTTCTACCCTAATAACTCAATATACCTCAGATTTTCACTGTAGTGTGAGCTTACTACGTTTGTTAAATTTTACTTCCTTCATTTTCTTACTCTGGAAGTTATTGAAATTCAATATTCTATTTCGACCATGACACCCTAGCATCAAAATTTCACTGTACTAATAGTAATCATAGAAACAAGTAATTTGGTACACATATATGGTTACATCCCTAAATCATAAAAAGTCTAATACTGGAGTTTTTCACCGTATTTATTTAGTTAAAATCCCAAATATGAAAAATTCTGGCACATATTTGTGGCTCCGGTGGAAGCTATATGCCTGAGAATTTTTTAATGAATAGATATCAGCAATTTTAAATAATATCTTAAATTTTACTTTGTTCCTATGCATGGTTTGGAAGTTACTAATAATTTTGTTTATAGTGGTAGTAAAACTAATGGCAATTGTTTTATAGAGTGGGCATTGTTGGTAACGTATATTGACCACTTTTCAATGGAATCATTACATTTGAGCGACGTTTCAGAGAGAATAAACGATAAACTTACAAAAAGAAATGAGATCCCACAAAAACAATTCTTGTAAAAGTAGGCCAAGTCTCGTGTTCATGTAGTGACAAAAAGTTATGAGATCTTCTTCTGAGCCAAGTCTACATTTTCCAGTGTATATTCACTTCACTTTATGAAACAGAATGGCTTCTCTCGTTGTCATAGATCGTTTATTTAGGATAAAAACTCTGATGACTTGGCCATTATGCACGTCATAATGTTTAGTGAAATTTAAGGAATAATACATACTTGTCAAATTGGAAAAAGATCGAGAGAAATTTACGTATATATAAGTTTGATAAAGCAACCCCTTTTATGGTTAACTGAAACATGGCGTTCATAATGGCCAAGTCATCAGATGTTTTATCCTAAATAAACGATCTATGACAACGAGATAAACCATTCTGTTTTACAAAGTGAATACACACTGTAAAGTGTAGACTTGGCGCATAAGAAAATCTCATAACGTTTTGTCACTATATCAACACTAGACTTGGCCTATTTTTACAAGAATTGTTTTTGTGGGATCCTTCTTTTCCCAAATAAGAGTGAGATCTTCTGTTGAATAAACAATATACTTTGTCTGCTGGTTTAAATTAAACAAGCCATTTCCCTTTATAAATTTCTCCATTTGGCATTACTCTTTTAGAAATGCATATTTGAAAAATGACGTCCATGATTTTTTCTTGTATTTTTTCGTTGCTCAAATATTATTTCATCTCTGGCTGCCAAGTCAATGAGCAACCATTTTGAAATATCATTATAGTTTGTGATTTGAAAAGGCGACGGTGGTGGTATGTCTGGTATATCCCATTCTATAATATTTGGAAATGCATACGACGTTCCAGTCATAGCTAAATTCCGCACATGTTGTTCTCTATCATCATGAGCCTTATCTGAAGAACTTCTATTAGATAAGTTTTCCTCCGTCTCGCGTTGAACTAGTTCTGGTGACGACGATTCAGATTGCTTCTAAACTCTAAAAAATTTACTGTAAAAGACACATTACACTTTGTAAATATTTACGATACCAACGTTAATTGCAATCAACTAAGGTCTAACATGGTAGAAATAGATAAGAAGGTTAAATCTCGCCCCATGGACATACACCGACATGCAAATGAACTCCAAGACCACAGAAAAAAAAAAATAGTGGGACTTTATCAGATTTATGGTACCTCAGGGTTCTATATTGGTGCCACTAATGTTTTTGATATAAATAAATGATCTACTCTGTGTTGCATCTAAAAACTCAAAATTTGTCCAGTTTGCAGATGACACAAACATAGAAATTAAAAATACTACAGATTTATCTAAAGAACGTATTTCCAATTATGTCTTTGAACTTATTAATAAGTAGCTTACAGCTAATGGCTAACTTTGATAAAACTCAATATATGCAGTTCAGTATATCACACAGATTAACACCAGACATAGACATAAAATTTGCAGGCTGGTCTACTCAGGAGGTAGAGTGTGTAGAATTTCTAGTTTTGCATATTGATCATAATGTAAATTGGAAGGTACATGCTTGTGACTTACTGAAGCGATTGGGTGGAGCCACATTTCCCATTCTTACAATTTCAGCTATAGGTGATCTCTGTATGAGGAAACTACTTTATTTTGTTTATTTTTATTCCTTAATATCATATGGAATAATATTCTGGGTCAATTCTACACACAGAGACAAAGTATTCAGAGCACAAAAGTGAGGAATAAGAATTATGTGTGGTGTTTGCAATAGAACTTCATGTAGAGAGCTGTTCAAGAAGTTTGGGATTTTAACGTTGGTGGCTGAGTATATATAAACCTTAATGTCCTTTTGTAGTCACAAATTATACTCTGTTTGAAACAAAAAGTAAAATACACGGTTATGGCACTAGAAGTAAAAATGATCTTCTCAAGGATTACGAGTCATTGTCATTCGTTCAAAAAGGGGTCTGATATTCAGTGATATATATTTTCAATAAGCTCCCAACATATCTTAAATGTCTATCAGATGATAATACTAAAATGAGAAAAAATTAAAATAATTTTAAATTGACAACACCATCTACTTTGTAGAATAATTTATTTCTAAGGTATCTACAAAACAAAATCCAGTAGATTGTGTAACTGTAGTTGATGTAATTAATGTGCAATGTGTGCTCTCACCGTACATCGTCTGGTGTATGTATTATTTTGTTATGCAATAGTTTTACTGTAAATTGACAACTCTCCACATCCCACAGAGCCAGTCTCTTGCATTGGGATCTATAGAAAATCTATGTATTGTATTTCAGATTTTTTCGCACCTGAGGATCATAGCGGAGTTAGTCAAATATTGTGTTCTGGCGATACACCCGTGAAGCTTTCATAACTTGCAAATTCTTTATGTTCGTCTTTAAAATCATTAATATTTTCCTATAATTGTTTAAACTTAATTACAACTAATAAATACCAACAATATCTGGTTATCTGTGCACTACACTCTTGTATGTATCGTTTTATAATACATTAGTGAACGTAAAATTATATATTTTTTTTCATTTACTATTTAAGTCGGAGTCTTTGTAAATTATTCTGGATGTTTCTGGTATCACTTTCCCAAGCATCTGAGGAGATATTTTGCAACTGAATTTCAGATTGGCATATGTTCTCCCTGTGACCAGAAATCGCACCGTTGCTATGGGGTGTTGCCTGCAGATATAAATTCACACAAGAGTTATCGCATTTTGAGTTTAATGGACCGAATTTGTCTTCCTAAAACGTGAAACTGATGTTGTCCCTTCCAAGTAGTTTTTGTTATCCTCACTGTGTACTTCGTCAGTACCCTTGCGTCACAGTAGTTTACTCGATCAAGAAACGATTTTTTAATCCAGTTCTTTTTTTCTTCTTCTCTAAAGCTGTTGAATGAGAGGACACTTCTGTGCCGCAAGAAAATACGAGTGAACACAACTATCTGAAACCTCTTGGATGCTTTTTGGAGTGTGAATGGGCTCTTTTGTAACAGTTTCGCCCTTTCACCTTGTGATCTGATATATTTAAAATGTGAATGCAGTTAATCTCCGACCGCGAAGTACGGTAACAAATAAATGAACAATTAGCCGGAAAATATTAACAGGTGGGGCACTACCAGGGCCGGCGTTAGGGAGGGGTAAGCGTGGCAAAAGTACCCGGAGCAAAGGCCCCAGAAGGGGCCAGGGTGTCTAGCTAAATACAAATTAAACAACAAAAAAAACTTTTCTAAAGAACGTGTTATTTGATTTTTTGGATTAACATTTTCTGATTTTATCCAAAAAAAATCTTAATTTTTTAATTTAAAAAGAAATCAAGGGGGGGGGGGGCCGAGAACACTTACCTGGGGTCCGAGAATCCTAGCGCCGGCCCTGGGCACTACAATGTGCTTGGTGCACAATACGGCAATCCTCCTTCGTGGTGTTCAGGCGAGATGGATAGGAAGCTTGACGAGGAGTATAACTGCCCTCACGTTCCCGTGCGTAGGGCCACTGTTATATCTGAATGCCCCTCAAACCGGGATATTGCAGGATACGACCGAATGGATACCCAAAATGACGCCCCTTTGAAACTCTGTCAGGAGCTGATAACGCTGTTTCACACAAGTATTCAGTTTTCCGTGTCCTTTTTGGTATACATGCAGAATAGGTGTGATTAGAAGGCTGTGATTTCTAAGGGTATAGTTCCTACCTGCCACCTTAAGACGGCGCCACCAGCGCACACAGGAAAAGAAAGTTGGAGGTGCGCGCGCATTTGAAATACAGTTTCAAGACGAATATCATACACGGTCAATAAAATCACCACCTTTTAAATTTCCAAGTGGAACCATGTTTTATTCGTATCACAAGTGTACTTTAATCATATACGATGAATTTCAGTAAATTTAAAAAGCCATATATACCCAATCTAATTTTCGCACTTGGTCAGTAAAATCACGACGTTGTAAATCCCAAGTGGAACCATGTTTTATTCGTGTCACAAGTGTACTTTAATGATATACGATGTATTTCAGTAAATTTTAAAAGCCATATATACCCAATCTAATTTTCGTACTTATTCTGCATTAGCGCCGTGCAGACGCAACTTATACATGGTCAGTAAAATCACGACCAAAATCTCGATTACCCGACAGGGATTTGTAGGCACGTCCACCCGAATGCTCAACCAGGGCGTTACCTCTCATCCAACACGTTCAGTTCTAGCCAGCTACTTCTGCCAACTACTAATTACCTACTGTAAGAATTTTAATTGTTAGAATCTAACAATTTTAACAAATGTTGCTGGTTTTTCTGAACAACCCGAACGTAGTGGATGAGTGGTTAGCGCTCTGACGTCGCATTGGGGAGCTGCATGGTTTACCCAAATTACTCCAGGAGAATTCCGGAATGATTCCTTCAAAAGTACATGGACGAATTACTTCCCATTCATTATCCCCAGTCCCATCCCGCATCTAATGATCTCGATGTCAACGAGGCGTAAAGCCACAAGTAAAAAAATAAATAAATAAAAATTGTGGTCAAGGAAAACGCGTGTATAACTAATGGAAATCTTTAAATGAAACTAAGTTCCAGGTACGAAATTAAAGGGTAGATCGTATACTAACAATTCCAGTATTGCCAGAGCAAATGCAGAATATGCAAAATATTGGCGAAAATTAGAGACTGTATATTTGGCTGTTTAAATTTACTAAAATACATCGTATGTCATTAAAGTACACTTTTTACAAGAATAAAACATGGTTCCACTTGGAAATTACAACGTCGTGATTTTACTGACCATCTCTAAGTTGCGTATGCACGGCGCTAGTGCACAATAATGCGAAAATTAGATTGGGTATATATGGCTTTTTTAAATTTACTGAAATATCTCGTATATCATAAAGTACACTTTTGACACGAATAAACCATGGTTTCACTTGGGAATTACAACGTCGTGATTTTACTGACCATGTACAAGTTGCGTCTTGAAACTGTACTTTCTTTTCCTGTGTGCGCTGGTGGCGCTGTCTTAAGGCGGCAGGTAGGAGCTATACCCTGTGAAATCACAGCCTTCTAATCACACCTGTTCTGCATGTATACCTCCTTTACATCTGATGCTGTTCACCCCCCTTACATACCCTACAAGGCAATGCACAGCAACAACAGTAAACATGATGGCCGTTCGCTGTCAAAGAGAATTGCAACTCTAATCATTTGCATGTACGTGTGAGAAGTTACATTGACATCCAACCATGTCTTCTGGGTACTTCAGTTTTTGAAGCGACAACTTCTATAGGCACGTTAGGCGATGTTTGGAAGAGGGTAAATCTATGAGTTCGCGACCTCCCGCCACGGACATGCTACGACGTGTTCCGCGCGATATGTCCGTTGGAAGGGTAAAATCTTATGTGTTCGCGTCACGAACGTGCTACCGAGCGTGGTGGGTGAACGGTTGACATTCTGGTCTCGCATTCGGGAGGACGCTGGTTCGAATCCCCGTTCGGGCATCTAGATCTGAGTTTTCCATTTTTTTCCCAAATCACTCCATGCGAATTAAACAAAAACAAAACAAAAAAAAACAAAAATGCTGAAATAGCAGTACATCTGTAGCTATAAGTATAAAATGTTATTAAGCTTGGACAGCAGTGAAAGTATAGATTGTATTTGTATCTAATATATAAAAATGAATGTTTGTTTGTTCTTTATTGCCAATGTTCTTCATACAAACAAATCGGATTTTGATGGCACTTTGGATACATATACTTCAAAACAAATAGAAAAATATTGTTTATGTATGATTTACAAAAGCTAAACCCTCTCCTCCTTTCCTTCCCTCACCTTAATTTCTGTCAACATTGTTCATACAACCCCACAGTTTTTGTCGGATTTTGATAGTACTTAGCACACGTATATTTGAAAAGAAAGCGTTCTGCTAAATCAACGGTTAAGGCACTTGCTTCCGAAAGTTTCTCTCTCCGGTCGCGGGTTCAAATGCCGTGTTGAGCAGGAATTTTTAGGAGTTATATCTGATTATATGAGCTACGCTAGGACATTCCGTGGTTCTGATTCCAGGTTAAACTGTAGACCCCTAAGGAAAGGAATTGGCCTTTCTGCCTATTAGATTTGCGCATAATATTTCGCGAAGGGGAGCGATCAGTTTAGTTCGCAGCTCCCTCGCGAACTAGTTCGCTCTCTTAGTTCGTTAGGTTGCGTCTTGAATTTAGAGAAACAGGTCGTTCGCTCGCCTTGCTACCGCTACTTCCCTGCTATGTTGTTTGTTTTGTCAGTTTTATTGGAACATTACTTAATATTTTTTTTTTCGTTTCTAAATGGAATTTAATATGACCTTCTTAACAAAAGTTATTACTTACTAACAGCTCATTCAAATGACATTATCATGTTCAATGGCCACCGAAAAACCAAAGTGCTCATTGTCCTTTGCACAAATGAGTGAGTTGAATAGCTGTTCTGTTTTTACTTTTTACTTTACATGCATTCGTAGAATATTAATTTTTAGACAGAAAATGATAATATTAAATATAATGTTCTAGTATTCGTTGGTAAATGTCTGGAGTATCTTAATATATTGTTAGATTTTAATTAAAGCAATTGAATACACAAAACCCAAAATTTAAATTTAAAATACGAGGTTTCATTTGATGACTGTGTGACAATATTAGACGTTGTAAATTTACGAGAAAAAATGAGTATCAAAGTGTACGAACATTACTCTGAAATAAAAATATTACACGAAATCTAGGTAAAAGTAAGAGCAGTATTTCATTAATAAAAAATGAGCTTTTGATCTACATTAATTTAACAACTGAAAGCGATAAAACATATGACAGTTTTACTGTAGACAAAAAATTGTTAAATATGCAAGAAGTGCAAAAATATAGCTTAAAAAATAAAATAGTAAAAAACACCGTTTATCATTTTCTACTCTTTCGTAAATATTATATTTTTGAAGTGTGCTATATTTTTATAGGTTATTCTAAAAAAACATACTACCATCAACCGAAAAAATGTTGGTAACGCTAGCGGCGAATGGTGCTAGTTCGCGACTGGAATGCTCAGTTTAGATCGCAGCTCCTTAGCGAACTAGGTCGCTCTCCTCTGAAATTCCAGAAAGACAGCTCGTTCGTTGGCTTTGCTAGCGCTACTGCATGCGCTCTCTTCTGTGTTGTAGTGCTTGTGGTTATCGATCGTTGTCTTTTAATTATTAATGGGATCAAAGTGTGTTTTGTTTTCACATTAGATTTTCAATCTCCGTTTGTGACTTCTGCAATAATTATTAATGTTGAACAGTTATATTTATCTTTTTTTATATCTGTGTCTTCAGTGAAATGTGTCCTCAGCGAACTGTGTTTCCTTTTAGATAGGAAACTAATACAAAAGTCGGTTTCGGGAAAGGTTTCGGGAAAGGATCGAACGAACTAAGGTGCGAGAGTTCTGGGAACTAGTTCTCGTAGTGGAAGTGCTCTTCAGAACTAGTTCGTTCGCGAACTACACAAGACTACTGCCTATGACACAATAGCTTGGTACATCTATAATAACTCTAGTGCCTGGAGAGGAAATAAGGAGCTCTAACCATGCCAATCCAATCTTCCTTTAACCCTCACTCATCCACACCTCCTACAACAATCGCACACACAATGAGTAGAAGATTAAAAAAAAAAAAAAAACAAAAAAAAAACAACAACAACAAAAAAAAAAAAACTTTAAATTATTTAACCTTCTCTAAAATCTGAGTGTGATAATAACCACCCTGCAAATTATGTTAGCCTTAAAACTGGATGGTTGTTGGCTGTTAAAGTTTTTATGTGCATTTGTTTCTGTTTTATTTGTTCATTATTTAGCAGGGTAGCTCCTCCATCAGCAACTTATTCTAATCCCTGATCTCCTACATAAGAAACTTTCTCACCCAGTTATGCATGAAAGTAATTGTGAATGTGTTGTTAGGGTTCTTTCTCCCATTACTTGAGGTAGTGTTTAGCCTGCATTAATTAATGAGTGTATGTGTGCACAGTGCTTAACTCCTACCAAAAATTTATCAAGAAAGAACAAAAGGTTTCGTACTGTAATGCACAGGGCATGAGCAATAGCACGTAATAACCTTCGCCAGTAAGGTACAGTTATCATTTTATCCCTGTTTGCTGTGTCGCAGTTTCAACCTTCTTGAGATAAGCCATTTACGAGAGCAGTAAACAATTTAGTCACGCCTGGCTGACTCCAGAAGATTTATAATCACCAGATTTATAGTGAATTGTGTGCACTAGTCGTTGAAAATCATTTTGCCGTTTGGAAGATCATGCAACTACATAAAAGCTCTGATTGGTTAGATCAATGATAGCCCTTAGTTACTGACAAACTTTTATTAAGTAGAATTTGTGGAGAAGATTTTAAAATAGTTCCAAAACACCACTGACTTTGACAGTGCAGCCCTGAAGATCACTCTGTTTCAGACACTTACCACAAACAGCATGTTCTGGTCTGTTTCTGAATGTTGCCACAGATTTGAAGCAAACTGACTTGGTTTTGAGTTCTCAGTCACAATTCTAATCATGTCTACAGATCTGAAGATCACTATTTCTGCTATAACTGCAAATGTCAGTCATCACTCTGCTCACTGATAAGGAACTGAATGCTTTTACCAATTCTGTCAGTTGATGTGAGGACGATGGTTCAGCTTACTGAGTTACACACCAAGCGTACCTAAATGGAAAGCCGACAGGAATTTACAGCTGATAAATATCAGTGGAACCGGCCTCTCCATTAAACATCAGATTCACTGTGGCTACCGACCCAGACCTAACTGTGGCTGAACAAGAATCCACTCAACTGCATATTTTTTTCTTAAATATGGCTTTACTCCTCATCAGCGTTGAAGTCATTAGAGGCGGGATGGGAAAGGGGCAAGGAATGGGAAGGAATTTGGACATGGCCTTTTGAAGGAAGCAACCCGGCATTTGCCTGGAGTGATTTGCGGAAACCATGGGAAACCCAAATCTGGATTTCCAGATGGGGATTAGAAACGGCATCATCCCGAATGTGTGGCCAGAGCGTTACCTGCTAGCTGATTAGGGCATCTCTGCTGTCTTCAACTGCTTTGACACCCTTAGGATGGTGTAATTGATAACTCCAGCATTCATTGAACTGTCTTCCTTCCCTAGCAGAACACAGTAATGATACAGTGAAAGAATCTCATGTGGCTTTACCTTTATTCTGGACATTTACAGTTAAATTATTAAGTTGCTATTTAGTTAAAAGAAGTATCAACTGATTAATAAATATTCTCAAGCCAATTCAAGTAAGTTAAATTATTACCAAAAGAAAAATATTTCACTTTTTCCATGAAGTTCCTTATTATTCATTAAAGATTATTATAATATAACCATTGGGGCATTTCAATGTTTTACTTCTAATTACGGTATTCTAATAGCTAACAGTCATCTTTGTGGATATATGTCCCCTGTCTTCCTTCCCCATTCCTTATGGTAATTATCACAGACATACTGAGCTGCTATTCTTAGCATCTTATTCAAGTTCTTGTATTATGAACTCATAATGTAGTTACCACATGATCCCACAATACTCACGAGAGTCTTACCAAGATTTTGTAGTCCAGTTCCCTTATTTCCTTGGAGCTTCTATTTACCATAAACTTAAAAAATGATTTATATAACCTTCCAAATGTGCCACATACAACTTAACATTTAGTAAATAATATTTCCATATATTTATGTTTTATAATTTCTTACAGGACTCCATCCCCCCCAGTACAATGAAACAGTGCACCAATTTTACTATCTGTGGACCTTGAAAGATGCTTCATTTGACATGATTACCATGTTCTGTTCACATTTCCCTTTAGCTGCTCCAGTTCTGTCGGATAATATCCATAACATAAATTAATAGCAGGAACACATTATACCACCATAATACACTGTGGCAAGACCTGATATTATATTTTCCTTTCCTGATGATGCATTTCATTCATCTTCCCTTCGCTTCTTACTTCTTTAATCCAAAAACTGTTTAGAACTTTCAAAATCTTAGTACCAACATTTTACAGCCGACTCTGTCAAAAATCTCAGAGGACTTTGACAGCTTGATATCTCTAGTTCACTTCGTCTTGCAAACACTACTATTTTACAAGTTAATTCCCATGGTAACAGAAGGCATGGGAACTATATTTGACATTCTCCAATAACTTTCCTACTCCTGAAGCCCACATCTGGTAATATTAATCCTCTGTTATAAAAAAAAACAAAAACAAAACACAAACTAAAAAGCAGGGTTCTCATTTTTGTACTACATTTCAGCAGATGTCTCCAAACAGACATAACAATTTTTTTTAAGATTTTTTTTTTTTTTAACACAGTTGACCTCATAATAATATGTGAGATATTCTTAGGAACAAAGGTATGAAAGTTTATCATTTGAGCAGTAGTGATCAGAGCAATAAACTATTAGCCACCATTTCTTAGTCTTCTAACAATTTACCAGCTTCACTCTAAACATACCCACCTCATTTGCTGAAGTCATTGAGGCATCTTAATGGTATTTGGTGCTCAAAGCTCTTTGGGGTGAAGGAGGAGGAACAAATATTCTTGATTCTAGACTAGGCCAGTAGGGTAAAAAAGGGGGTGGTACACAATTTACAATTACCAGATGTTGTATCAAATGTGCACATTAAATCCCAAACATCCTCCATAGTGCAAACAGAGTTAGGAAATATAGTATTATTGTTAGTGATTTGTACATCAGATATGGAAGTAAAATTTGGTGGGCCCATGGTGTCCTTTGGAAGAGTATATCTGAATGGGCTGGCACTGGATTTCATCCTCACCCTTCCTTCATGTTCATGTAGACAACACACTGCACCTAAAAAGATTCTTCAGTCATATAGACACATATAAGACCACTTAGAAAGACACAGAGGAAGGGAACTTGCTGTCTTATCTGTGTATCCAGGCTAGGTATACCTACTACAATAGAATCCAACCTATCTCTGGCTTTAGAACCTCTTGAGGCCTGACTTTAAATACATAATTACTGGGTCTGATAATACTGCAAGAAACAGGCAATCAATAGATAAGTATTTGAGATCATTTTTAGTTATAAATATAATGAATTATTGAAATAAAATTGATTTAAAATGTACTTTTTTTTTTTTAATCCAAAGAACATAGTGATCTTGTGAGGTGCCACTACATTGTTATTTTTTTCATATGGATAACAGTAGAATGTTTAGGTAAAATAAGGAAAAAGGATGCATTAATGATGAACAAAAATTGTTTATTAGTGATTTTCTTAAAGCAATAATGTTAAAGTGTTTATCTAATTCAGACTAAGAGTTAGTTCACCAGTTTTGGTAGAGCCAATTACAGAGTCTGCTAAACTTCTCTATAATTATTCAGCACCATCAGAGAATTCTTATATTAAATGTCTGACACTTTTCAAGCAAGTGTAGTCCAACATACAACTCATAGACTTAAAAACAGTACAACTACAAACTAATAACTTTTTTCCACATTGATGAGAATCTGAAATATTCCAACAATCACTCACTATTTTTTTTCTTTTATGGTTTTTTATTATGAGTTTCTTTTAAAATCTAGGATCCAATATCCACAAATATAAGAAATGGCAGTAATTCAATTTATTATTATAGTTGTATCTATTAACTAAGAACTTTTTGAAAATGGAAGTATTTACCAGTAATACAGAGGTCTTCAAAGAATTGTCAATGAATGAAGCACTGTTCTTGTAACAGATGTAATTGTAATGATTGTATGGGAAGGAGCATGGGAAACATTTTTATAAATTAAAAATTTTCCCTTAATGTATTGACAAAAATTGAAAAATGTAAGTACAGAAAGAGTATCAAATATCTACATTAAATTTTACTGGGTAGGGCAGAAATATAAAAAAGTTATTAGCTGAGCTATAAAATACTACACAATTTTGTGTACATTATGTACTAACAGTATGATTATTAAAATCATACAACATAGTAGATGAACTATACAGGTTACAACAGAAGCTATATTTCATACCTAGAACTATGTGGAGCCATTAGCAGCAGCTTTAATAGTAACTCTTTTGTACAATTGTACATACTACAGTAGTTGATGCAAATATTCTTTATAGAATTGATAATCATAAATATAAAAATTATTTTAAGAGATTTTTTACAGTATATGTACCTTTATCTTTTAGATTATCTGAACAACAGTTTCAATATAACTTGTAATCAACTGTTTCGAATACTGATACTAATTAGTCCACAGTTTTACTGATACTGTGTTTGGACCATGATTTGAAAGTAGAAATTATATATATTGATTTTCATAAACAGTATAGTGCCAGTACCTCATTTTAGTAGAATTATTCAGATTATTTCTAATTTAGCTTGCTATAATTTTGAGTGATATTTAACTATGAT
This sequence comes from Vandiemenella viatica, assembly GCA_031002005.1. Classification (NCBI taxonomy): domain Eukaryota; kingdom Metazoa; phylum Arthropoda; class Insecta; order Orthoptera; family Morabidae; genus Vandiemenella; species Vandiemenella viatica. The sequence continues at coordinate 268,158,212 of CM061921.1, forward strand.
AACAATTAATTGTTTGAATACTTTCACATATTACTTAGGTTTCTTGTAAAAAGATTTATACTAGTACAGAATTATTTAAAAAATACCAGAATACAACATATTGCCATATTCGCAAGACATAAAACAGTAAGAACATTTGCATCTTTTGCTTGCTGTCATGAAATCTTTTATCTATGTAGCTAGTTGGACAACACTGCTTAAAGGTACATTGCATACATGTAGGCACTCTTTTTTTATATACATATATCTTTATATACACATTAACTGCGAAACATAATAAGTATATATCTACAAATTCCAGATGTATTGCTTTCGTTTCTAGTATTGATGATAACACGGGATTATTTTCCAGAATATTTATTTCCATGAAGTTATTAATGCCTAATCATTCAAAACTCACAGACTCTCACTTGGTTGTAATCTTGAGAGCATGGAGAAATAAATATGTGGAAACTTTGGAAATTTAAAATGTATTGTTGACATAAGTGAACATTATTTCTATACTTAGGATGTACAAGTAATGTCATTTGGACTATTGGAATTAGGCTTATGAAAAGAGTAAAAAGTTAGTTTGACCATCTTCAAGAACTGAGCTAATAGTTAAATCTAGCACTGCAGATCTATATCTGCCCCCTTACTACCGGTGAATTTTTTGAGCCATAGTTCTTTTTTTTTGTTTAAAAAAAATTGCAATTTAAGTTTAATACAATACATATGCCATTTTTATGATGAAAGATTCTGGTGTTCAAAGGTATGAGACAGGTTGTACATAAGGCAATTAAGTCATTATTCAAATACCATTAAAATAAAAATAATAAAAAAATTTAACATGTTCCAGATTTCATATATTAATTTAAAATATAAAAAGTAACACTGTTTTTGTTTCCTATTTAGGAACAGGGATGATGGAATTAAAAGAATAGGGACTCGATTAAGACAAATGTATCACCATTGCTTGACAATATTTGGTATTTAATGAACAAAGATTTTTTTGTAAACTAAACAGTACCACATATTCAGTTTTCTTTCATTCATTCATTTTACTCTTTCTTGAAGTGCTAGTGTTTCACTGTGCACACTGAAACTCCTGCATTTCATGAAATGAACACATTTTATTCTTGGTCTACAACATTCTCCATTTATCCACAGGTTCAGCTGTAGTTGCTTTTTGTTAGATTATGACTCCATTAGTTCTTTTATTGTTAAAAAATATTGTTTGCAATAAAACTTACAAGTGAAGAAACATATCTATAATAAAACTCACAAAAATAAAAGAATGTATGAGAATATACACTAGTGTTAGAAATATTCTGTTGATTCTGAAAAAAGTTTTGTTTTGAAAGAAAATACCACAATTTGCAACATTTATAATGTATTTATTTATGTTTCCAAAAAAAAAAAAAAAAAAAAAAAAAATGCTGAGATTGGTATGGAATACAACAATAGATTTTATGTTCTTTATTCATCAGCGTTTCAATTGTATGCACAGTTATACATGTAGTTAACTTATAGAAATGATTTACAAACATCGTGTTAACAGTCTAATATTGTGCTCATGAATAGTTTTTAATATTTAAGTCTGTTTCTTAGTAGTATCTGAGCTCTATAAAATTACTATAAATTACAATAGCTATCTCCTCTGGTATCCAGTTCCTAGAGAACCTGGGCATGCCATCTATTCTAAAAGAAGGTAAAGTTCATGACAGAACTGAAACTTCTGAGGTATATTTAAGAATGATAAATACTATTTAGTATCATAGAAGTTTAGTAGGACATAATATTTATATATTAAAATATATGCTTTATATCCCTAACAGTGCTGAAGTAAGGAATATATGAGATATAATATTTGTTTTATATTATATAACATTAAAATGCATTTTATTAAATAAAATGAGAGCATTCAATTCTCCTGTTAATCTTCATCTCTCAATAATTTAAAGTCACTAAAACTTTACAGTTATGAAAATACTTATTTGAGATAGGTTGATAACAAAGTTTTTTTCTCACAGCATGCGTTGTATCTGAATATAAGAACAACAGTTTCCGTTTGGATCATAATCATGAGGACATCAGTAACAACAGTCATACTGTAGTGTTGAGTGAAATAAAAGGATGAAATGAAAGGATGTATGATAATAGCACTCTGCTCAAATAGTTATCATTTGTTCAATATTTACAAATGTATCACAGAAATTCTATAGACAACAATAAACTCTTGGACATCATTCATAATGCCCTACTTCTATAGCCTTAAAATCATGGCTGTGCTGTTATACACAGATTTTTGCTTAAAATATTAACATAATATAATTAAATATTTAACATTGGTTTTATTTTTAAAATAGGATGATATAAAATACAAGCTTTCCACACATATATTTTACCAAAAATTTACATAGTATCATTATACTTCAAATAATTTCATTAAATTATGAAAAATGCAGCTGTATTTAACATAAATTATTTTCGTTTTCTCTATGTGATAACAACTAAAACTCTGACTCTTATTTCTGTCATTTTCCATATGACTGAAGCAGTATATAAATATTAATGTATGAAATTCCTTTCATCTATTACTGGTGTTTCTCTTTAAATTTTAGCACTTAATGTCCACTTTCAGTGCGTTTTGACACTGTAAGGTGCATAAGTCCACAACTTACAGGATTTTTTTTTTCAGCTTAGCTATTGTAGAAGTATTATTTCGGTATTTTCTTTGTCTGAGAGAAAGTTTTAAATGATTCCCTCTTCAAACAGATATTTAATCATGCTAACTTCTACTGTATTTACTGGGATCTTTCTGTACTGGACATGAGAATTTCATATCTCAAGTAGCAAAAAACAATCTGTACAGCCACTAGCTGTTCCTGCAGTCTCCTATTTCCATCTACATACTACTGCATGTACACACGTACTTAACAAAGTGATGCTAATCCATACTCACGGTGGCTCCTTGGCCTGTATTGCACGAAGCAGTTGACTGCGTAGCTCAGATTCAGAACTACACCACAATACCACTAATTCGTCTCGTTCTAAACGTTCTAGCGGGCTTGAACCTCCTGATGAAGAATTGTGAGTATTGCAGTTTGGTGGTGGAGGCGGTGGTGGGATGTTGTCAAATACCTGAAGAGGAAAAATGGTAATGGTTATTTATATTACTCACCTTCATAGATTTTAAAATAAAAAAAGTTTTATCTGTATACATCTATCAGCCAACTGAATGCTAAGATTTACTGTGCATTAATAGAACAAAGATAGCTATAACTGATGGTTCACTAAAAAATATAATTATTTGTATATTATTCTTCATCATACACTTTCAAACAGCAAAAATCAGGAGTTAATCCCTCACAATGGAAATACTGCAAGACTGTTTTAAATTGTTCAGCATTGGTGCACAAGGTTGACTAGAGGTAATTGGAAACAGGTCAATGGAATCCTAATGCTTCTACCATTTGAGATTAAATCTAGCCTCTAAACTTGTAACATTTTTCAACAATATATCTACAGACAAACTGCTCATTTCAGATGGCTTAAAATGTGATCAGGACATTCAAAAGGAAAATATCTTATGTCTGCATGATGAAATGATATATTACTCTTAAAACAATAAGCAGGAAAACGCTTTAAGGCAATAAAACTTATATATATAAGGGCGGATCCAGGATTTCGGTTTGGGAGGGGCTTGAGCGGATTTTGGTTTGGGGGGGGGTTGAGTGGACTTTGTATTCAGGTGGGGGGGGGGGCTTGAGTCGGGCAAGGGCAGTCTTTACAGTTTCCTCAGATTGCTACCCCTCAAAAGATCAGGAGGGCTAAAAAAAGTATCCAGAATTATGATGTCGGAGTGGACCTAGGTACTTTTACTGGGGGAGGGGGGCTTGAGCGCCCTAGCCCCCCTTCTGGATCCGCCCCAGTCTATACACAAGAGAAGCACAATATTTCGGCATACAGCCTTATTTGCGCAGAGGTGAGACAGCAGGCAGAGTCAGATGTGTACACAGTGACCGCCATCTGGGGAATGGTATCGTTAGCGTGGATGGTAGTGTAGGAGGGGGGAGTGAAATCTCAAATATTGGATCGATAATCGACACTGTTGACGGTATATTATCATTGAAGTGGTAGACCAACTTAATAACTGAGTGAGGATATATATATATATAAATTTTTTAATTGTGAAGTCAGTTTTTTATTATTTGGATAGCAAAGAAATTTGTTTATTTGATGATTCCCATAGAACTGTAACCAAATATACAAGAAGCAACTAAAAAATAAACTATCAAAGTCGATAAAGCAGGAAGAGGATTTGGCACAAGGAATGAGACGGCAGGACACAAAGCCTCCTGAATGATCAATAAAACATTGTTATAATCTGCTAAATATGTATATAATATCCTGAACAAGGGATATGATCAGCTGTCTATGAGAATAATGTTTTGATATAAATCTTCCAATCCATTTCCTATGAAGTTTCTCTAATTAGTTTTGCTATACTTCAGTGTGGAATGATATGAAGCACACTAAAAATATCAAGAGGATGTGCTCTTTTTAGTATGATATAAGTCAGGAATCTGTAATGAAAATTTTGTTTGAAAATTATGTAAAAATAGCTAAGTACCACAAATGAAGCCAGTTCTGTATGGAACTTAAAGAGAAAAAATTTCAGGTTAGAACTGGGTTCCTGCAGGTATCAATAAAGACAATACAGATAGCAAGCAGTAAACTCTCCCTATCCATGCCTAAAATATGAAATAATTTTTTTTAAAAATATTCATATCATTCAAATTACAATCCATAGAAAGTTTTATCTCAGCAGTTTGTTTTTAATATTTCAGAAATTTATTCTGTTAGCACTGAGTGATATGAACAGGTGCAACAGTAAATGAAAAGTACAGTAACTTCTCTAAACACTGAGCAAAAAAATCCACATGTTTAGAAACCCAAAGAAATTTGTTTGAGTTTAATTTTTACTACTGGCAACAACATAAAAAAGAGAGTGAGATACAAAGTATTCATTCATAAACCTAACTGCTTTGCATTATTGTTAGTCTTATACAGATGTTCCCAGCCCTACACAGTGCTCAATGTTTCCAAAAAAAAATTTACTTTCATACATACAACAATCATATAAAATGAATACCCATTTCATATCCATATCATCTAAACTGCTACGCTATTAATTCAAATTCATAGAGTTATCTTTGTTTAATTAACCTGTATATATAGATACAAACAAGGAGGGAAATGCATGAATTTGAATTTACCAATAATATGGTTAGATCTCCTTTTTTGTGTAAATGTGTTTGGTTGATAATAGTGAAAGAATAGTACCACAATGGACAACTGAAGGGAAAGTTACAATATCAGACAACTTGTATCTCTTATTTTCAACATAAATGATGAGTGATAAATCATCTGAAATAACTACAAAGAAAGATTTTTTAAAATGAAATTGAGAATACTCAATATTGATTTAGGAATATTAATGACAGATGTTCCAATATAATATTTCATGGAAATTTTGTGTTATTTAGCAGAACAGAAAACTCTTTTTAGCACTTAATTTGTAATACATACAATATTTATCATATAAGGGTGAGCATACTGGCCACCGAAGTCATCCCCGTTTAATATAATTTGAAAAGAAATCTGGGTAAAGTAATTTCAAAAATTGGTAAGCAACTTGATATATATTTTAAAACTTTGTAATTAAATTAATAATAGCAAATTGAGCATGAAATGTTTTGGATAAGCAAAGTCTTAGAGTTTATACATTCATTCATTTAGCAAAAGAGAAATTACCCTCATAAACCAGTGGTTATTGTGCAAATAAATGTACTGAGTATCATCTGTGATCATAATCAAATGGAAAATAGCAATTAAATTGGTTAACAGGTATATTAACTAAAACAAAAATGAATACATGGAAATAAGAAGTAATAAAATTTATGTTAATAGTGTTGAAATCTAATAAAAAGTTATTTATATCAGGCACCAATAAGGAGACAATTTGTGTTTATGTAAAAGAGGTGGAGTGAAGAATTCTAGTACCCAGTTCCTACCATTTTAGAAATGATATTAAAGTATGAATTACAAAGTAGCTAACTGTAAGAATAAATTAAAATTTTGGTTTCAGGATAATTATGTTTGAATATGTCAATTCCCTATGGTGTAAAATGAGATCAGTGTAAGGGAGAAAACAATGACATTTTTGTATGAAAAACATGAACTCAATGTATAAGAGGTTAGATTAGAGAGTAGAGCATTGGAGTGCTGTGCAGGATGCGAAACAAATTCTCCAGAATGTTTCCACATTGTTAATGAAATACAACTGCTCCCAGTCCCAACCTGGTAAGCAGCTCTAAGGTTTCACAGAATTCAGTTGAAATCTTTACATACTAGGATCTCCAGCACCACTTAGCAATTAACTGTGTAATTTGACTGGTTTACAACAGAAATACCCTGAAAAGTACTGTAATTGGAGAGAGTTTCCTATATGTACACTGCAGTTTCATTAGGATCTGGTAGCAATGTACTCATCTGGGGGCATCGCTCTAAATATTACAAAAAACTAAAACTTAGGCTATAATCTTAAAATGGTCAACAAATCCTTCAAGTCACCTGCAGCTTAGAAATATGCAAATACTTAAATGAATTAGACTTTTGGGTAAAATTCTATAAAGTTCATTTGTCGTCTTGCTCTTCAATAACAGGAACAGTGTACTGAAAACTTACTCATGAATATCACTAAACACTTATTATTTGATCACTGCCACAGCTCCAAACATATTAGTTTACCAACTTTTAGCGTCTACAACATTTTGACATGTAGCACCTTCTCTAACAGTCATCTCAATCTAAAGTGTGGGAGCTATCAGCCACCTATCTGCTTCATGTCTTCTAGGACTCTGAATACCTATCCATTCAACCTTCATATATTGTTCTACAATATTTCATACATGGCATAAAACAGATTACAGTAGTATCATCTGCATTCATCTATTCTTCAGTCTTGAATATTTCAGCTGACGAGGCAATGTTTAGAATTAAAGGCAATAACTTTTTTTAAAAACTTTCAATAGTATTTTTCAAAATAAGTGCATCTGGAACTCAATCTTCCAGATTTCCATACATGTTACTTTATAGAACACTAACACACTTATAAAATCATTCATAGCTGTTGCTAGAACATTTCTTCATACTACTAATAACTCTGAACTTCAATTCATTCATTTGATATTAGCATATTAAATAATATTTCTGTAGCTGTTATTGGTTTCTCTCTTTGTCTTCAAACTTTTACTTTATTCCCAATTTTATGCAATTTATTTAGCTCTGTTTTACTCTTCAATTTTGCAACATCGATTTCACTTGAGTGTAATCCTTGACTCCTCTTTTAATCTCTGTTTTCATGACAGAAATAGAGCTATTGTGGTGGCTTTAAGGATTGGAAGTAGAATTATACAAGATAAGTTAAAGCTTATATGAAAGCAAAGTACTTAATTTGCTCATCTGGTGATTGTGACTTTTAAGACTTGCCAAGATTCTGATTCTGGCCTGTTTGTGCTCTTTTTTGGCTTTCTATATCAGGCTGCATTCTGTAGTTGAAGCTGAAGAACCTGTTTTGTTTGCAATTAAAATGGCATATCTCCCAGTGCATGATTGCTCATAAGATCTCAGAATTTTAAGTTCAAAAATCTTATTTTAGGTGCCTAAAGAAGGCTCTGTACCAAAGCAAACTAGGTTGTAAAGTGTCAAAATAGCCAATCAAGATTGTGGTCAAATTTATAAAATGTCATCTATAAAAATTAGTTAATTTAAAATATAACTTTGAGAAGTGTAATTCACCACAAACAAGTAACATTTAAAAAAATAATACTTAGCAATAGTAAGAAAATCCCTCATGCTGGTTCTTTCAAGCCATCATTTGCAATAAGCAGAGGCAATATTTATAATCCTGAAATATGTTATAAAGTAAAATGAATTATTTAGTGAAAGTATCTAAAATAACTTGCGAGCTGCTTGGGAAAATTCTTGTAGAATCACGGGGTGTAATTTTGAGGTCAGATCACATTGTCCTCTTTTTTAGACTTGTAAGCCATCAGCTCGGAAATTGTAGTATGTATATAGTAGGGCCTATGTATATATAAAAAAAGCTTCTATTACATTTTCATACAAGCTGCTTCGGCTTGTGTACAGAGATACTGCACTGGCAGCATGCGGCCATCACCTATCGACACAACGCCAACTCTGACTGACACAACCCTGCGCCTTACAAAAAAACAGACGCCCAAACCAACAACTGCTGCCTGACAGGTGGCTCATCAGGGACACGGATATAAACTAATACAAAAAAAACTAAGCTACCCATGGTTACTGCACATACTACACACTGTGGAAACCCAGCAATAATACAACTAAGGTTACAAACATTGATACAATTATTTATTACACTCATATCTAGTAAGTAATATATAATTTAATATTAATAACAATAAAAAAATGATTGTGGGGTTAGTGATAATGTCACAAACTCATTTTAAAAAAGCATACAAAGTTTTAGAATATTACATGATTAGATTATCCACCTTAATTTTTTTTAAAAGAAAATTTAAGTGAATAACAATAATAGAAAGGTACTCAGCAGTTTACAGAGCACATTTCTACTATATGTCAATTTCAGAAATTGTTTGGTGTCTAATGTACCTATACTATGGAAGAAATTTGATATTTACATTTGTGATATAACACAAGGATATTACTCTCCAGTGCCATGGTAGGATTCACTGTAAATCACAAGCATGTTTTCAAGATTTTCAAATGTGAAACTGTGTCGCTTGTCCGTCAACACTAACTTGCAAGCTGAAGATGAGCGTTCCACATTAACTGATGTCACCAGATTGTACCTAACTGTTTAATTTAATTGCGATGGAGTGCTGCTCCGGTGGCAGTTTCTCTACTTACTATTTTCCCACTTTCCTTTTCCCACCTACTTTTTACAAATTTCAACCTTAAATTCTGTCAGTGCTTTTGCTAAATTATTCACCATTTATCTAGGTAATTTATTCCAATCCAAGATCCCCTTACATATGATAGAAAATCTTCCCACACACTTATGCCTGAAATCGAGTGCCAGCTTGTGATTATGAACATCTTTTATCTTCCATGCATCTTTCTTAATTTTTCCACCAGTATCTTTCCATGCATTGACACCAATATACGCTGTGTACACATCCAAGATGCTTTGATAATTTCCAGAGACTTACCCTTTTCTGCACCACCTCCAGCTCCTTTATTTGATACCCAAAATGTGGATCCCATAGTACACCAGTATATTATAGCAATGGTCTGACCAAAGTTTTGTAACCCAAATCCCTTATTTCTGTGCTACTTCCTCTTATAACTCTTTCCAATAAGTAAAGGATTTTGAAATCTTTTCCTACTACTTGTCCAATCTGTCCGTCCCAGTTAAGTTTTATCAAATATTATGCCAAAGAATTTACATTTCAGCTCGTTTTCCACTTAACAATCATAATCAATCTTTAGTTTTTATAAGACATGAGGGGATATTACATTCAACTTTAGTTGAGTTACCCTTTAAAACATAAGCTACAGTGCGAAAAGTTGGAAATACTGAGTTCTTGTAAAGAACTTCATGTTGTTTGTGACAAATTTTACCACAAACAGTACCAGGGATACAGTTGATTTTCATTTTTACCTTATCTAGCATATCCAGTTACTGTTAGAAATGTACTAATGTGAACCAGAAATCTGAAATTAAATTATGTGTATGCAATGCCGTGGAAATTGCTGGATTAGTTAGAATATATTTAACCAAAGTTTTACATGCAGCATTCTCATCTAGATGGAGAACAATGTTTTTGATTCCATTCATATGTTCACTGGATTAAGTGAGGTCTCAAGCCAAGTAACCTAGTGTTTAACAATAGGTTCTGGTAAGAGAGGAGCATTAAGAAGTTGTTCTTGAAATATTTGGATCTGTGTAGGTACTTTCACAAATATTTTCTTAATAATGGAAACAACCTAATTCACTCTAGGAAATTCGAGATGTATTTGTTCAGCCAAGCTGTATTATTTATGTAACAGATAGTTAAATTTCTAATGCAGGAAGTTTATGTTAATACCCTCAGATTATAAATTCCACAACCTGTGGATTTTTAAACTATTGACCATACACAATCAGGCATTTAATTTGAACAACCAATTCGCAACATCTATATGTAGAAAGTGATGAAGAGATAAGTAGTGAAGAAGGAAAGAATGTAAAATGCTATCTCATAAAGAAACAAAATGTTTGTTTGTGTAGATGAAAAAGAAGAGTCAATGAGGGGCAAAGTGAAAAAGAAGAGAGGGCTCGATATATGTGATGAGGGCCGCAACATTATAAAATACAAAAGGAAGATGGGTGGCGAAGAATGCAAGGAAAAAGAAGCAACGAAGGGAAAAGTGAAAATGAGAGGAAAAATAAATAAATTCATCAAGAAGTGAAAACGCATGAAAAATGTAGTACTGTAAATGCTGAGATAAAAAAGTTTTTTTGGTGTATTTGAGGGACATTATGTAATCGCGGAGAAACCTCATCAGAATACATATTACCTTAAATATCCAAAATCTGTAAAACATTGGGATTTAAGAAATATTAGTGACCTAAGTTTGTACAAACAATAATTATTTGACAATGTATATCACATAAAATTGGGTACCGGTAATTTTAGTGACAAATTGGCAGGACGAATATGGCAGAGAGAAGAAGGATACTGCTGGAAGAAAATGCTGTTGTATTATTATTTGGAGTCCGTTCAATGTATTAAGTATGAAGATATGGAAAATAAACAATGTGAATGAATATTAAATTTATTAATATAAAACAAAAATCTTGACTGGTTTGAGGCAATCCTACTTCTTTTCCTATTTTGCGCTGACTTAATGAACCTACATCTACGACACTTACACTATTAAAGTGTTGTTAATATAATTGAACTGTTCAACACATTGCTATATTTTACTCACCTGTTTGTTGTACTCATCACAATATAGGGCCTATAATGTTTCCATCCTTTGATAGATAGATAGATAGATAATGTTCACTTTGATCCCATGTGAGAATAATCTCGGGGATGTGGAACAGTACATAGGCCCCTACACTTATTAGTAATGTCAATATTACTATATAATTGATAATATTAATATATATTGTCAACAAGTTAGCAACACCCATTAGTATAACCAATATCTCCTGTAATCTACAAATACAATCCCGAGTTGATTAATACTTATTATGTGGAACAGTGTATACACTTGTTACCAGCATCTAATAACCAGTTATTTTCTTACCAACCAGTTACCATGATAAGTTTCACCGTAATTTGCGACTACATATTATATTATTGAGAAATTGGAAAACTCATTAATACACTGCCTAATTAAAAACGATTTCGAGATCGGTAATTTCCGCATACTGGTGCTTTACAAGAACACACGGCTCACTGCAGCATCTGTGAGACTAATAGCAAACAGGAAGCGAGCGACAATGACTACACACGCGTGCCCTCGAATTGTTAAAAATAAACACTTGACAAAATTTTTTTAGTTATAAAGGCTTTTTTTGATATTCCAAATACGTAAAATAGGCAAAAACAAGTCTTAAAGAGAAATTAGGCAGTATAAAATCACAAATAACGGCCATGAACAGAAGGTGACGAGTGACAGTTTGGCATTTCATGGGCGTAAATAATAAGCAAAATACTGACTACGTGTAATTCGGAATTTGTCACTACGAAGCACTATAAGAAGATTGCAGCTGACTAACTAGTAAGTTTGAGCTAGTGGTGTCCGATATACATCTATGCATCGCTGAATCTCGATATTTAACGATAAATCGATGTATTTTATTATCGAAAGAACGCACGCGCTTTTTAGACGCGATAGGATTAGTTTTAACGCAAAACATAAACAGAAAATTGTATCGCTATACGTTAATTTTGTCACCGACAAAATGACACGACAGTTTTAAAGCAAAACAAATACAGGAAATTGTATTACTATATGTTAGTTTTTACTGCATACAGAATCATATCATATTTTTTCCTTTTAACTTTGATAAAACAACAAAAAACTGCTTGACAAGATTAGTTTTGAAGCAAAATAAATATAGGAAACTAGCTGATATCCGCGACTTCGTACGCATGGATTAAGAATTTCTTTGCCAGAATTGAATATAGAAAGTTGTTGGTAGCGAAGGATTGGTCACAAACAACACTGAGTCGGCATAATATGACCCGAAAGTCATCACTATATCATTCTACCACCGAACCTGTCTCTTGAAGAGAATCAATTTCCAACATATTTGAAAACAGAAAAACAAACGAAGTGAGGAGATGTGGGAGGGGGAGGGATGTTAAATAAGGGCAGCTTTATTTCAGCTTGTACTTTTCTTCTTTCTTCAGCAACAGCATCCGATTCTTGGGTTCTAATAACTTGAGCTGCTCGTGCTCTGCTAGAGCTACAACTTAGGCCAGTTTACGCCCGATAGGTATGTCAAAAAAGAAGGCAAAATAAACATTTAAGCAGACACAAAGTAAAATGACAGAAAAAATCGAAATCTATACTAAATAATACGTATTTTCTCTAAACGAAATTTATTAACAAATTATACACTAACACAATGCGCAAGAAGCGTAGCTTGAGCAAGCGACGTAACAAATTACAGACTAACACACACATCCGTCTCTCTGTTACCATTAGATAAGTTCTCAAAATTTCATGACTACAACTGTTAATCATACCGAAAAAAAAATGTCCTGTGCCCTCCCTACAGATTTTCTTGTCAAATTCCGTCGATAGCGGTATAGGCATTTAGTTGTCAAAACGTAACAAAAGACAGAGACTTACTTCCGCATTTATAGTATTATTACTGCATATCACACACACACTGACTGCGAATCACCCCTGAAGGATCAATATAACGTAAAAAAGTATACACCTACAGCATTGTAAGACTACCTACGATTTGCCTCGCATTGCACCCCTAAGTTTGTGATATCTACTGTTTAACATTCAATCCGAATAACCGACGGCCCAGGCGTGACTCTTACGATCAAAAACAATTTAAAAAACCTTGGCCTCCACGGGTATCTGAACCGGAGTCCACGACGCAAACATTAGTAAGCAAGTGCTTTAACCATTGAGATAATTCACCGCTACGCGGAAGAACAGTACAGAGATCTCCATATCGAACACGTCTGTCTATCGCCGTTCAGTAATATTTCGAAATTATAAGACAAAATGTATTATTTATACAGATAATTTTTCAACCAAATGTAGACAATATTTTTCTCCTTGTTTCAAAGGATAAGTTTCATCGAGATCGGATGAAAAATGTGGATTTGTATGAAGAACAAACAAACATACATACATTCATCTTTATATATATAGATTAGATCGCTATACGTTATTTTTGTCACTACAAAATCAGATTACATTATTTTTCTTTTATCTTTGATAAACTACAATTTACTTGAAATTTCGCGCCACTGTTGGGCGGACTTTAGTGACATGACATTCGCATAGACGTGGCTGTGTAGTGTATGGCCTTTGCCTGCTCTATGAGCTCATAAAAAGTAAACAAAATAATGGCAGGTAGGTTAATTGAACACTACATTTTGAAGACCCAATGGCTGATGCAAATACTGTTCAAAAGATCAACGAAATGATGAAGAGGGAGCTGAAACAAAAACGAATAGAACATGATTCAGATAGCTTATAATTACTTAACTACCATCAGTAACTTTTTTTCGAAAGCTGAACAAATATTAAATCAACAACGTAACAGAATACAAGGAAACCGGGTTAATAAAATCTTATTTATGCAAAGTTTACAGAAAAAATGTTGGGATTTCTAAATTCAGTTTTAACAGCCAAGTTAATAGGTTCTCTAAACTCGGAAATCAGTATATACCACTATTATTTCATTCAAACACATGCATCAACTTTGTATCTACTGATATTTAATTCCCTCTATTGTTTCTTTGAATATTTTTTCGTATATTGATATAGGTGCACATATAGGCGTAACTCATTAGTCAGAGATGCTGCCTACCTGATCGAGTGGTGCTATATGGATTTTCTTCAGAGGGATACAATGTCAATATTAACCTTGGTGTTAATGTCATTTCAGTTCCCTCATGCCCTAATTTTTGTACTCCTTGCTGTTCCTATTTACGATCTTATATTCTGGAATATTATTAGAGATTTAATTAAGTTTCGTCGAGGCTTTTCCATTTTGTTTAATTTAAAAATAATAATAATGATAAATTTCACGCGTCTTACTTGGACACTAGCCAATATCGCTTAACACAGCATTAACGAATGTCATCACGTTAACACGAGGAAGTTGGAAATCACTCTGATATATCACGTGAGTGTTAATAGTGAGTATCTCTCGGAGCGAAACACATACCATTGCCGACCGTGATAAGTAGATTTTAAATTGAGACGAGGGTTATTGGATTTTTGTGTGTGTAAATACCATCGCGGATGTGCTCGGGGATCAAGGAAGCAATTGGGCGTGAAAGTCGTGATATTGAAATTCACACTACCTCCTCGTCAAGCTCCTGCTGCAGTGGACTTAGCGAGATGGACGATGTGGACAGCTCCAAGGAGGACGGGTTGCGGCTGCAGCTGGGTGGCGACAGCAACGCTGCTTGGCAGCTGTCTCTAGTTCGACCCCGCTCTCGAGTCCCCTCGTCCTGTGGCGGGTCACAGCACGTTACGTTCACCTCGATGATAGACTCGTAGGGCACAAAGTCCGGCCGTGCGTCAGAACGCGTGCGCCGCCGAAAGCGAGACAGGCTGGAGCTGCTGCCCAAGCGGGCACCAACGTTGGGATTCTCTCGAGCATTGGCCGCGCTGTACGCTCGGGGCTTCAGCGTGTGCGTCTGGGACAGGTTGATGGCGCTGGCTGTCTCGCGTGGCGACGTCCCTGCAACACAACACAACAATGGAAGGTTTACACACCTTCCAACGTTCAGAAGAAATGCTGAGTGGAACATAGGGCAGTTTCTGAACAATCTGTACCCAATTGAGAATGAGGCACAATTTAAGAAAATTATTGTCCACTTGATTAATTTTCCATTTGTTATACTTTAAACCAGTTTTAGAATAATGGCCAGCGGAGCTGCGACTCCTTTTTTGATACCGATGAGCTTTCGACAATTTATTTTCTCCAGTTCACTCTGAGAAGATGAGTGCCTCGTTTTCACTGCTACGGCAGCGATGAGAAGGCGTGGGAGCCCCTGGTCAGCAAGAATCCTGCCTTGCTGGAACATAATATTTTTAAACAAAGTAATTAATAATTTACTTACCGAATGAATAGACACATAGCGAATTCGGTAAATGATGAAATAGTTTGTAAGGCATCGTGAGTAAGAATCCTTACGAATGGACAATCTCAGTTTCCTCTGCACGAGATTGCGATTAAAAACGTTCACGTGACGGGCCTCTGGACAGGAGAGGCTCAGTCGTAGACTGATTGTGCTTCCATACTTGATCTAGCGTTAGTAGATTTTAATTGATCGGACCCGTATCTAGCCAGGAATCTTTGTGATTTACGCATTCAGTTGCCTGTGTTGCCTCGAAGTTTATCATTTTTTGTCACTCTATTTACTTATAATTGTTTTCACACTATGTTATGTCAGTTAACTCTAATGTTTTGAGCCGCTCGTTTCTCAGTTGGATTTCCCTTGAGTACCTGATAATCACTATCAGTAACATAACTGAATAAAACAGTAACCAGTCATATTTCTCATGACCTATTCGAGTAAGTACTGTACTGTGAATCATTGAACCCTATGGTCGATAAAAGTCTGAAATGGTCACAGACGCGGCCACATGCCCTTGCTGACGCCAGCCATATTATACCTACTGCCATACCGTCCTAAGTACTAATGGGTGAAGTGTTGCCATTGTTTGTAAAACGAGTAACTATGTTCCGCGTGTGATACGTATGCTTTTTGTTTATGAAATGTTTAGTTTATGAGGCGGATATTGGGGATAGTCTTGGCATTCGCCTTGATGGCTGCGGAAAACCACCTGAGAACCGCAGTCAAGGTGGCCGTTACGTGGGATTCTTGGTTCGTGCCCAATCCGTTGTACCACCCCGATACAGTGTGCGGCGCCTTAGTTCACTGACGCTTATGAATTTGAATTGAATTTTGCGTCAACTTTAACGAGACCTTTTATATTTCTCACACCCTCGCAGGACTATCTGACGATGAAGATATAAAAGGTACCATATTCGGTAAATATTGACGAGGTTATGAGTACCTGCTCTGGGAGCACGGACGTCCAGGTTGCTGGCTCTGCGGGAGTTGATGTCGGGTGGACTATGCTCCCAGTCCTTGCTGAGGCGGCGTCCGACGGCGGCCATGTCGCTGCTGTAGCGACGGCCTCCGGGAGTGACTGCGGCGACAGTTGGGGTGGCGGGGACGGCGACGGTGGGACTGCGTGATCTCAGGAGGCCCGGACTCAACAAGGGCCGAGGGCGCCGTGCGCGGGGACTCGGTCCACTCACGGTCGACGCCCCCGACGGAGCCGTCGTCGCCCCCGAGCCTCCCGCCGTCTCGTCCTCGGCGCCGGCGCTGCCGCCTCCGCCTCCGCCGCCGTCGCCGTCGCCGCCTCCGTTGTCGTCGCGCTTCTCCTGCTGCACCCTGGCCACACGCCTCGCACTGTTGAACGCGTCAAGCTTCAGCTCACACACACCAACCCGACAACATTCATTCACACACCAATAAATAGGGTTCATATTTATTGTAACATTAAGTCACGGAAAATAACTTAAACTTGAATCGTTTAAAAATCACTTCTAGCTGTAACAAATGCAACTTTGTACAAGCATTATTGAACTAGGACCAAAAAACTAGGCAGAAAATTCTTTAGAATTAATAAGTTATTTATAAAACACGATATAATTGTGGGAAAACATAATCTGTATGTTTTATGCAGTCAGAACTTGAAACGCGTTTCATCAGGTGGCCCCCCGGAACGGCCAGTGCTTTTATCGGAGGTGCCTAGAATAACTTACCCTCCTATGCCCACTACCAAACGAAACTATCTGCTTCTAGAGGTCAGCGCCTAGAGAGGGCACTGGTTAAGTCCGGTGTGGCTCCCCCTCACCTTGGCACTTTTGTTTGCAAGGCTTCTCTCGCAGCGTTTGAAGAGTCACCGTCGGGGTCACTTGCGTGAAACCCTACCTTAAAACGCATGCTAGTGGTAACTCACGCAGCTTTAAATGTAAACGCTGCGCGTTCTGCCGAGGACTCGTCTTGGAATCTAGGACCCGGCAAACCCTGTAAGTCCTGACACCTCAAGCGACGGTTCTACCGGATTCCCTATGGGATGGACCAAGTGGGCTCACGGCCCCGAAGAAATGGTGCTTGTTCTCTCGTTAGCAAGACGTCGCTTGCAGCGTTTGAACAGTCACCACCTTGGTTATTTACTTGATCTCAATACCGTACGCCTAATACATACTTACTAGCATCCGGGGTCCAATACTTGGGATTGAGTAGCTCGCCATTAGCTTTAAGGGTAGACGCCGTTCGGTCTGCCGTAAGCTAGTCTGAGATACTAGAATTGCGTGTGCTCCGACACGTCAAACGACTGCTCCTCGCACCTGTTTTATACAGTAATTTAAGTTAAGCGATGAGAGAAAACATATTTTAGGATATGTTCAAAGCAATTATCGTTCAAGCCTTGTGAAAAGATATTTGGCATAACAAGCAGCGTTAATTTTTTGTTTTAAATTAGAATTTACGGCTCGACAGCAAGGTAGTTAGAGAATAGGTATGAGGAATGGGACAGTATCAAACAAATGCCATTTGAATAAACCACCGCGGCTTTGACCTGGAGTGATTTAGGGAAATCGAACTCAGAATGGACTGGGAATCAAAAGTGTCCTCCTGAATACCAGCTTCTAGTATTACCCATCCTGTTCCTATTATCTACACGCGAAGCCACATAACTTATTGTAGATAGAGAAGAACCGACAGAACCTAACGCAGACAAATAGCCCATTTGCACAGGAATTATCCACCCAACAGTCGCCTGTGAGATACGATGGAGTTGGGTGTGTCCCACAAAAGGGACTGTGCTTTCTCTCGATCATGACTCACTTTTCATCGTGAACAGTACACGCTCATTGGGGACTCGTTTTCACCGTTCTCAATACTTGTTTATTTCTCATCTATGAGTATAATGCGTTGCTCATCCTCATTACTGTGTATCAAAAATGAGATACCAAATTATTTCTACCTTGTTGCTTATAATGTGGATGCTGAAAGGCAAAAACAGGAACTCTTGTTAATCGGGAGATATGAGATGTATCTAATTGGATATATAATTTAATCTCCCTTCCTAGTGTTTTGCCTAAATGATATGCTGTACTTGAATCATGTTTTAGCGGTCGACTGTCATGGAATTTAGTTCCTTGAAAATTTTGTAAGATAACATATTGCTTATGGATAAAACTGTGAATAAATTACCAATTGTTCAATTAATTTTATAATTTATCTTTTGTAACGTTGTGGATAGTATTTGGGTACCTGATACTCATACTAGTAGAAGAAAGAAATCAGAAATCTTAGAGAAGAATCTGATGTCGGGGCCTAGCTCAAAAATAATTTATTCGAAATATTTTCCCACAGAATCAATACAATGTTGTTTTTTTTTTTTTCCCGAAGAAACACAAAACCATGAAAGTCCTTGCATTTCTTGATGCTTTTCATTACCATTTTGAATAAGTGTGAGAAGTTCCTGGAGAATTAGAATACTGACATTGGCGATCATTACCTAACTTTCCGCAAATACCACTAAACTGAAGTGAAAAACAGAGGAAATACTATGTTTAGTAGATGTTTATTATCCAGTTTCTTTTTACTTGGGTTAGCTCAATAATAATTGCAACCATTTAGATTTTACGAATGTTACAAATGTGTTATGTTCGAAGTTCATAAGTTTATTGGAAAATTAAGTTTCTTCGTGTTTATGTTCTGCGAACATTTCGACATCTCCTTTCAGCTGAATCGTGAGGTCTCTGCTCGAATATTAATAGATATCAGTGACACTGCAAGGCGTTTAATTACACCCCAACGATTACATGATGAATCAGAATATGTATGTATTAATTTTTAGTTTGGTAGATTGTAATGGCAGAGATAATATCTTTGAGTCTCCTAACTATTCGGTTAGAAGTAAGATTCATAGAACTTAAACTGAAGTTAGTTCGCGAATCCAACAATTTTCTTAAATTCATAAGTATACGGTTAAAACTGCCTCATTTGATGTCTTTCTTGCCGAAGTCAATGTCCTATGAATATGAAATGAAGAAATTGTAACCAAAAATATCTTTTACAGATTTCACAACTTCATTTCATGCAGATAAAATCATGCATGTTTTTTTTTTTTTTTTTTTTTGGCAAGATATCTGGAACATACATTCGCATTTCAGTGCTAATTTGCGTGTTGTTACATTATTTTAATATTGAGTACAAAGTGCGACGGAAATATGGATATTTATTCCATGGATAATATTTTAATATTAATACACTGAAAGTATTTGTTTGAACGAAGGTATACGGCAATGAAAAACATTTTCCGCATGTGTTGATGTAGTAAAGTACGCAGCTTTCAAACGGACTGGAGGGATGGTTGACCCTGACATTGAATACCAATACAATAGATAGCGAGTTGTCATTGTGTTGTTTGTCGCCAGAAATAACTTTACGAGATTAAGAAGGCAACTTGTTACGTTGACATGAGTACAGTAAAGAGACAGTTGTGGGGTTAGGGTGCCAAGATTTAAGAATACGAGTTAATACCGACTGCCGAAATAGTATTCGAGTAAATGAATCGATGTTTTAGTCAGCGAAAACAGAAAAATAAATATCAAATAAAACTTTGTTCTTTTTTATGTTTCTACAATGAAGTTGCGAAACTATCAAAAGTGTGCTTGGCTTTAGGCTGCGTTGGGTCGTGGCTTCGTGAAGAGATAAATTTTAGCCTGGGACGCAAAGAGACATTCTGGACTGACAGAGGAGAATTCCACAGAGTGTGGCAATGTCTTTAGCGTTTTGAGTTGTTACAGGTTTTATGGCGAACCCACCGTAGTGAGACAGGACAGTATCTATTATCATGATAGAATAGTGTCAATGGAGGTCACATCATTAACGATTTACAACTTACCGAGTATTACCAAAATGTTTACCTCAGGCATATATGAAGGCTGAGGGTACAGATCGTTTAATATGTTGTTACTGCACACACAAAAATAATTACGATGTACGGGATTTCCTGAATTCTATTATTTTTTAATTATTCTTTCCGGAATGGGAGCGGACAGAAATTTAGGACAGATTTTAAAAGACGGGGTCAGTTTTTTGTGGGATTAGATCGCAAGATGGCAGCGTCGTTCAGTACACATAATCCACGTGACAGTGGACGGAGTAAAAGCGTTTTATATCTTTAAATGGCGATTATCACATTCCTAAAACAGCGTCTGATCATCCAAGGGGTGAAGAAAGTAAAAACTGTTTCTGTGTGAATAGTACAGTTCAAATGACGTCATGTGAGAAGTAGCTCGTATGAGCCTCGGCCACCATCAGTCTGTACAAAAATACGGCGAAGCGTGTTGCATTCGAATGAGTACTACAGTGAATACTGGAAGACGTTCCAGTTTTTCTGAGTTTCATGTTATTGGTGGTACAATTTTCTTAAGCGTAGGTGCCACGTAATGCCCATGATTAAGATGCTGTTTATCTGATATTTGTTGAGCGGTAAAGCTCTGGCCTGGCATTCGGGGTGACGCGGGTTCGAATCCCTGTTCGGTCATCCAGGTTTCGGTTTTCTGTGGTTTCCCGAAATCACTCCACGAAATGGTTCCTTCAAAAGGCCATGGTCGAACTGATTCCCGTTCCTCACCCTCCCCCCCTGAGACTATAATAAGCTCAGCCTCGACGAGATATAAAGCCCAAAACAAAATAATAGAAAAAAGGGAAATAATATCTTACGAAAACTAGCAATATTAAATCAGAATGAAGGTTGGTTAATGTTATCCCTAGAGGAATACTTTCATGTTGTAATATTTTGAGTGCGAATTACGCCATGTTTGTAGTGTCTTTCATCTGCTACGTTTGCCAGGTAGAAATACTACATCATCTTTATCCAGAACCACTAGCACTGAAGAAACTACTAGAACGTCCTACAAAACTGCATCAGGACAACGTTCCTTTTCATCAGGCGGTGGTCCTTATTCAGGACTTTCTTCGGAACTACAGCTGGAAGGTGATTCTTTACACTCTCTTTTCACCTGACTTTTCGCCTAGTTATTTTTTACTTTTTTTCGGACTATGATAAAAACTCTACATAGGCATTGTTCACCGTACTGCCATTCTTCCATTATGAATTTCTCATTGGCAGAAATAGAATTCTAAGGAAATGTTAACAGCAACCATGAAATATTGGTTTAAACGATTTTAATAAACCTTAAGATTATGAAAACAATGATATGCATAGTGTACCGGAATTATTGTCAAAATTGAATTTAATAGAAGAAATGTTACCTATTACCCCTGTACTAATCATATTTGATATATTTTCATGCAAACGGAGGTTTTTCAATATGTTTACATAGCCTTCCGTGCTACAATAGAAGGTTATCTCGTAGCGCTTAAGTGATATATACAGTGTTAACCAGTTTAATTTGCGTATTAAGATCCCGTGAGGAGCAACCTATATTAGGATTGTTGTTACTTCTCCAGATTGCGACTATTAATAAAAAACAGAATTTACAGCTCGGATGTATTAGTTGATACTCTGATAACTTTAAATCAAAACCGTGCGCATGATACAAGAGTTCATTTTTTCGTAATTACTCCTCGTGAGTTAGCACAAGTAAGCACAGAACCTCTATTTTTACAACAGATTAACAGTTAATGGATTCAAATGGCAATAATGCCAGTGTTAGCCGATTTGTTGGTACAAAGCGGATCGATGTTATTTCAAGTGTGATGGCTCCAAACAAGGTGTTAATATTGTGTTATACGGTACAACGCTTAAGCTGTTTACGACTACGCATGACATTGTCTTCCATTAATAGGTTTATCGACTATCGACATTGCAAAACGATATTTCGATGGCCGGTAAATGGATAATATTTACATTTCTGCAAAGTTTTATGTGATATTATTTCGAATTAATGAACTATAAATCCCTTGTTTGCAAAAAAACGCTGTTCTTGAGGTTTTATATGAGTATTTGCGGAAAATTGAGCGATGAACTTGAGCAATTTTACTACCTCGTGAATATCTGTATTGCAGTTCTTCTAATTCTGTTCTGGGTTATTTAAGGTGATAATGAGAAGCATCAACAAGAAGCGATAGCAGTAGGTGAAAAACAGTAGTAAGAGCCCAAGATGGAGGTTAAGGAGATGACAGTTGATTTATTCCCCCCCTGGGGAGGTAGTGATGTGTGATTAATGTCTTTCAGCTCTTCTCCCTAGCCTACAAAGGAATCTCCTATTGTAATCTCAACATCAAAGGAAGCCTCTACCCCTTTGCCGACGATGAACATCTGCACCTCCGGTCATTATTAAGGTATTCCTACACATCTGCACCTGTCCCAAAGGAAGTCGGTTCTCCTAGCCAGCGGTGAACAATTATTCACTCCTTTTGTAAAGCAGCAGGCAACAAACACCCCTTTCTGCAAGCTAATTAGGAGAAACTGATTAAACGCCTAGAATACATCATTATTTCCCCAGCTATCTATCTAGTGATTATTTAATGGAATAACTTTTATTAAAACGAGTTTTAATATTACAAAATGTATCACAGCTGTTTTTTTGTCCACTCCTTCCCTTGGTAGTGCCATGTTCCTCTGTAAAAACTTTTTCCTCTTTTATTTTGGGTTGAATGTATTCCACGTAAATGCTTCAATTATGGAGTATTAACACGTATTTTTTTTTATAAAAAACAAAACATGCCTGATCTTAATACTCTCATCATGTTTAACGCTGCTTAACAATTACTGTTACAAATACAGATAGTAGGTTGTACCATTCAAAGAACTCTGGACAAAAGTCAACCTTAACACATACCTTAATCGCAGAATCTGCCGGGAAAACAATAAGAGTGGCGCTCAAACTTCCTGCCTAGATAAACGTTTTGAAATTATTACTTGTAACACAAGATGCAGGGTAACAGTAGGGTGGTGCCCAGGCTTATAACTACCTTCTTGATTTACCGTAAAATTATAACATGTCCTGCGTGGCAAAAATTATGCTACTTAAAAATATGTTCATGCCTTTGTGATGAATCCATATTAGCAATAGGTAGCGTCCAGGTTCTTGAATACCCCTGTGAAAACCTCTTGCTCACGTAAGTTTCTGGGTGTCCTGTATCAGAACTGAAAGATAGGCTTGATAGAAATGCACTGAAATTATGTTCTCACCGTCGCCGATACCAAATTATTTTTCCGTTGCCGGCTGGGTAGCAATAGACGCTTTCTGATTAAAGCCAATTAGCAGATGCACTGTTCTAAGGAGATTACTTAAAATGAGTGAAAAATCCATATTAAAAATAGGAGACATTATGGCAGGAATACTTTCTTATACTACACAGGATTTCAGCATTTGTCCTGTGTTAAGAGCAGGTGCATTTGGCAGATTTAAAAAAAAAAAAACGTTTTTTTTCTGTCATCAGTCTCTCGACTGGTTTGATGCAATACTTTGTCTCTTCCTGTAGCGCTAACCTCTTCCTCTCAACGTATCCCTTACAACATGCATTCGCAATTATTTGCTTCATATACTCTAATCTCTGCCTTCCTCTACAGTTCTTGCATTCCACTGTTCCTTCCACTAATAATTTAAGCAATTTCGCATGTCTTAAAATTGTGACCCACCTCCTGTTTTTTCTTACCGTAAGACTCTTACACAAACTTATTTCCTCTCCTATCATTTCAAAAACACGTTCAGTTCGTACATTATCTGTCCACTTAATTTCCAGCATCCTTCCTTCTTTCTGATACGCCTAAAGTCCATGCTTCATTATCGTAAGTGCTGTGATCCACACATAGAGTTTTAAAAAGTTCATTTTGAATCCTAGATCAATACCTGGAACTAAAAGATTTCTCTTTTTCATGTAGGCTCTTTTTCCTAGTGCTATTATACTTCTAACATCATACTTGCTTCATCCATCATTTGTAATTTTACTTCCTAATTAACAGAATTAATTTTAATATTTAAACAAGTATTATTGTTATCATTTGTACTACATTTAATCATTTTTGTCCTGTTTTGGTTTATATTTAGTCGAAAATCTTCTTTCAGCATTTTGTTTATGCCATTCAGTAAGTTCACAATATTTTCAGTCTGTTAACAGGACAATGCCATCAGCAAATCGTATCATACTGATTTTTTCTCCTTTAACATTTGTGTCATATTCAAGCAGCAGCTTTGATGTTTATAAGCCTTTTCTTAGTTTCTCCAAAATTTTGTTTGAGCCTTCTATCGGCAACATCTACTTTACCTACGACCATTTCCTTTTCTACTTCTTCGCACTTTTATTGCAGCCATATTTATTTTGTTTTCTTGCATTTCCTGTTTATCTGATTTCTAAAATGTCTGTACTGTTCTCTTCCTTACTCATCCAGAGAATTTTTTGTACCTTATTTTCTGATTCATTAACTACAAAATTTGTTCTGTGATTCATGGTTTTCATACGGATTTTTTCCTAAAGTCAAATATATCTTTACCACCTTTGATTATTTCTCTCTCAGTGCATTTGATTCGTCCTCGGTTGAACTCCTTTTATAGTTATTTCTTAGACCCGTGTCTACTCTCCCTGCAAATGTTTCTCGAGAAATGTTTCATGCTGGCCTGTGGGGTTCTGGTACGTACAATATATTATATCTTCACGAAGTTTCTTCAATAATTGAAAACATTACATTGAAGCGTGCTGTGTGTCACGCTGATGCCGACGGTGTAGAACCTCAATCTTTCAATGAATTCTTTCAGATTCGTTCTTGGGTAGAAGGCCAGAACCTGACATACATTTAAGTTGAGAGATTATATTCTTATACTAACAAGTTTGAAATTTTTTTTGGATGGACTATTATTAACTCTGTGAGAACTCGTGTTGTTTAATAGTTTAAAATAGTTTTCCAAATCCTGGAGGGTACATGTTCCGTTTTTTTCCCTTTATTTCCGGTATTCTTTTACATTCGTTACCATCGAGTACAATAACATCCTTATCAATAGCCAACAGTGAATTTCGAATTACTGGTGAATCATTCTTCTCTGTGACACCATATACTAATATAATAGTAATAATGTCACTCACTTCGACTTAGTAACTTAGAGCAATCAAGCCTGAAGAATTCTGCTGAGGTAAGAAAACCTTTTGCATAGTATCCGTCACTAATCTTAACGAATTACTAGAAAATTGTTCGGCGTCAATCTTGTCCATCTTCAATCCGAATAACATACGTAGAATAGCATTTCTGGCCTTTATAATACCAGGTTTGGTTTTTGTGAACGCCTCCAGGTTTCACACCGAGTGAAAGCTTATAGGTATTTATCGCACCATGTTATATCTCAGATTTACTCATTCTAGAAGGTTTGGGGGTTTGTAAAACAAGTTTATCAAGCAGTTTCACCTTGTCTAGTGTACTGTCAATTACTTCAGAGTTCATGATTGCATTCTATATCAGTCACGGTTATAGAGTCAACTGTACCGTCATTTGGGGTTGGTAATAATTTCGATTGGACTGCAGTACGTATGAAAATTCTTGGAAACCAGACGAGACGATAGGTGCAATTACAATTACTTCTGGTGTTTTAAAATACTTTAAATATTTTCCAACATATGCGTGTTAAGAACATTCCACATTTTATGAACGTATCGTTTGTTTGCGACGTAATCTTCTTCAACAGGGTTAGGTATATGTTTGCGGATTTTACCCCGACAATTCCAACTACTTTCGTTAGAAGTAAGGTGAAATTGTCATTTAAAACTCACGGGCATTAGGGAGGCAGGTAATTTTTTTTCATATGTTGGTAAAACTGTCTGTAACATTTTCAAAGCGTCTGTTTGTCAAAGGGCTTAATTATCTCTGAGTTACACGTGCTTTTATATACAGCCAAAAGTGAATTTTTCGATTTTTACAATGGGTGATTTTGTTGAGCAAAGAACTTACATCAAATTTTGTTTTCGGAACGAATATTCTTGTGCGGACACGTTGAAAATGTTGCGGAAGGCCTTTGGTGATCAAACAATGGCGCAAAAAAACGTTTACAAGTGGTACAACAAGTTCAAAGCGGGCCGAGAACGTGTTGAAGACGAACCGCGCTCTGGACGACCATCAACGTCTACCGACGAGGGCCACGTCCAAAAAATCAGAGATTTTGTGCTTGAAAATCGTCGCTTGACAATTAGAGAACTCGCTGATAGTGTTGGAATATCATTTGGCTCAGCCCAAACCATTTTGAAGAATGTTTTGTGTCTCAAACGTGTCAAGTCTCGATTGGTGCCAAAATCGCTCAATTTTTTGGAAAAAAAGCATCGCGTTAATGTGTGTGAAACTTTGCTGTCTGACTATCAGGACCACTTGAAATGCATCATTACTGGAGACGAGACTTGGATTTACGCATACGTCCCTGAAACCACCGACCAATCCAACGAATATCGTGCAAAAGGTGAAGCAAGACCGAAAAGACCACGGCAAAGTCGATCGAAAATCAAGGTCATGTTGACAGTTTTCTTTGATTATCGTGGTGTGGTGCATTATGAATTTCTTCCGCCGGGGCAAACTGTCAACAAAGAATATTATTTGAGCGTTATGTGTCGTTTGCGTGAAGCTATTCGTCTGAAACGGCCGGAATTATGGGCGAACAACTAGTGGTTCATTCATCACTATAATGCACCATGTCATACTGCATTGATTCTTCGCGACTTTTTTGCCAAAAACTCGACTCATATCGTTCCGCAACCACCGTATTCGCCTGATTTGGCTCCGTGCGACTTCTGGCTATTCAGCAAACTGAAAAGGCTAATGCGGGGACGCCGTTTTGACACGATTGAAGAGATAAAAACCGAATCGAAGAATGTCTTGAAGGCTATACACGAAAAAGACTATTCCGACTATTTCATATAAATGTCTTAAATGAATGAATTATTCTTCACTTGTTCATTTTTTACATTGTCACATATTGTCTTAATTTTATTACCAAAGTCATGAATCTTATGTTTGTAGAACATACTTTTAGATTCTTTAATAACTTTTTCAGTATTTTTTAATTTATTTTAATATTGGCATTGCGACTATTCCTACTATGTATATATATATATATTAAGAAATACACGATGTTCTAATGCTCCCAGTTATCCAGAGTTTTTTAATTTCGTTTTGAGAAGTGTGAAACCTTTCCACTGACAACCAAATTTTTCATTCATAGCACTGTAAGCATGTTTCCAGTTCGTAGTACTACGGCAATTTTTAAAGTAACTAACTGATTAATCATTTATCACTCACTGAGCCTTAAAAGTATTACTCTTGGAGCTAGTTACTTTTAAAGTGTGGATAGTTAATAACTGGGCATAATGGTCCGAAAGGCAATTAATAGATGGCTTGACTGTATAAATGAATTTTGAGGTATCTAGGAAAACATTATCTATTGCTTGGTAACTATTATTCATTGTGCTAGTTGGAAAATTGACAATCTAATTCAGATTTTATGATCTGACTAATGATTTCATCATAATTTTACAGGGTAAGTTAATTTTAAAAAATCTACATTAAAATCACGACACAAGACTATGTAATCTGCTTTTGCACTTAAAAGTATTAATAAGAACGAAGTCTTTCTCGGCGTTGAGAATGGATGTAGTCTTCTCGGGAGACTAGCCGAGTGAGTAAGATGTTTCCACACGATATTTCGGCGATCTCAGACTCCGTCGCCATCTTCTGGCCGAAATATCGTGTGGAAACATCTTACTCACTCGGCTAGTCTCCCGAGAAGACTACATCCAGTATTAATAAGAGTTTCAGTTGGCTCAGTAAAAGAGCGAAATTACCAGAGGGTGCTCTTTACTCATTTGCTATTACAAAATTTTCATTATTGAAATTAATATTAGAATACTTCGAGTTGATTGAAAGTAAGGTATGTACAGTTTGCCACGCGTGTTGCTGCGTTTGTAGTTAACAGGACTATACATGCCGAGTTGAAATTTGGTGTAGACATAAAAATGAAGAAAAATAATAATGGTGGCTTCCTTTCTCTAATACCAATTTTGGTCCTATTGTCTGCAGCTCTCGCTGGCGGTATCGTGTGCATTTCAAAAGCTGTCAAGGTGATTAAAGAAGCACAAAACAGTTGACTGAAGGAAAATGGCAGAAAAAAATTATTGAGACAATTGTAATGAGAGTTTATTGTTGTAAAAGGAACGAAGGTTTATTCAGTTTATGATTAAAGTTCAACTTTTAGTGAGAAACATAAATTCGACATCCTGTCAATTAGATACACGCAATAATTTAGGTAGCTGTATTTGACACAGATTTTATCAACATGATTACACGCTCCGGAAGTGGTAAGCACACGGTCTACAGAAACTGTTCATCATAGACAGATGAGACTATCACCGAATATGTGAACCCGTTCATTTTGGGCGTATACCTGACAGTGTTGTCGGTTTTCTGCATAATATTCTGGATCATCGTATTTCCTTAAATTCGAATATGATAAAATTTCATAGCACTCTTATCTTACCTAAGTTATGTATATTTCGCGTACAAGAATCTACACTTTAAAATAATGAACACCTCAATGTAGGGCGACATGTATACTGGTTCGCGACGTCTTACTATGAACCACGTGATGCTTTCCTGCTACATAAACGTGGCCAGTTTGTTGCATCTGCACCTCTAACCGTTGTAGTGGTCTGGTGGCTCATTGGTTAAGGCGTCTGACTGGAGATTGAAAGTCCTTCAGTTTCAATC
This sequence comes from Vandiemenella viatica, assembly GCA_031002005.1. Taxonomy (NCBI): domain Eukaryota; kingdom Metazoa; phylum Arthropoda; class Insecta; order Orthoptera; family Morabidae; genus Vandiemenella; species Vandiemenella viatica. Next base: position 268,187,270 of record CM061921.1, read on the forward strand.
CCTGATCTCGGCGGGGATTTTCAAAGGCCATTTACCCGACCTTCACCTCTAGCTCAGCTTGCTGTGTAATGGGAAATATGCTAGAACGCTTCCGTGTTACGGATTCCACTTTAAATTATAGGCCCCCTATACCTGGTAGGATTACCGGGTAAGGTTAAAGCGGCTGCAATAGAGCGGATTGCGCAGCTACTAAAAGCTTGTGATCAGGTCATTAGACTAACTGTAATTTATTGTTCACGACAAAATGAAACAGTTAAGACTGGTTTTGTAGATATTTGTACAGAATTTGAAGGCAGTTGAATTTCCATTCAGATATGACTGCATACTGTCTGATATTGGAAGCTCATGTTGTGCTGAAGCTGACATAAAACAAAGCAGCACCGTTAATGCTCGCCCATTATCTACACGCAGGGATTCAAGACAAGAGATTGTGTGTTTGTTTTCAAAGGGGTCGCGTGTATGTAATACAATAGGCTCGTGTGGTCTTAACAACCTGGTTACGAGGTTTTTACTGGTTGGGCAATCCACCCCTACGTACCGCTTTAACCTAACCTGGTAATCCTACCGGATAAAGAGGACCCACAGCTTAAAGTAGAATCCGAACAATTGTAGCATCATGGAATACTTCACATTACACAGCAAACTGTGCCAGATGTGAAATTTGGGTTAAAATCCTTTTGAAAATCCCAGCTGAGACAGGGATTCGAATCAGAGTTCTTTCGATTTCCAGTCAGATGCCTTAACCACTCAGTCACCAGAACGATCCATATAATAAATAATCGGTACACATTGTATCTCCATATCCTCACCAGTATGTGGAGGATATGATCGAACAACTAGATGGCTGGCATATGATAAACAAATATTTCCTGTCATTGGTGTAACCTACAGTAAAGTATATACTACTAGCTGACCCGGTCACGCGTTGCTGTGACTTACTAATTATAGTACGTTGGATTAATGTTATTCTAAAATTCCTCAAGTAGTCAAATTAATATTCACTAATAAAGACAAAAACATTGTAGTACGATTTGGCAATTCAAATGTAATTGTTAAAGAGTTACGGAGAATTTAAATTAAGGACAAATGATCATAAAAAAATTTAATTTACATATCATTACAAATTACTTAATTGAAATTATATAAAATAAAATAAATAAATTATTTTTTATTTATTTATATAAACTGAAATTTCAGTTATATCTTCAGTCATACTGTTTTTATATTTTTCACACAAACTCGAAGATTGTGCTGGATAACATGTTGTCAAAATAATTGCAAACAGTTTGACGAATACTATTCGGCGTGGCTGTCAACGCTGCATCAGCAAGTGTCAGGTCCCAATAATTGTCGTCTACCAGCAGCTGCAACTCGCGACTATGCATCTTGACATGTATTGAACACTCGACGTGTATTGAACACTCGACCATTAACTGTTCGTAAACATTTGAAAGACGCTGGTCCGGGAACATTCACCAATAACAAACGCTGAAAGAAACATTCACGCTGTTTTGGATGCACTGTGTAAAGTCTTTGCTTTGAATATGCCTGCGATCGAAGGATGTGGTTCTCCTTGTTTACGTGGCTACCATTTTTTACGTAATTTGTTCCATGAAAAATAGCTTGGAACATCGGTATACGTATAATAATGTTTTTGCGAATTGGCGGAACACATCAGATTTTTGACACAATGTGAAAAATTCAGTTTGTGGTTTGACGTTTTTGGTGGCTCAAGTAGTTCTTTGGAAAATATTTTCTTCGGTGAAATATACACGTTGACAGTTTTCAAGATGTATTGCAAGATGCTGGATGGAAGGGTCTCTTTCATGGATGCGAAAACTAAAAATATGCCAGATAGCTTCGTTGGTGCTGATGTATCTACCTATTTGGTATCGTGTTATTTCGTCATTTTTATTTACATTTTGAACTTCAAATACGGCCAAATCACTGCCTTTATTAACATATTTGCAAACGTACTTAATGGATTTTACAGAACTGCAAAACTCGACGTTAATATGAGCCTTATACGTTTTTGAAAGCAATGGTGAGTATGGTACGACCCACTGATTGTCAATTTCAACTTGGTTTCTAGAATTTGACATTCGCATTGTAAATGTTTGGCCACCATTCCCAGTGTTTCTGCGGCGATACAACGGATAACCATCGATATCCGTAATAGTATCATTCGTATATTCCTTTGGAAAACGCTTCTTACATTTTCCACCTTCCATGCATGGCGATGTCATGTTAAAAGCACCGCACGGTCCATGGATCGGGTGACTGGTAATAATATCAAACAATTCTTGATTAATTAATGGGTCCGGAATTTCGGCTGAAATTATTTGACCAATTTCTTCTGGACGGATTTTAACTTCAAGCCAAATCAAAATGTGAGAATGAGGCAAACCTCGCTTTTGCCACTCAATCAAAAACAGATAGCAACGTGTGTTACCTATATCTGAATGTTTTACGATTAAATCAATCAATGATTTTAATTTTTGTTTGCACACACGTTCCGTGACATCATGACGATGCATTGATTGATGGCCTGGTAATAGCAAAGTTTGTATTTCCTCCCAATTCGGATTACATGTAAATGTAATAAACAAATCTGGACGACCATAATGACGTACGTAAGTCATCGCATCTTGTATATATTCCTGCATGTTCCGTGAACTGCCGATGTAGCTTGAAGGTAAAATAAATGCATTACCGATATCATTGGCGTTTAAATTTTCATAAATATTGCCGATAACAGTATCTCGTAAGAGGATGTATTCCTCCGATCGTAATTCAACCTGGTTGTATCGAATAAATCGCAAATGCTTGTTTTCAACCTTGGCATACATATCCACGGCGTATTGAAGGCAGAGTCGTGCGTCTTGCCTCTCTGCTACACGCATTGTCGAGGTTAGATTCTTTGGAGACATTTCACTGAAAAATATTTGAATTACAACAAAAAGTGCCTTTCTGAAAGCCTTAAAATAAGACACTATAATACAGTGGTGAAACCGGAATTTTTGGGTCCATTGAAAAATACAGTAAAATGGAAGTTAAGAACTAATGAGGAAATATAAAATAACATTGAAAAAAATAACAGAAAAAGAAGAATGATATTTTTTTGATACATTTATAGCATGGATGACACCAGGCTTTCAAGATGTTTAGAAAGATCTGAAACGAAATAATACCAGTGAACCGTTTGGAAAGAAAATTTTTTGGATAGCAGACTTTGAATATGGCAGGATTCAAAGGTAGAGAGGAGTGCAATAATGAAGGAGTACTGGGGAGGAAGAAAGAAAAAACAACAGGAGAGGAATTGATATTGACACGTGGAGTCTAGCTGACCATAACAAAAAGAAGAAGAAAAATGATAAGTTAGCGAGAAATGCTTACACGATTCGAATTTATCGTAACGTTTTCTTAAATGTTATATTCATGTGTGCAATTACTTTGTCGTTAGGTATAAAGACACACAAACGATGAACAACAATACAGTATAATTATAACACAATACACAGCACAATTAAAATTGAAGAAACTCACACATATGGCGTGGAATAGACCGTAGCATAAATAAAACGAAATACAACGCCATCTACTGAATGGTTCGATAAATTAACACACCGCCATCTGTTAGGAATAAACTGTAGCATAAATAAATTGAAACTGAACGTGATCTATTGGATGATTACCCAACCTAGCTAACCAAGTGTTGTATAGATAAGTTAACACATCGCCATCTGTTAGAAACTTATGGAACTATAATAATAATTACGTGTGGTCGTAATGACCTGGTGACATTGTTTCTACTGGCTGGGCATTCTGCCCCTGTCTTAGCCGCCTTTACCTAGCCCGCCCATCCTGCCTGGTACAGGGGACCTACATTTTAACATCGAATCGGAACCACAGTACGGTCCTGGCGTATTTCACCTCATACAGCATGCTGCGCCGGGGGTTAATGCCGGGTTAAGTGTCTATAAAAATACTCGCCGAGACAGGGACTCGAACCGGGGATCTTTCCATCTCCAGTCAGATGCCCTAACCACTTAACCAGCAGATCGGTTAGTCTTGGGGGCTTACAAATATTTAGAAACCATTGTCCTATGACAAACATTTAATGAACATTTATTTCGCAAATAATAAATATTGAGGTCTATAATCCAGATAAAAACTATCCTATCTTTTAAGTCGGACTAAATCACACACATTAAGCCAAATTTCATCTAAATCGGTTATGTAGTTTCGGAGTTCATCCCGGACGAACATCGTGACACGAGATTTTTATATATATAAAGATTATTCTAAATGCAATTTCAAATTAAGATCGTGCCATCACCTTGACCGTCAAGTTGGGCACATTTTATTTTTTTCCCTTAATGAGGGGTTTCAGCATTTTTGGTTCCTCGGAAACATGAGAACTATTATAATATTACTGCGGACGTGTGTTTCTGATAAATTATTTTTATAGCCATGCCCTGGCATTAAATTGTTCTCGAAGATGTGTACCTTGGATGAGTATACGTACCAAATACCCAATTATTACTCACACAGTTACATAAATTATTTGAACCAGTGGCTATTAATCCAATATATTTGAATTTAAGCATAAAAATGTAAAGTTTATAATTCTGACTCCAGTTAATTTTTAAAATGCTTCAGGCACAGTAAAACTAAAATGCCAGGTGTTGGTGAACCAGCAAAATTAAAAATAATATTTGTTGAACGACTAACATGAACATTAGTGGGGGATGTCGGAAGTAACGACTGAGTTACGTTATTGTGAACGCAGTACACTGTTCCGTATTCGGTGTAGATGGTAGTGTTATCCGTGAACAATTTAGCTTCAGTTTTTAAATATTATTTTTGAATTACAACAAATGCCACTGTCCGTAAGCAAAATGTCCTGTTTCTAACTTCAAATTTGCTCTCCACAATTAACATCATGTTAAATCTTCTGAGAGAAAGTATTTATCTCGCCTGTATTACACCGTCGTGTCTAGAGGCTTTTCAACAGTTATGCTGATGGGTGCTATTTCTTGGGAAATTGAAACTGGGCTGTTTTTTCCACACCTTCCGCAGTGATGGAAGTGTACTTATGTGTTTACTTTGTATGTCTGTAATGTTGGTAAGACTGCAAACGTTCAAACTGCATAATTGCCGTCAAAATCTAGTTCAGTAGTTTTTAATTTATGTCATATTATAAGTAAAATAATTTGATGGCCAAAAGATATTTTAATTTTGTGTTTCGGAGCCAGGTGAACTAGATTGATGAGTCATAACTCCAATTCTGAATCAGAATCTAAGATCTTAAAAGATTTTCATGGGGGTTTTAGATGTTTCAGTAGTTTTCTAGTTATGCCAGTCTATAGGTAACATAGTTTGAAGTTGACAGACCATAATTTTAAATCATACCCTAAACCTTCAAACTGTTAAAACCCAATCAGAATCTTCGGAAAGAGTAGATCTGAATGGAAGCACCATGCTTCACACTCTCCCTTCTTCCATCTTCATGAACATGACATAAAATGTATGGTGACCAAAATTACCTACGTATACACGATAATAATGGATGGAAACAGAGAGGAAAATAAGTTCACATGTTTAACATTTACATAATGTGGGTCCTATTGGACTCTGAGACTTATATATATTGGTACATGATTGCTGGTTGTTCTGGTAGCAATCACAAGTACCAAAGACGTCGCAAATAAGATTCAGTTCAGCAGTAATTCACAATCCAGGTCAGATGGATCAATTACCTAGCGGATTTTTAATGAAAGTATATTATAATAAGGTTCCTAGTATTCTTCATTCACCGGCTTCCTCTAGGTTGTTCAATAGTTGAAAATTCAGGTTAGGGTGACACGAGATGCTGAACAGTTTGATGGAGCCTGGCGAGGAAGCGGTAATGCTTGGTCCCTGGTTTCTGGAGGAATCGGGGTTCAGTTCCATGTCTGGCTATCCAGATTTTCTATAGATTTCCAAAATCACTCCAAGCGAATGCAGAGATGGATCCTTCAAATGGCGATGTCTGAATTCATTCCCATTCGTTGACCCACATCGTCTTCAGTCGCTAATAACGTCAACCAGCCGTAAAGTCAGGAGAAAAAAATGTACAGTTTGTACACAATCAATCGCTGATCTATGGCTATAACCTGTCACCACTAGACAGAAATGCGGAACATGGTTTATAAGTGTTAAGGGGATACGGAATCGGATATTGGGTGAAAAAAAATCGATTTTCGTTTTATTGGCTTATTATATTCTTCCATGTTTCCTCTTTAAAATGACGTAACACACATGGCTCTACTACAGTTATAACTATTTTATTTTTGTATATTTGTGAGATCGGGTATTGAGCTATTGCTATACATTTATTACCTAGGGATCAAGAATGGTTTAATGTTCTTTCTCCGTTTCCCGTAAATTTACTTTTTACTTCTTCTAGGAACATTATCTCAGGTGCTAGTGAACCTAGAAGTCTGAAATTTTTATGACATAGTCACATGGGTTTCTTTTACATACTGAAATAATGATTTTTTTAATTACTTGATTTGCAAATGATTTAGAGGTGATAATCTAGTGAAAAGTGATGGAAAAAATTTCCTTTAAGGTAAAAATAAAATATCTCTGTAAGTAAATATTTTGACAAAAAACTGTTATTTCAGTATTGTTAAAACATATCAATGCACATACAGTAAAAAAAATTTTCTCTAGCTCCAGCAATTTGTGAGAAAATGTTCCTTATAGTAGGCATAATTTAACATTGCGGGAATAGACGATTCCGTATCCCCTTAAATGGACGCGTGAAGATGCTTACGAACTAATTACGTTCTTATGGGTGGTCCGATGAAAACCGACAGTTGATGTTGAGTCTTATTAATCCGGTTGGAATTTTAAAAGCCCTTACCTTCTGAAAAAGTTTGCTTTATGAATGTGATGTATGCTATAACGCTTCCGTGGTTTGGCATCCACGTGAAACTGTACATGCCCTTTATACGATGATATAGCGCGGTCATAATCCAGTCGCTCTGTTTAGGCGCTTTCTTTCAAAATTTCGGGATCCTGTCCCGGGTTGAAATCCCGGTGGGTTAAGAAATTTTTGAGTTGTGTTTGATCATATTAGCTGCGCCAGGTCGTTCCGTGGCTCGAATTCTGTGTTAAACTTTAGCTTTGACACAATGACTTCGGGAGGATCCAACGAAACTTCGTGTTGTGAATTAAGTTAGTTAGTTATAACCCAGTTATGATCCAATTGAAAATTTGTCATTTAGGCGGTCAGATCTTAAGGATTTCTAGGCCAATAATGCCACTATAGCAACAACCAATCTCATTACTGCTGGCTAAACCTTGAGCACCTTTCAGCTTTGATATCCAGCCAGTATTTACTTAGGGCCTTATGTACGTTTCTTGAAGAGTCGTTCTCTGTTTTCTGGAGTCTGGATTCATTTCGAAATAGTGATTGCTGGTTACTTTCAGTCTAAATTTTGCTCAGTTATTGATTTATTTTGAAACGCTCTGATAATTATCAGTTAAAAAATTTATTTACATTCATTACGTGGTTTTGATATTTCCTGGAGGAAAGGAATTGACCGCATAATTCTTTCGGTAGAACCCAATACATGTTTTGAACTAAGGTAAATTTATTGTAATTACTTTTGAATATTAGAGGGTTAAAGTACAGGGTGTTTCAAAAAGAATATACGTATTTCGAATGCATATATTTATTAAACTGTAAGACATACGAATATGAAACTATACACACATATTTACGAACCTCTTAAGTTCAGATTACAGATGTTCAATATGTCCTCCATCAGCCACACGAACAAGTTCACATCGATACTCAAATTCCTCCCATACTCGGGCAAGCATGTCCTTCGTCACTGATGTTACGGCAGTACGGATCCGGTTCCTCAAGTCCTCAAGGTTCTGTGGGAGTGGTGGTACATAAACGTTGTCTTTAATGAAACCCCACAGGAAGAAGTCACAGGGTGTCAAATCCGGTGACCGTGGAGCCCAGCTGATGCATGCTAAGTCGCCAGCTCCTTGACGACCAATCCAACGGTTCGGTAGAGTTTTATTCAGATATTCACGCACTTGGCGACTCCAGTGAGGGGGTACCCCGTCTTGTTGAAAAATGAAGTTGTCTTCGTGCAGCCTCGGAAACAAGAAGTTTTGTAACATAGCGAGATACTGCTGACCATTAACCGTGTTTCCATTAAAGAAGAATGGGCCGTAAACAGATGATCCGCACAAAACACATTGACTTTAGGCGAATCTCGTACATGTTCAATGACTGCATGTGGGTTCTGTAGACCCCAAATTCGAACATTGTGTTTGTTTACCTGACCACTAACATGGAAAGTCGCTTCATCACTGAAAACGATGCGTTGTGCGAAAGTGTTATCATTGTCAATAGCATCATTAATATCGTTACAAAATGCCACACGTTTCCGTTTCTCATCAGGACGCAGAGCTTGTAACAACTGTACTTGTACGGCTTCATAACCAACCGACATCTCAAAACACGCCAAACTCCCGACTGGCACGACGAGTTGATTTTGAAGGACTACATTGGAAAGCAGTTTGAATTCGTGCAACATGTGCCTCAGAAACACGAGGGCGGCCAGGACTCTTTCCTTTACAAACACATCCGGTATCTACAAACTGTCGATACCATCTACCAATGTTCCACCCATTCGGAGGATGCATTTGGTACCTCAACCTGAAACGTCTTTGCACTGTAATCACGGAATTGCACTTCGCAAACTCGATAACACAAAATGATTTCTGCTGTGGAGTAACCATTTTAAACATATGACCAAGAATAACACAAGACGACTGACATCTAGCGGCTATTAAATAAACTAGACTGTGTATTCTCCAATAGCCGAGCCAGGGCGCAACGATCGATAGTTTGGACAAAAGAATACTTTGTAATACGTATATTCTTTTTGAAACACCCTGAATTCTCCGCAAGACTCCGTAGTGATTCGCTTCAGTATAATTTAACAGCGTTTTGAAATGACGTCATCCAAGTCTACCTTAGTGATGAAATGCTTGGGCAAAAGCAAACGTTGTAAGGTGGTATAAGTCGCAGAGGTGCTGAGCGTGTAGCCAGCGGCCGATGATGGTAATGAAGAGCAGAAAGACCGCGGGGTCGACTGAGGCGCTCTTGAGTCGGGCGAACGCTTCAAGTGTTCGCATCGACCGAGCCGCCGGCTAGCGGGCTTTGTATCCCATCTCCTCATTTGTAGTTTACAGAATACTCGCTCACGCTAACGTACTCGTATTATGAGCACAATACTACATCTTCGGCTAATTTTGTTACGTATTTTCTTCTTTCACGTTTAAGTCGACGTACCTTAAATTTGAAAAAAAAGGAAATTCTTACTTCAACATTATATTTTCCTGTTAACTTCACCGCCTGTATTTTAGGGCTCAGCGGAGCCTTGTTGCTGCCACTAAACTGTCTGTCCGTCTTGCTCAGACGTTTAACTTGTAAAGATTTAAAATTTTCACATGATACGGGTTTCGTTACCTAAAACCGTAGTTTAAATTTTGTAAAATTGGGTTCTGCGTGGGGTAAATAGAAATAGAGGGGGACGAAAAAATATTATTTTTCATCCAATTTGTTATCATTTTTTTTCACTGTGAAATAAAGTCGTGAGTAGCCGTTAAAGTTATCAGTTTCTGAGCATTATTTTTTTTTTTTGCCTAGTCTACATCAAAAACGCTATTACCTAGGAATTGTACCCAATATCGACTATATCCTATATTTGAACAAAAATACTAAAATTACTAATATCTAATATATTTTAAAAGCTGTGAGCGGATTAAGCAAAAGTTTTTATTTTGAGCTTATTTTGCCATATATTAACATAATTTTATTTAAAGTTCTCTAAATTCAAAGTGCATTGCAATGTAAAATACGTATAACATATTTTATTGTAACTGAATGATAGTATTAGCAACGCACGTGGCGTGGCGTTGGAGATCAGGAAATGTGTCAGGCTTCGATATTTGAGCCAACTGAATATCATATTACCTACCACATGCGACATATTTATAATTGATCCATCCATTATTTCTTCAAAGAAATTTGGTTAAAATCGATGTTTATCTTGATTTAAAGGATATAAACAAGCTAACGTCTATAACAGGATATGGATATAAGGTCAATTATATTATACCAAGAGCCACTGTGGTTAATGAAGTTAATACTTTTTTTTAGTTGTTCCAGGATAGTCTGCGAAATGCGAAAGATGAAATCTTACTAAAATTTAAAGATGTTGTCTCTACAAACATTTGTGTTTTACTGCATAGGGTGAATTTATTTATATTCTGACACGGCATATGTATAGAACGAGGTATGGTAGACTCATCCAACTTTCAAAACTATCCTCATATGTCCTAAGCTCCTGCCTTGTAGAAGGAATTTACGCTGAATAAAGATGCGAAAACACATAAAGGTTAAAACACGATTAATTTATTCCTCATACGTGTATTCTAAACGTCCAGCTTACTGTGTACACCATTTAAGTGATGAAACGGAAAAAGGTCTACAATATGTATGGTTGTACATATTTCATCAAATGGTGGGTATGACACTTTACGGTTTGTCTAAGTCGGGGTGATCAAAACCTGGAAGTACTCTAGTTCACGTCTAACTGATCATTCCAAAACCACCATTCCAAATGTCTCATCACAACATGGCTTTCTTCTAAACTGGAGAGCCTAAATTCTCATTATCTCAGTCAGTGGGCTGTATGCATGACATTTCTGATGAAACGGACAGGGGAGATTAAATTGATAGTGTAGCGCTGGATATTTCAAAGGCTTTTAACAGATGAGCCATAAAATAATGTAAAAACTATTGGATTTGATAAAAAGGTGATTTGATGGGTAGAATAATTTCTAAAAGGTAGAAAGTAAAAGGTTAGGGTAGGAAATGCAGTATCAAAAGAAGTTGGAGTTCCACAGGGTAGTGTATTGGGACCATTGCTATTTGTTATTCTAATGAATGATTGTGTTAATGGTTTACTGATAGAAGTTAGATTGTTTGCAGATGACATAATGTTATATAAAATAATCAAAATGGTAAAAGACTGTAAAAAGCTGAAGGGTGATCCAGATAGGATAACTAGCTGGGTGAGTCAAAATTGGATGAAGAAAAATGCAAAGAAGAGCCAGCCAGCTTATTAGGTACACAGAAAAAATGCTAAAGGTTGACTATGATTATAGAGTGGGGAAGGAGCTGCTTATTAAGGACTCGGAATGTAAATACCTCGGCATAACATTTGATAGCAGACTTAACTCGGCAGGACGCATTGGACAGGGAGCAGGGAAAGGGTTCAAAATCCTTCACCTGTCGGAGAGAGTGATGAGAGGATGCACTAGAGAAGTAAGGGAATTTGGATAAAAATCATTGGTCAGACCACTGCTGGAATATAGTGGTGTAGTATGGGAGCGATATTTTGGGTATCAAATACAGTATTTGGAACGGGTGAAGATAAGGGGCTGCTAGATTTGTCTTTGGAAATTACCTCGGTAACTAATATGATAAAAGAGCTGAAGTGGGATTCACTGGAGGATAGAAGCAGAGTGAAGAGAGTCGTGGGAGTGTATAAGACATGCATTGGTGATGAAGTATGGAAAGATATTGGTATGAAAATTAAGAGAGGTGTGTGGAAGAGTAAAGACGACCATGACCACAAGCTGGCACTTGATTTCAGACTTAAGGGTGAGGGAAAATTTTCTTTTGTAGTAAAAGACGTAAGGGATTGGAATAAATCACCAAGAGAAATGATGAATAATTTACAAAAAAACACTGAATGAATGTCATGTGAAAATTAGTAGAGGCCAAATGTAGGTAGGTGAGAAGAGGAAAGGAGAAAGACGGCTGTGTAGTGTGATTGCCACTGGAGCGTGCGCTCCATTGCAATTTTACCAATTATTATTATTATTATTATTATTATTATGGACTGACAGCAATAAGAAAATATGGGTGTATTTTGACAATGCCAATAAAAATGGGTTGTCCATTAGTGGAAGGAAAAGCTAGATACATTAATTTAGCCTATTCAATGACAAAAGATGCGAGTGTAACGGCACATGACCTTCTGTGGCATATGCTATGAGTTCATGGCGGTAAGCGAAGTGCAAGGGTGTTTAGACCGACTAACCAATTCTTCTCGTTCTTTCTGGTGAATAGCGTGCTCATGACTGGCCTCAATTTCTTCCCCTCTATGACAGTATTGTTCATATCAGTCCAAATCTTTTCAGTTTTCATGGTCGCCATTGCTTTAGAGCTTTCAAGTTCATATCTGATTCCATCCTGACACTGCCTTTTTCGCTATTCAATTTAGCTTCCACACAATGTATCCAATCCAATCCCATTTCTTCCGTTTAATTTCGACGTGTATTAGCTGAATATTTGACTCACCAAAGTTATCCATTTGAGGTAACGTTTGGCCAACTTATCTACACAATTTGAATCAAGCAATTGTCAAAAAAGGATGATGGATAGTGAAACAGGTGATGTGAATGATGACGGGTTTAAACTCTATGTGTAAGTACGGCCATTGTTGGTTTTTTTTTAAATTGTGACCAAGCACACTTCATCTGCACTGATGATCAAAACATGTGATTGTTTCCTTAATAGCGTGTTGGTCCTTCTTTGGAACGTGATACAACGGCGATTTGGCATGGTACGGATTTAAAAAGTGCTTGGTACGTTTGCGGAAGTATTTGGCAGCAGAGTTTCACGCACGGGTCAAGCAATTCCCTTAAATTGTGGACCGGTGGTTTGTGTGCGTGGACCTAGCGCCCGATAACGTTCCAGGTGTGTTCTGACGAATTTGGTGACCAAGCCACAAACAGACATGTAATCTGTGGAACCACGAATTTCTTGTAATTCATGTGATTTTTCACAGCATGTTGGTCAGATAACATTAGAGATATGTTTTGTATGGGGTTACGATTGTTTTTTTTTTTTGTTTTTTTTGTTTTATTTTGTTTTACTTATGGCTTTACGCCTCGTTGACGGCTAAGGTCATTAGAGGCGGGATGGGACTGGGGACAAGGAACGGGAAGGAATTTGGCCATGGCCTTTTTGAAGGGAGCATCCCGGCATTCGCCTGGAGTGATTTGGGGAAACCATGGAAAACCCAAATCTGGATGCCCGGACGGGGATTTGAACCCGCGTCCTCCCGAATGCGAGGCCAAAACGTTACCCGTTCACCCACCACGCTCTGTACGATTGGTTTCTGTACTAGTCGCAGTTTAGCAGGTCTTGAAGGATCAACTATCTCGGAAAATATTTTAAATTTGTTGTGATTTTAGATCAATTTGTAACACTCATAAGTTGGAGCTATTAACAATGTTTGTAAGCGTGTGAGGCTGATTATCTTCGAAAAAAAATATTGTAAAATACTTTGTTCTGAAAAATTGGACTTCTGTGCAGTGGCTATATAACGACTGTAACACTTGATGCATTACAGTAGAGAGTATTCAATGGCTGTTAATTAACAGAATAAAACTCACTACTGAAACCAGTCACAAGCTGAGAAGTAAATAGAAACTGAGCAACGGCGTCCTCATTCAGTGTTCTTGTCATCAACCATCATCTGATAATTGGCCTCTAGGTCGAAGTAGCACAAAAAATAATCTGCTGCAATAGTTTATAACTAGTCTAATTATGTGAGAAGGGATTCTTGAAGTAATTCACCATAAAATTACACTTCAATATGATCCTTCAACGAAACTTTAAATATTTTAGCCACCACATAAATACCTCTAAATCAAAAAATTTCAAGTTCTGGAACAGCGATGACGAATGAGCGAGACTCTGCATGATTTTAGATATTCAGTGTCGAAACTGCTAGATATTGCGAGACTTCGAGCTACTATGAAAGTCCTGTAATGTTAAATCGTGTGTGATGGCTGTTTCTTTCAATAGTGGTAGATTATATTCAGTCAGATGGTATATTTGAGTAGCACAACACTCCAACGCAGAAAGTGTGTGCAGATCTGAAGTATTTGCAATTGGCTCTTTGTATAGTTGCAAGCACAGTCTTCTACTTTCAGGCTTGCTAAGCAACTTTGAGACAAACTGGTAATAAACTTTCACTGCAGTCTCATACCAATTTATGTGAACTGCGTTGCAGATTGTGCAAGACCTCTGTCGGAAGGTTCAGCGAGTAGTTCATGGCTAGAGACTTTATACGGAATCGGACTATCATCTGTCTACGTCAGAGAGAGCCCATGTTTAACAGGCAGGTCTTTCAGGGTCCAGTGATGCGCAATGATACGCTCTCTAAATGAAACTGAATGCTGTGGAGGATTGTTCCTTAATCTGGATGGGCCCGTAGGTGTATAGTTAATTCTGGCAGGATTACGTTAGATAATAAGGACCCGTAATAGTACCACTCGAAAGGAGAGGGATCGAGATCTTTGCAGGGAGAAAGCAAACGGAGTAGGAGGCCTGTTGTGTGTTAGAGATACTTGTAAGAAGAGCGGAGTTGTGTTTCGCGTTTAAGCACATAATTAGTATATCATAAGATAACCAACTGTTCTCATATCGCCATCATGCAGGGATGAATTAAAATTTATACATATTAATACGAATGCACAAGTTGCCGCAATCAAAAATAGGTCATTGTGAGTCACAGGTATTATACTGGTGCCGGCTACGGAAGATGAAACATCGCAGCAGCGGAAGAGGAGGCCTGAACGAACCAGATTACTTGGAAGCTACAGCAGTCCTAGCAAGGCGCACCTCTAAGTATCACAAAATCCCTTCAAAACCATCTGAATTCATGCCAAGATATATTATGAGACTGGACTCTCTTCGCGCTACTACATGCCTTTTATGCTTAGGGCTTTACGCATCGTAGTCATCGGAGTCATTAGAGATGGGAGAGGATTCGAAATAAGGAATGGGAAGAAATTAGGATGCGGCTTTTAGAAGGAACCATCCCGGTATTCGCCGAGTACTACCGCTCACTTACCGGGCTCGGTACACCTACAAAGCACGTGTCTGAATGCCCCTATGGTATGACCTTATCGTAATGATGCCTTCATTATCTCTGCCTACTGATCCTAAATATGTGACGCATGATACTTCAGGGTATAGAACAGTGTTTCACGTTGAAGAACCATAACCTCATTTAGTATTCAGCTTGCTCGACACACAGCATACCATTAAGGTCCCGAACACACTTTCCTGGTAACCAGAACTCCATATACGAGAATCTGAGAATTTCACAGTCGGCGACTGGTTAAAAGATAAGAAAATAAGGATAATTTAGTAATGGAATAACATTGAAGAATCTGCAAATGGTAGGAAGTAGACGCACTGCGTGATACGACGCTGATTGAAGCCCAAACATTATTGTTGCACCAAAACTAATCTCTACTCTGTAAATTTCAATCTCGAATGGCACGAAGGAAGAAATAATTAATATAAGCGTCAGTGCGGCATATTTTTTCTCTTATCTCTCCTGGCATTGTGACCCCAATAGTTTGGTGGACGAAGTAAATCAAAGTGAGTGTACATACCGTATGTTTACCAACAAGTTCAAACGAAACCTACATTGACCGTCGTCTGTATACCAGAGAATCCCAGCCTAATCTGCGAAACAATTCTGTGATGCTTTCGACTGTGGCAAGCAATCACGAATACAGTTGCTCTTTTCTTTAGTTGCTTTATACTATCAATCAACTCCCTACGAAATGGATCCCAAGCGGTGCAAAATAAATCAAAATGTGGACGCATGAGAGTTTTGTACGCTATCTCCTTTGTTTGTGGATCATAGTTTTTCTAGATTCTACATATGAATCACAGCCTAGAATTGGCTATACCTACGATTGAAGTTATGTGCAGGTCCAATTTCATGTTGCTTTGTGCTGTTACGCCCAAACACTTCAGGGAATCACCTATATTAATAACTGAGCTGTTTACTTTGTACTTCTGAACAAACGAATTCTTTTTGTTAGTTAAGCTCATTTCCTTAGACTTTTTACAATTTAGTGTAAGTTGCCATTTGTAGCATCATGCCGAAATAACATCCAAATCGCATTGAATTTCTAAGCAATCGGCCGAATTCTCTTTTTCCCAATAGATGACCGCATCATTAGCGAACAATCTAAAACTGAAATTCATGTTGTCTCCGAGATCGTCTATAAAAATTAAGATCTTATTACACTTTCTTGAGCGACACCCTATGTAACGTTTACCCTTTTCCACCCACAATTTTGTGAATTGCAGAGTATATATGTAGATGTAGATTAGAAGAGGCTTCTCCATCATTGGCGGCATTAATGCAACCGATTAGTTAGAAAATCTCTTATGCATTTAAATAGCTGATCCGATATCCCGTATGCTCGATTATTTGATGAAAGGCGGTTGTGTGGCATGGAGTTGAAGACTGTCCGAAAAAAAAGAATGCATCAGTTAGTGGACCTGCATCAATAACTTCCATTACGTCATGCGTAAATAGAGCCAGCTGTGTTCCTCATGATCGTTTCTTCCAAAATCCGTGTTGGTTCGGTGTAAGCAACTTGTATATGTGTAGAAAATTCATAATGTAGGAGCAAATAATACGCTCCAGAACACTATTACAAACAGATGTTACAGATATGAGCTTGTAATTAGTCTTCAGTCTCCTTTCTTGAAAATCGGAGTTACCTGCGTGATTTTCCAGTCGGAAGGTATTTTTTTCTCTTCTAAAAATTTAAAATATATATCTGATGGAAATAGTCCGATTTCCGCCGCTAGCTCTAAAAATACTCTTAATGGGAGTCTATTGTGATCCTGTGATTTCCCTCACTTCGGGAGGTCTAATTGATGTACTATATCTATAGTACCTTTCCGTAATGAATCCATCTCTAACTCTACAAAACGTGGGAACATGGATATTTTTCTGAAGTGATGAAACATGCCGAAAATGCTGATAAGCCAGTATTTCAAACTATTTTAGGCGCTTTAATAGACTTTGGTGTTAAAGATACGAAACAGAAAATGATATTTCATATGTAATACCGGAATTTGTTTTAAGTTAATTTTTACCGTACAGTAAAATAAATGCTTGACGAAGAGGGTGAAGTTTCAGATTGATCTGATTTAATATTTTAGTGTACTTTGAAATTTATCAATATGTTACATTCATCCTGGTATTAAAAAAAAAATAACAGGTTGAGCATAACTCAAGAAATGTTAGGACGTAACGTGCATTGAATTAAGAGAACTTCCAATAAAGTAGTTTTAAAGTAGGTATCAAATGATAATTTTTCCGTATTTTTCTCGCACCACATATGTAATTATTTTCAGTGTTTGTTGTTTGAACGTAGATAACGATTTCACGTTCCTGAGTCACACTGTTTCTGAAAGAGACCTGGTAGCAAAAATGGTCTAAAATGAATAACTCTGATGACGTTTCCACGCAGAAAAAAAAAATAAAAAATAATTTTTACTTGACGCTACCCCACACGCTTATGTGGAGAAAAAAAAATTTGGCTCCCCTTACATCTACGAAACCTCCCAGAGGATATAGCTTTACAGAACTGTAGTATATTCGGTTTTGGATCAAGAAAACACATAACACCAGGAATTTTTAATTTTAGAACGTATTCTGTTTAAGAGTTAGATACCTAAGAGGGATATAGACAGGCAGTGGAGTGACAGAAATACGTTTAATTAAAAATGAGACAGTTAATGTATTAATAACAGGTAAATTGGTTGACAGAATATGGAAACTAATAATTTCTGCATGATATACAGAAATATGTAGAAAAATATGTAAGAAAGATTTATGGGAGTCTCTGGAAGATCATTAAGAACTGTTACAAGTATTACAGATTGGAAACAGCACAATAGTGTACACCAAAATATTTTACAACGTTTATTTAGAAGTTAGTTTAATTGTTTACACGTCGAAGCAACATGGCTATGTATTTCGTTAGACGTTTGCTGTAGAGAAAATATTAAAATTTTCTCAGAATTTCACCAGCCAAATAATACGGTGATGAGACGTTATCAAAGGAGGGAATAACGAGTATAATACAAATTGTTTCCTCAATAACATCTAAGTGAACTGATTAATTTCTTTACATCTTCAAGAGGAGCAATTTTTATGGTATTATGCTGCGAAGACCTGACAGTGGATAAAGCGAATAAATTTACCAGTTTATAAGAGTACACAGTAAATATTATGTGGGAAAACTGTAGATAATAAAACAATTAATGCCAGAGTTAGAGTTGAAAGAGAGCAGTCTGTGAGATGTTTAGCGTATTGAAGGCTCACGAAATGAATTTCAGTATTTTACCATTGGCTGTAATGTGGGCTGGAGTAATGGTAACATTATTGGTATAAGCTTGTGCGGACAAGAGACCTTCAGTACGAATGGAAATGGAAAGATTTTAGCTTACAGTAAACAGTGACTACAATAGCGTGACGTGGTTGTAGTTTCGAGAGAACGAGGGTGGAAAGCAAATATGTGACCAGCTGCTAGAGAGGCTAAGAGGCGTCTGCAAACAGAACGTATGTGTACTTTTATGGAAAATGTATGAGTTCTTCACTGCTCTGTTTAGTACATAGAATGTGTAGCCTGAAAAGAACTGCTCAAATACCAGGAACTAGCCAAACAACGCATTCAGCTCAGATGTGAATAACGTCACCATACAGTCGTGTATCTATTTAATTTAAGAGAACTAAAATCATTTTGAAAATATATACACACATTAGTTTTTTTACTCGGAAACTCTTTTTTCCCCTGTTCACTATTTTACACTGATTGCCGCGCGTGCTCCGCAGTGTCGTATAACTTCAGCATGGCAGGCGAAATGCGGAGAGTTACTACTTCTCAAGCTTCATTATCTCTCTCTTTATTTTTCTACTCTCTTTCTCTAACTCTCTCTTCCATTTCTCTCTCTCTCTCTCAACAATAAAACTGCGTATGTTTCTCTGTACCGTCTGAGGCTTAGCGCGTGACTTTCGGCTTAAAATAATTCAGTCAACATCGTAACATATATTGATGCTGCAAATGCATATATTGATTTTACAATTCCATTAATTTTTTGAGTGTGTATTTATTTATTGTTATTCACGTAGTAGCTGCTATTGTCTGCGCTTAGCATGTTACAGTAAATTAAATACTGCTTTCATCCAGGGCAGACTCAATCCAGTGGCCCTCGAAACTCGAGTCATTACCATAACAGGGTCAGCTCTTAGATTTTAAAGTGGTTGTCTCTAAATTAAGACATAGATCAGTCAGTGTACAACAATTTCTCTCTGCTCACGACGATGTCCGTCAAACTATAGATAAAATCAATGTCACCCGTTGACTGCATGTCAATGACGTCAATATTGGAGTGGGTATTTCCTTTTAATACATCCCTTTAGCAATCACTTGTCACGCAAAGCTTATGAAATGAGTATAATTGTTGATGTTCTGTTTTCAATCTGTGCCTATAGACGCAATTTAATATTTTCAGTATATTTTTCTCTGCTTTTGGCTTTACGCTTCGTCAACGTCGAGGTCATTAGAGGCGGAAAAGAACTGGGGGCAAGGAACGGGAAGGAATTACACTGTGATCTTTTGAAGGAAACATCCGGCCTTCCCCTCTAGTGATTTTTTGGAAACCATGGTTTCGAACCCTCGTCCTTCCGAATGCAAGGCCAGAGCGATACCACTCAGCCACCACGCTCATTTTTATTTTCTTGTTGTGGTAAGTAGTATTTGATGGGACAGTTTCGAAACAAACTTCAAGTTCGTTCCCACTCGGTTTTGCGACGTTGTCATTACACATTTAGTTTAATTAACTTCCATCATAAAAATACACTGCGTGACAAACAGTCAAATACCGAGAAGAGGAAGGAAACGAAATGATATATCACTGGTTGAGGTGTTATGAGATGTTATATCAGTGATTACAAAATCGAATCAAATTTAAAAAGAAATTCGCAGTATGAACCCACTTATCAGTATGATATTTGACATAGTCCATAAGCTTAATATTAATTAATTAATTTTATTTGTTTTGTTTCAGCTTGTAATGTTATGTCCAGGACACGAGAAATATATAATAAGTATGACGTTGTACATCCTCTGGTCTGAATGCATGCACTGGTTGTGTCGTTTCCTGTCTAAAGTTGGCCTACAGATGTTGTAACTAGTCCTCTATATCTTTAACACTGGTACTAGGATGGAGTTGACGTCAGAGCTGGTCCCTCTATCTGGGACGAAGCTGGGGATCTTGCTGACCACGGGACTACCTCAACATTATGCAGATAGTTCACAGACACGCGTGCCGTGTGTGGTCAAATACGCCGCTGTGTCTTTCCAAAACATTTGAAGCATGAGACCTGTCCCCAGGTCATCGACATACTCTTCGGCGATACTCATCCAAGCTAATGTAGAAACGCGCATCAGTCAAGATTCATCAGCAGTCCATGCTTCCCAGTCACGGCACAATTCAAAATGTGTTGTGGTGTTAACGGCAGCCTTCACATGGGACGGTAATTCCCTAGTCCAGTTGCTTCTAATCTCCGACAAATGGTGTGGGATGACACATAATATTGCAAGGACTCGTTACTTATTCTCGGAACGCAGGCGCAGATGTGAAGGTGTTACTATGTGTTTGGTGCACAATGTGGTGATCCTCCCTTGTGGTGGTCAGACGTGGTCAACAGAAACCTTGACGACGAATATTCCTGCCCTCACGTTTCCATGCAGTCCAACATAGCGCCACTGCCACATCACCTCACAAATCTGGCTACTGTGCGATTCGACCAGCTGGCCCAATGGAGACTCACAGTGAGGTCAGTTGCGATACTGATAACACTGTCTCACACGAGTACGCGGCATCTCCGTGTCTTTCACGGTGATCACTCAACATCTGACAATGTTCATGCACATTATTTACCCTGACTGGCCTGGCAGCAACACTAAACACGAACAAAACTCATGTACGTACTCTGGTGGCAGTTCTACCTGTCACAGAGAATCGCAACTCTAAACATTTACATACCCGCTGATGGTGTGTATGTGTACGAAGTTACATTAACATCTGACCATATCTTCTTAGAGCTTAAAATTTTTTGTTGGCCAGTGTACTTAGTGATTCTTTTCTGAAATTAGTAACTATTTCACATTCCCTTTTATTCTGTCACATTAATTTTAAGCCGTGATTAACAACGAACGTTCTTCTTCTTCTTTACTTCCTGTATTAGAACATTGGTCTGTCATAGAGCCCAGCTATTCCTTAGAAATGAAATGTGCAAAACATTTTAACACAAATGTGCTGCTATTCACTAACGAATAAAAATCTTAGCGTTTTATTCCTTTGCAATAAAAAAGGAACTTAACATAAATAAATACCATTGTTAGAGCGAAATAAAGTTCAATAGCATAAAAAACTGCTTCGAAAAATAATAATAACTGAATTTTAAGTAAATAAATGTCGTAGAAATCTTTTCCTTCCTTTAGTTATTATCGATGATCATTATAGACGATCTGTGCCAAAAGAGGAAAGTGAATTTTACAATATGTTCATCACTGCATAAATGTTTTGAAAGCTACACAATGTTATTCTGTATTTGTGGCGTGCATTGTAGAAGGTGGTATTGTGAAACATATCAGCATCTTCCTAGATGATTACGGAAAGTTGTCACCATTGGTTTTGAAATTGTCTTACCAGTTTCGGATTGAAATTGCCTTATTGTATTCAGTTAATCATCTGGAGGTTTAACATGATGTTGAAATACAGTGATAATATTAAACAAGGGCATTGATGTCATCATACCCTGCAGATTTTGTTTTTTTTTGTTTTTTTTGTATGATTCGAATTTTAATCTAACAAGTAAGACAAACTTTATTTGAACAGTAGTTTCATGCGATCCTAAAATTAGATCTAAACACCTCCAGCTCATTGGAACTGGATCACTTCTTATCCCAATATCTGAAAACGATGAGGTTAATTGGAACAGTAGTTCTAGAGGATATACTCAAAACATGAAGGTGAATTTAAAACCGAGCGAGATCATCAGAGACCATGAAGAAGATCACCAGACCAATGGGACTTAGGGTCACTGAAGTTAGCTGGCTGTGAATCACGCTAACAGGCAACGTGATTTCATGGATGAATTGGCCGATGTATAAGCGTTCCTTATTCCAAGGTTGACGTTTATTAAGTAAATATATTCTAGAAACCACAATTGTGTTTAAAGAAGAGATTTTTAAATAAATTTCCTAAGATTTTAAACTATCAACATGAAGAATATGAACAGATTACCAAGAAATCAGGAATAATATGGAACTAATAAATCACATGGAAAAAGACGAGACTAGCAATGGTATTAGCAATTTTTTTTATTTTTTTAAAAATTATATAGAGAAATGGACCACGTATATAAATTGTATCTTTCATCATTATTTTTCCGTGGTTTAAAACGTTTAACGTCAACAAGAAAATGACATTACACAGCAAGCTGCGCCAGAAGTGAAGGTCGAGTCAAGGGCCTTTCAAAACCCCCGGCCAGACAAGGATTCGAAACGGTGACCTTTCGATCTCCAGTCAGCTGGCTTAACCACTAAGCCGATAAAGATGGTGAAGAAGAATGAACAAACAACACCTTATGGCTTACCACACAGACATTTTAATATAATGAGAGCTTATGGGACTTTGACTATCAGGTCTCCCAGATGTAGCAAATAAGTGAGTGTTATCAAAAACAAGGCTCAGAAAACGAACAGTACCGTTAAAACTATACGGTGTTTATCAAAATAAAACGAGAGTTTGCTAAAAACGGATTTTCGCAACGGAAAATAAAAAGCGAGTGCTTAATGACCATTCATCTAACTGTTAAGCGTGAGTCTGAATTGCCTCTCAGCACCTCGTAGGCTAGATGACGAACAAAAAGTAGCGAAGTCATCTGCAATTAAGGAATATAGAACAATATCCCGTGTTACTGAGTATAAGCTATTGATAGCGACAGAAATGGGTGTCGTTTAAAACTGACCGTGGAGAACTGTCGTTCTCCTGGATAAACAGGTCTGATACATCACAACCAACTCGGTAACGGAAGCAACGCAGTAATAAAAATCAAAGCAAAAACTGAGGTTTCACCTAAAATTCGATTCATACCGCTGATTTAAAATTTCATGCCGAGAAGAAATACTCCCATAAGATGATGGCTGCGGATAACTGTGTCCTGTATCGCCGATTCCAGCAGGATCAGCTTATCGAAGGTAGAATGTCCTGAATCCACAATGAAAGTGGCTTAGTTGATGTTCGATTCGAGTTACCAGACAAGGGACCGAGCACAGTGGCTGAGTGGTTAACGCTCTGGCCTCGTATTCGGGAGGACGCGGGTTCGAATCCCCGTCCGAGCATCCAGATTTTGATTTTCCATGGTTTCCCAAATCACTCCAGGGAAACGCCGTGATGCTTCCTTCAAAAAGGCCATGGCCGAATTCCTTCCCGTTCCTTGTCCCAATCCCATCCCGCCTCTAATGAACTCGCTGTCGACGAGGCGTAAAGCCCAAGCAAAAAAAAGCCAGACCAGGGGCAGTCCATCATTTGCTCTAGTGTCTTAAAGAAATGTGACAGTAGCTGCCTACTAGCGCATTGTCCTTGTCAGTTTATTAAAGGGGGATTAGCGTTGCTTCTTTACACGAGTTGAAGAATCACCCTTCGGTCCAAATAGAGATGAAAATATTTAAAAAGTAGTCTTTACAATTTTTACTGAGATGCCTCAGTATCTGGCACTGGATCAGGTCTGGACCTGGTGCGGCGTCGTTCGTGCAATCTAAGGCCATTTCCCAATTCTTTATTGTAAAATGGTTACTGTATGATTAGATATTTGACAAAACGAAGAACAAACCTTCTTTCCACGCAGCAGTTCTTCGATACCATACTCGTTGGTTTAAAATTTCAGTCAGAATAACGACAGGGAAGGATTCTCCCATCAGGTGTGTAACTATGAGCCCCTGGTCCAGTATGCAGATACTGGCGATAGTAACTTCCGGATACACCGCGGATAGATTTACATATTTTCGATCATGTCATGGAAAGGTTAATGGTGCCCACGACGTATTGCCATGAAGTTTTATTGCTCTCCTCAACAATGCGATGCGCCTTTCCTCTCGAAATCCGGAACTCTGCTAGGATCCTAAAATGACGCAACGCTCCTCATGGTCCCTGAATAGCAGCATGGCTTTCTCCATTCCAGCAAGAGACGGGCATTCTTATGTTTAGTAATTCACTTTCTCCTTTGTGTCGATACACTGCTGGAGTACAACTAAACGACGGTAGAATTGGCAATTGGCCTTTATCTATGTCTTAACGTGCACTCATATGGGATAGTGATCGCTCCCATGAAGATAACGATCCACTTCCCACTGCGCGGAGTCTGAAATGAAAGGAGAGAACAATAAAAGTCAATGGCAGGAAAAGAAGAGAAAGTAGTACTGAAATGCGTCATTAGTCTGGTGTTCAAGGCTCATATTTTGTCTCGCATTATTAGTCTACAAACCTGTCGACTTCTGAGGCATTAGGTCGTCAAACCCCACAACGCAATGTGAGCTTTGCCATTTCTAAACATGAGGAATGATGCAGTGAGTTGCCACAAGACGTCAGCCAGTTGGTCGTAAACAATACGTGCACGGGGCGGTAGTATATACAGAATACGGTATGTTGTATGGGACCGTATATTTTTAACCGACTTCAAAAAAGAAGGAGGTTCTCAATTCGTCTGATTTTTTTTTTTTTTATGTATGTTCAGCAATATCTTCGCCAATTTTGAACCGATTTAAATGAAATTTTTTACAGTGGATAGAGTATACCTCCAAAGTGGTCCCATATGAACTTCATTGTGAAACCACCCCTTCTACCCCTTTACACCCCTTAACATTTATACAAACCCACACTTTTTATCCGATTTAGATGGAACTTTGGAAATGTATAGTAAAAATAAACAGAAAAATTCTGTCAACTTTTGGTTTAAAAAAACCGAACCCCTCTCCCCATATCCACCCCTTAATTTTTGCCAATGTTCTTTATACAAAACCATAGTCGACATCATTTAACTGATCTCCATTAAAGTTGTCACATACATGTAATATTTCATGGAGAAGGTTTCTGACCAAAAAAATAAAAATAAAAAGCCAACCCATCTCTCACTCACCCATTAATTTTATGAGAAACCTATAGTTTCATATCTGATTTAAATTGAAATTTGCCAATGTATACTTTCAAACAAACAGAAAAATCTTCTCAACATTTGGTTCTGCCAAAGCTCAACCCCTCTCCTCCTACCAATCCCTTAATTTTTGTCAATGTTTCTTTTTTTATATAAAAAGTTACAGTCGCCACCGTTTGACCGATTACCATAAAAGTTAGCGCTTATCTATATTTTTTCACGAGGAAGGTTTCTGACCAAAAAATAAAAAACCACCCCCACTACCCATTAAATCGTTTAATTTTTATACAAACCCACAGTTTTTATCCAGTTTAGATAGGAGAAAAATAATGTCAGTTTTGCTTTGCAAAAAACTGAACCCCTTTACTCGTTTTCCGCCCCTTGACTTTGTCAATTTTCTTTTTAAAAAGCTACAGTTCACACCAATTGACCGATCTTTATGTAAGTTGACACATATATGTATTTTTTTATGGAGAAGATTTCTGAGCAAAAAATAAAAAAAAACTACCCTAGCTCCCCTTTTACATCCCTTAATGTTTGTACAAATCCACATTTTAATCCGATTTAGGTGGAACTTCGCATGTGTATACTTCAAGGCAAATAGTAAAAGAAACATACTACTCACATTACTTTGACAAAAAACACAAACCCTATTCCCCCCTTTCTACCCCTTTAATTACTGTCAATGTTCCTTATATAAAGCTACCGTTTCTATCTGAAAAATACTGTCTGCATTTGAGAGAAGCCACATCTCTCTCCCACTTTCCACCTCTTTAATCTACACAAAGCACAGCTTCTATCTGATTCTGAAGATAATTTTGCACATGTATACTTTAAAAAATACATAACAATTGAGTTTAAATTAGGTTGCAGAAGCCCAATCCCTCTTCCCTTCTACCCCATCCCTCATAATTTCCAATGTTTTTTTATAGATACCTACCGTTTTTATCAGATTTCGATGGAACACTGCAAATGTATACTTAAGAACAAAAAGGGAATCATTCTGGTTTACAAAAACCCAACTGCTCACATCCCTTACCCCATTTATTTTTTGTAATGTTCTTTACACAAAGCTACAGTTTTTTATCTGGTTTCGATGGAACTTTGCACATGTATACTTTAAAACAAAGAGAAAAATACTTTCCACACTACCTAAACAAAAACCAAACTACCCTTCACCTCCACACCCCTTAATTTTTTTTATATATACTAAAAATTTTATATGATATCAATAGAATTTACAAACGAATACTTTAAATCAATCAGAAAAAGACAGTCTACATTTGGTATACAAAAGCCCCAATCCCTCTTCTCCTTTACCCCCATCGTTTATAATTTCCAATGTTCTTTACAAAATCCACAGTTTTAAGTACTGTCAAAATCAATTAAGCTATTTTTAAGTCATTGCAGAATATTTATAAAATATATGTTTCCTAATGTCTCAACATGTACTTCAGATTTCAACTTGGACCCCGAGCTTTTATGATGTGAAAACCAATTAAATATCTATATTTTCTGTGTGATGCCAGAACGAAGAGATATATTCCAGAGACAGATTTGTGTATGTGGTATGTATTAATGTCCAGAAGTTACATGTTTCAATTATCTAGCAGCAGCTTTAACAGATGTTATGATTAGATCGAAACACAGCCTGGACCAAAATGTAAACTGACATTCCTTAACACAGCATCCAATTCACCCCATTCTGAAAGTTGTTGTAAAGACTCCAAAAATAACTAATTAATTTAAAAATTTCAATAACAGTAATGTAAAATATTGTCCATTTAGATTTACTTTCTTCTAAGCAAGGTATAAAGTTTTTTTAAAACTTTTAGTGCCCTTTTTTGAAGGCGGTTTTTATATATTTTAAACAATTATGCTTGCAATAGGTCAGAATACCGTAATTACTAACAATGATGCCATCTGAACACTTAGTATTGATTATCATACTAACAAGACAAATATGAAAATACAGTTTCTGTTCATTTAAATGGGAACATCCCCGCGGTATATAACAAAATGTCTAACTATTTCGTCTATAAATATTTAGTGTTCAGTGTTTATGATGAAATTGCATGGAGTTGAAGTGAAAATACATCAAAGTTGAAACATTGTTGGCTTATACTCGACGAAAAACAAAGTATAAATACATAAATTGTATACGACTGGAAACAATGTTTAACTAGTAACGCTTTGATACCGATAACACCCTGTACTAGAGAGTAACCGACTTAAGGAACGTAAGAGTGTCAAAATTCGATATTTAAGATCATAGCCTTCCCATTTTATGCTCTACACATATGTGTTTCATCGAACCATAGCACCGAAAAATGGTAAAATTTATTAGTTCTCGAATCAGAGCCTTTGCCACGGTGCGGCGAGTGAAATGAAAGCAGGTCGAATTTGTTAATAGCTGAGCAGAATGATCAATATATGGTTAACCAATATAGCGGCGCTGGTTTAGTCATCTGAGTCTAATAGATAATGATCGCTATGTTTATCAGCAAAAGGATCGTACAGAAGTAGAAAAAAATAACAGGTTTTAACGCAATCCGATATTAGTGCCTGAAACGTCTTTATGCTAATTCTTTGAAAATACTACCGAACAAAACCATCTTTAAATAAAAATTGGATGTTTTCAATTTACTATCGAACAAAACCATCTTTAAATAAAAATTGGAAGTCTTCAATCATGATTAAATTTTTGACTGATAAACTAAGTAAAAACAAAGAGGGAAATATTTGTTTTCGTTTACAAATAAACTTAACATTTAGTTTTTAACACCAACAGATATCTTTACATACGATCAATTATATACAAAATTCCAAGAACGAAAACATGAGCATATATCATCGCAATTGACAATTGTTTTCGTATGTATTGTATTCCAAAGTTACATCTCTCATATAGCCGATTTGTTTCTTTATTCATCTCGCTGTTTCTAAAGCAATATTATTTCTTCTGGTAGCACTGTAATATGCGTCTGAAAGCTTCTCAGTGCCTGCTCCAAATACGTCATTGATATAATAGTTATTGTCAGGGAGGGAGAACAAACAGCTAAGAGCCTTGACTTGTTGTGATCGAGTAACATGAACCACCTAGCCCATCCTCGGACAAAAGCTGTGTATGTTCCCCTCTGAGGTATCGGAATTCACAAACAATCAGATAGCCTTGAATTGCCCACAATAGTGTATTGTTGGCGCTTACGTGTGAGACTGTATAAAAGATGGGAAGAGTTGCTGAGCTAACTAAGTAAAACAAAAGTCATGTGATGTAGCAGTAAGATGAACGGTAATCTAAATATTAAGATTGAAGCATATGCGTTTGGAGGAGAAAGACAATTTCATAATTCAGGACGTATAATTCCATTAATTCTTACTCAAAGCAAGACCGAACTGAAATAATAGCTATAGAGAAACAAGTTTTCTGCAAAATGTATAAACCTTTTAGTATCAAACAATGACCTTATCCCCCGGAAAAAAGTTTCTAAAATTAGTATATGTCTCGTAATGTTATGGCTATTGGTTCGAACGTACTTCAAGTTGCAATTTTATTCTTTATTTAATTATTCATGTGCAAATTATGCACTTTCAATATCAATAATTAAAATATTTGCGAAAGTAACCCATAGTAATTATACAGTAACTAGCCACACCGTAAGAATTGTAACATGGTGAATTAAAAGTCATACCCGATTATTTATAGTATATACGTAACTACAATATGCCTGCCCGTCGACTGTAGGATTCAGAAAAAAGAAACTATATTTCCAAATTGTTGTTGTACATCGTGAGCAGTTTTATGGCTAAAATGGAATGGACCCATTGGAATTAGGAGAGCAATTACTGATGAACTTACTAACAGGAGAAACAAAATCACAGTTTGTTCCCAAACTGTTCAGAATATATCAAACAGATATGGCCATGCACTTGTTACCTAAAACGTTTAGGGTATACGAACTTTTTTATGACGAATACTCTTGAGTCTATATTTCTAGAGCACAAAGTAACAACTGGTAACTTCTTTTATTAACAAGTTGACAAATTTAAGTCAGGTTAAAATGTAAAGGATTAGCTTCTCTCTTCGTTCTGTGAAAGACATCCACAAATTCTTTATCTAATCCATTATATTCAGTACATTTTTATTTAACACATTACTTATCCACATAATTGCCAGCGTCTTTCTCCAAATGCTTCGATACTTCGATACTTCCATACTCCCATGTTCATTTCCATTACTTGATATGCTTTATGCATACAATTTTATAAAGTTTTACCTGGTGCTAGGTCAATATTCGAAACTAAAAGGATTTAAATTTTGAAGGAAGCTTCATTCTCTATAGAAACCATTTGAAATCAGTCTTACTTTGACTACAAATTTCATGGAATTATACAGCTTAAATTATGAAATTCTCTTACTTCTCTACACGCATGTGCCTGAATCTTTATATTTAGATTACTGTTGATCTTATAATATCTGCTACAAAATGACTTTTGTTTTACTTTATATAGTTATTCCAGCCAGTATTCCAGTATTTTGGACATAGCATTCCGTAATTCATGGATATTCTCAGAATTGTGTAGCTAACAGACATTACAGCGGTCAATTCAAGAATAATTAATTGTCTCTCTTTGATTTCATATATCTCAGACTAATTTTTTTTTTCACTTCCTTGTCTGCTTTCTCTACACACACACACATACACACAAACACATACACACACAATTTGGATTATAAATGGGGTAAGCAACAACATTGTTTCACCCCATTTTTAACCGACTTCAAAAAAGGAGGAGGTTCTCAATTCCTCTGATTTTTTTTTTTTTTTTTTTTGGTGTATGTTCAGCGATATCTTCGCCAATTTTGAACCGATTTAAATGAAATTTTTATAGTGGATAGAGTATACCTCCAAAGTGGTCCCATATGAATTTCATTGTGAAACCACCCCTTCTACCCCTTTACACCCCTTAACTTTTATACAAACCCACACTTTATATCCGATTTTGATGGAACTTAGGAAATGTATAGTAAAAATAAACAGAAAAATGATGTCAACTTTTGGTTTAAAACAACAGAACCCCTCTCCCCATATCCACCCCTTAATTTTTGCCAATGTTCTTTATACAAAGCTAAAGTCGACACCATTTAACTGATCTCCATTAAAGTTGGCATATACATGTAATTTTTCATGGAAAATTTTTTCTGACCCCAAAAAATAAAAAAAACACCCCTCTCTCCCTTTACACCACTTAATTTTTATACAAACCCACATTTTTTATCCGATTTCAATGGAGCTTTGGACACGTATAGTCAAAAATAAAGAGAAAAATGCTGTTAACATTTGGTTTGAAGAAACTGAACCCCTCTCACCCTATCCACCCCTTAATTCTTTATAAAAAACTATAGTCGACATCATTTAACCGACCTCCATTAAAGCTGTCACATACATGTAATATTTCATGGAGAAAGTTTCTGACCAGAAAAAATAAAAATAAAAAAGCCATCCCTTAATTTTATAGAAACGTATATTTCATATCTGATTTTAATTGAAATTTGGCAATGTATACTTTCAAACAAACAGAAAAATCTTCTTAACATTTGGTCTGCCAAAGCTCAACCCCTCTCCCTCCTACCAATCCCTTAATTTTTGTCAATGTTTCTTTTTTTATATAAAAAGTTACAGTCGCCACCGCTTGACCGATTACCATGAAAGTTAGCGCTTATCTATATTTTTTCACGAGGAAGGTTTCTGACCAAAAAATAAAAAACCACCCCCACTACCCATTAAATCGTTTAATTTTTATACAAACCCACAGTTTTTATCCAGTTTAAATAGAACTTAGCAAACTTTTACTCTTAATCAAGGAGACAAATAATGTCAGTTTTTGGTTTGCAAAAACTGAACCCCTTTCCCCGTTTGCGCCCCTTGACTTTAGTCAATTTTCTTTTTGAAAAGCTACAGTTCACACCAATTGACCGATCTTTATGAAAGTTGACACATATATGTATTTTTTTATGGAGAAGATTTCTGACCAAAAAATTAAAAAACTACCCTAGCTCCCCTTTTACATCCCTTAATGTTTGTACAATCCCACATTTTAATCCGATTTAGGTGGAACTTCGCATGTGTATACTTTAAAGCAAATAGAAAAAGAAACATACTACTCACATTACTTTGACAAAAACACAAACTCTATTCCCCTTTCTACCCCTTTAATTACTGTCAATGTTCCTTATATAAAGCTACCGTTTCTATCTGATTTTAAAGGAAGTATGCACATGTATACTTCAAAACAAACAGATAAATACTTATTGCATTTGAGAGAAGTCAAATCTCTCTCCCCCTTTCCACCTCTTTAATCTACACAATAGCACAGCTTCTATCTGATTCTGAAGAAAATTTGCACATGTATACTTTAAAAAATACATAACAATTGAGTTTAAATGAGGTTGGAGAAGCCCAATCCCTATTCCCTTCTACCCCCATCCCTCATAATTTACAATGTTTTTTATAGATACCTACCGTTTCTATCAGATTTCGATGGAACACTTCAAATGTATACTTAAGAACAAAGAGAAACATTCTGTATACAAAATCCAACCGCTCACTCCCTTACCCCATTTAGTTTTTGTAAATGTCTTAACAGTTTTTATCTGGTTTCGATGGAACTTTGCACATGTATACTTTAAAACAAAGAGAAAAATACTTTCCACACTACCTAAACCCTCACCCCACCTTAATTTTTTTTTATATATACCTAAAATTTTTATATGATATCAATAGAAATTTACAAACGAATACTTTAAATCAATCAGAAAAAAAGTCTACATTTGGTATACAAAAGCCCAATCCCTCTTCTCCTTTACCCCCATCGTTTATAATTTCCAATGTTCTTTACAAAATCCACAGTTTTAAGTACCGTCAAAATCAATTAAGCTATTTTTTAGTCATTGCAGATTCTCGTATGTTTCCTAATGTCTCAACATGTACTTCCGATTTCAACTTGGACCCCGAGCTTTTATGTTGTGAAAACCAATTAAATATCTATATTTTCTGTATGATGCCGGAACGAAGAGATATATTCCAGAGACAGATTTGTGTATGTGGTATGTATTAATGTCCAGAAGTTACATGTTTCGATTATCGAGCAGCAGCTTTAACAGATGTTATGATTAGATCGAAACACAGCCTGGACCAAAATGTAAACTGACATTCCTTAACACAGCATCCAATTCACCCCATTCTGAAAGTTGTTGTAAAGACAGATTTATTTTTTTAAAAATAAAGCATTCAATTTAACCACTGTGGTACCAGGAAGTTTGCAAAATGAGATCTGCTGCCGCATATTTAAATACAAATGAACCATAATACCACTAAAAATTTAAAAATAAAATAATTTTTAAAAAACATAAAAACCGCCTTCAAAAAAGGGCAGTAAAAATTTTAAAATAACTTTATACCTTGCTTAGAAGAAAGTAAATCTAAATGGACAATATTTTACATTACTGTTATTGAAATTTTTATATTAATTAGTTATTTTTGGAGTCGGTAACAGCCAAAGCAAGAAAAACAAAAACATAAAAAACAATAATAAATAACATTCATACATAAAAAATCATGTTACTAGTTACCTACAGTTAATTCTAGAAACATGTTTAAATAAAACTGAAACATATAGATGATACACCGATATTATACTAACTATAAAGTATTTACTGCATGATGCAGCCTATCAACTGACCCTATAGCGCCAGAGATGTGCCTGAATGACCAACGAGGCCGAGCCACAGATAACATACCGTTAATTTGTTTCCCTAAGCTGTCTCCTGCAGTAAAACTATCTTCCTCACGACATGCTGTAAAATGTTTGGAAATTTTGTTCGTACTCTCGGTTCGTCAAATAAAGTTCAGTAATTCGATCTGCGCGTTCTGACAGCTGGCGCCGACTCCAAAAATAACTAATTAATGTAAAAATTTCAATAACAGTAATGTAAAATATTGTCCATTTAGATTTAGTTTCTTCTAAGCAAGGTATAAAGTTTTTTTAAAATTTTTACTGCCCTTTTTTGAAGGCGGTTTTTATGTTTTTTTAACAATTATTTTATCAGTGATAATGCTTGTAAGGCAAAGGTGAGAGCAACAGGTTCGATAAACACAACCATTCCCCCTTTCTCCCGACTACCCTTGGTATCGTCCTTCCTATACAGGTACCTCCTGAGCACTGGGTTGTGTGTTGGTCTATATTGTGATTCCTGCAAACAGAAACACAAACGATTGGACGGTATTGAGATTTGTACCTGCTATTTCTGAGACTGAATACCATTTAAGTTCCACAATAGTATCGGAGCTATTCTACCCATTCAGCTTGACCTGCCCCGTTTCTAGTTAGGTGACTGCCAAGGAACCGGAACTGGCTCTCCAGCTTCCGAAAATGTCATAGACATTTTTCACTCTGTGAAGACCTTGAATCGGAGCGGTATCTTCTTTTGTCGCCTTCTTCTTATCCCCACCACCACACACAAGTACTTGTACAACGACAAATGAACAGGGCAAATACTTCACTTTCATTTAGATATATTTAAGATTAATTATGTGTATTGCCTATTGTGGACATACAATTGTCTATCTGTGTAATTTTGTTCTTTTATCGTATTTTTTTTAATGAATCCACAAAATGTCGTACTGATTTTAAAATGAAATTTTCTGTATTATCTGCCGCATTGATTCTCCCTGAGCGACTAGCTATCCGTCAGTCATGTACTGCAGAGTAGCATAATTTCAGAGAACCGCACTTGCATCAAAGTTATAAAAACTAACGCTAGAGTAGGAAATGTGGAAATAAAATTATTTTAATGTTATGTAATGAATTTTGATAGCTGATAATGATATTATCTGGGAGCTGTTCGGATTGACTTTTGATACTGGTATGCTACGGGAGTTATTTATATGTGAGTTTTTAAGAAATTGAATTTGTTACTGAAAGAATATAAGAGTAATCGACGAGTCAAACAGTTACCGAAGGCCAATATGATAATGTGGATTCTTTATTAGGATTGTTTATCGAATCGAAAATGCAAAGGTGTGTGAACTTTTTTTTAAATATATTAAACCCACTATTAAGTAGAATAGATTTATTTCTGAAATAATTTAATTATTATTAATACCACATCGTTTCAAATGTTAAAAAGTTATTGCACTATGATAAAAAACTGTTGTAGTTTGTTTCTATTGATTACCGATTTAAACACTTTCTTAATTTATGAATCACCATGATTACGTAGAATTTTTCTTTTAATATGGCATTATATAGCGTAGCGTCATTCCAATTCTTTTATTGGTATTTTGCGCTCTCTGAAGATGATTCTGCTAATATACCATGTAGTTAGACGAAAAGTGCTAAGGATCAAAAATACTGTGAGGTAATGAAGTCTTTATTGGTTTTTTGTTCGATGGTATTGCAAAAATATGACGTTTCGATGTTTTTCTTAGCCTACTACGTCAGGTTTCAGGTTGATAACAGTTCTGAAGTCACACTTACATCGCTGAGTGAAAAAAGAGGTGGAAAAATAACAGTCACCTGCATTGTTTGGCACCAGAAGAGTTTCAAACAGGTAATGCCTTGTGTTGTTCGTAATTCTGATTTCAGTTACTTTTCTAATGTATTCTCTAATTCTTGTTTGGACTGGACATCGTTTAGGTCACATACTTATTTCGTCTGAAGCAGGAAAACTATGTAAAATAAACTGTACCACTTATATAAAGCAGACCTACCAATGGGGTAAAGAGGCACATAAACTCTATATTTTATGATGATTTATGATTAATTTTATTCGCAATGGTTACAATACCATACATATATCTACTATCATGGTTTTATCGTCCTTAAGTACACATAAAACAGTATTTACACGGGATTCGTAAAATTTAACAGTAGTGGAATAGTCAAAAGATCTGAATGAATGCGAATTACATTTTAGTTGCAAGTTGAGGGATACAATGAATATAAACTTATTTATTGAATCCTATGAGATCAAATTTAGTCTCATTATTTCAACGAGAGTTCTCGCCTGCGTTGTCGCGTGTATTATGGCAAAATGACTGCATTTTGTGTAAAGATTAAAGTTCCCTTTCATAGCTCCATTTGTTGAAAAAAGTTGAACGCGTGATGCAGATGTAGCTATAACAAGGCTGACAGTCGATCGTCATTGTTATGGGTTCAAATGGAAATCTGAATTTCTGACTGTAGATTCACAAAAGTCACTTTGGCTGGTTCTAAAACTGTCTGTGAAAATATGAGCATATAATCACACCTTCAGCGTCTATGGATGTGTCTTGTTGCTGCAACGTACTTTAACAATAGGTTGGATGTAAAATCGAGAGTTTGAAACATGAAAGCTACTCTAATGCAGTAAAATCAGGGCGTTGCTATTAATTTGTTTAGGATTAGCTCATTTTCCAGGGATGTTGGAAACACAACAGCGAAATCTACCCCAAAGCAATAACCGTTAGTCGTAATTTCGGTAGCTCTGTTATTTGCTACATATCACTTCCAGTCGTTCTTGTGCAGATTATGCAGATGTATTATTTTTTATTTGAAGAACCTTAATAATGCACCCATAATAACTTCTGTTGCGTACCATTGTGGTGTAAAGAAAATGCTATGACATATTGGCAGGGAGACACCGAAGGAATATTGTAACTATTAAATGACGGGTTCAATTGTCTGCGCAATCTACCTCTGTCACGGCTATCTAATCCGTTTCGGTAATCTTACCGTGTAAAGAAGACGCAGAGTTTTTCGTGAAATCCGAAGCGCGGAAGTGTTCTATCGATTTGTCAAAGACAAGGATATTTAACAACAGTGGGTGAAACAGGGGTTCGAACTGCGAACCTCTTTATCTCAGTCAGTAAATTCGATCACTCTTTCGACTTGGTGACAGAGTCGTGATTCACCTCTGCCGTGGCTGGTCAGGGATTTTAACCACTAGTTCCCCAGTCGGCTCTAATGCGCGGTAGTGAATACAGAATATCTTGAGCTTGCCCCCATCAAACTCCTGTTACAGCCCGTAAAATATTAGTGGCTTGAGAGGACCGTTTCAGTTTATAGTCTGTACGTAATCTGAGATATTTCGCTCAGTAATTTAATGTAGATAGTCCAGGTTCCAATAAATTAACCGGAAACACTTTGTAAATATGTGAATAAGGGAACATGTGACTTGGTAATGAATATTTCAATACCGCTTGTGAGAAGTCACTGTTGTAGTTCTTTATTTGGCAGGATAAGCGGCGGTGAGGTTCGTTCTGAATACAGGCACGTATCATCTGCATAATGAAGTACTGCAGTGTATTCACTAATGCGCTGGTGCAAATCGACGGCGTAAATGTTAATTAGTAGAGGCGCTGAAACAGATCATTAAGCTACACCGCCACTTGTTAATCTTGGTCCTATTATTTGCCTTGCCTACTTGATTACAGATGGCCGTTCAGACCTCATGGAGCACTGTTCACACGTAAACATTTTAGCTAAACCAAGTTTTTGCTTTTATTTCCCATCACAGTCAAAGGCACTGAATAAATCCTGAAACACCACCGTGATATATTTATCATTGCTGAAAGAATTGTACAACCGTAACTAATGTTACTGATACGTCACCAGTTCAAATTTTTTCCAGGTTACTGGAAAACAGAGTATTGTTCTCCAGCTACTATTCTAAGTGAAATTTTATTTCTATTTCGCAGACGTTATGTGGATATGTTGTAAATGTTATTGGGCACTAGAAAGTTACAAACTTTGAATGATT
Source organism: Vandiemenella viatica (assembly GCA_031002005.1). Classification (NCBI taxonomy): domain Eukaryota; kingdom Metazoa; phylum Arthropoda; class Insecta; order Orthoptera; family Morabidae; genus Vandiemenella; species Vandiemenella viatica. The sequence goes on from CM061921.1 coordinate 268,224,281, forward strand.
TGCCGGACGTGGCGATGGGTGCTGTTATTTAGTTCTTAAGTAATAGAATTTGTATTTTTTTGGTAATATATTTGCAGTAGCAGATTCTTTTCTTCTTATGCAAGACTTTTTTTTAGTGGATATCTTCTGCTCCTGGAGTGTAGCTCTTTCCAGAAGTTAATGCTTTGTGTAGCCCTTTGGCAGAAATTTCTTTAGAGATATTTGGTGATATTCCCGTGATGCTGGTAGTTTCCAATGGCTGAGTCAGTTGCCATGAAAATCCCCTAGATCATTTGTTAGAGGTACTGTTAAGTACACATTTATTCTGCTATTTTTTAAATTGGTCTTACCTTGTTCCATGTTTCTGTGATTAGATTTCGTTCGTTCAGGGAATAACAGTATTTTTCCCAGATCCTTTTATTTTATTTTAAACAGAGTTTAAGTCCAGGCTTAAGCTCTAAAATTTTGTAAAAAGTTTTTAGGTTTGGCGAAAATTTTATATTTCTTAGTATTTTATAGTGATTTTTTTAAAACCATGTAACAATTCTGTTCCTAACATATATGTTCCAACAATTCTCGTAGTAGCAGGCGCTAATGACCTCGTTGTCGACGCGCCCTAAAGCCATAAAAACAACAACAAAACAATCGTAGTAGCAGCTTCTCTCATGTCTCTAAGGTCAGTCGTTAAGTTTTATCGTAATTTTCCTAACATCAATTGCTTGAAAAATATTTCGACGACTGCAAATAAAGCTATTGTGTTCTGTGAAAAGAAGTAATTGAGGGTTTCCTTATTTGACTGGAGGGATCTGGGATTCCATCGCATTATTTAAAGACCACTAAATCTGGAGCAGACACGGCATTGCTTCTCTTAACACCATATGTGGTGACTACAAACCTATTATTTGGGATAGAATTGAAAGTATACTATCAGATAGTTTTTCCCCGAGATGATGTCGTACCATTGTATTACGATATTGTGGAGGACAGGGATTTTAATTACTCAATGTTTTGGTGCTTAACAGGGTGGCTGTTCTAGGATAATATTCTTGTCCACACAATATGTGAGGGCGTAACCGTCGTATAATTTGGGGGAGGATAGGTGTCTACTTTTCTCTTATCGTTTTCACTTCCAGTTTTCCAGGTGTATTATTACTCTTTTTACCTAGGGACACTTCCGAGTGTGGACCACTGATTTTGATGAAATTTGTAACAGAAGTTCGTTATAAAAATAAAGAGACATGTGTCTCTGCTTTTATATGGAAACACAACCGTTAAAAAAAAAAAAAAAAAAAAAAAAAACCTTCAATGGTCATGAAGTCGGATTTGTTTTAAATCGGGTGGTAGCAAGAGGTCATCAAAAACTATCACTTGTAATTTATTTACATGGGAGTCGTAAACTAAAGGGTTTAGAGACAGTGTAGGTTTCACGTAAACTAGGAATACCCGTAACTGGAACATCGCTGTCAACCGATGGCTCCAGGCGAGCAGTTTAGGCCTTCGGTTCCGGGTCCATGGACACGTTTTCAACTTCGTTTCCTGAACATTTCTATGCAGTTTCAATACACTTCTATGTTTATTATTAATAGGTTACTTACCCCTTTATTCAGCTTCGTTTATTATCTTTTCATAACTGATAAGTCCCTTGTTCAAAATTATCTATTATAAACACTTTCATAAATTCTACGATAAATCTAGAGTTTTATAATCTCCTTCAATACTCCTCTTCCCTCTCTCTCTCTCTCGTTCATAAACAATGATAGTTTTTATCACCATATTGATTCACTAGCTAAGATATTATTATTTATCTGAATTTGTGAAACATGCACATACTTAATTGGTTGTCACCTCTCATCGTCTTTTATTGGCATTAGCGGATGCTGCAAGTCTCTGTTTTCTTAAATGTGTATGTATTATTCTACAAGCCTAGTGTTTTTATACTTTAGAATGTATTTATCAATTATCACCACTGAACAGTACATGACGAAAACAGTACTACCCACACTGTACTCTAATCACGCTAGCTACTATGCTAGTACTAATGCTGTCGCTCGGATAGAAGTCGCTAGTGATGTTAAAGCAGGAATCGCCAGTGGTGTGTTTGTAGCTTGGGTGTTTGCTAACGCCGAAGCACTTCATTATCACTATCACAACATAGCTCCTGTCCACCTCCCTCAAAATACACTGTGCGCGGAAGGGTGTTTGGCAGTCACTCCAATTTCCGTTTGAACCGGACCATTCACAAGGGCAAAGTGTCTCTGTAGGCAACTGACTGGCGAGGGAGCAAATTAGACTTAACGCAAATACACTATGATGCCTAGCTGACTAGTGATCGATGCTTACCGTAGCTCGATATCAAATGTGAAATGCTTGATTTAATAAATACCAAATATTTTATTAATTTTCACCTCTGACTCATTTTGCTTCAAGAATAAACGCTTCATTTTGTGAGATGATCGCTTCTTTGGCATAACTCCCACTTGAATACGTTTCACAAGAATCCCACTTCGTAGAACCCAATGTCCTTGTTGCCAGGACGAAACAGTGTTCACACTGGTTTGAACATGAATGTTTTGACGTCTGTCACATGGAATAAATGTCAACGCCTATGGATATAGACGAGAGTTCTTTTTCAACAGTAGTGGTACATCATTTACGAACGGTAACCTGACGTCATAAGCAGCTGTTTCTGTTTGGAGTGCATCCTCTTATTTCTTTCCTAAGGTCATACCTCGAAAGAATGCAAGAGTGTGGTGGTACATATATATATATAAAAATACTGCTATATTTTGAAACGAATGGTGCATTTATGAAATTTCATGCTTTGCAGATAACCAACCGAAGTGACTTCTAACAGGGAGTACATAGTTAAAAGGTCTGCCGTACTAGTGGGAACCATGGGGCTACCTTTTGAGTACGTCTGACCTATAACGTATAAGCGAAATAGGCTGATGGATGGTATTAATTACAGTATTCTCTGCGTAAGGGAAATTAAACGCCTCCAGTCTTAATTATACTGTAAATTGTCAGAAACAAAGGCAGTGCCTACCTCTGTAAAACGGTGTAAGTAAACGCACCTTTCAAGGTAAGAATGTGAAAAGACACAATTAAATACGGACTCATATGAGTAATATGTGGTGTGCGGTAAAGCCATGAAGCAAGTACGCTTGATTATTAGATTCTTAGAAGAAGAAAAAAAAACACTTTATACAGAGCAAACACAGATTTAAAAAGAGAAATGGTGTGAAAAATCAGTCAGCTTTGTTTTCTCGTGACGTAATGGAAGTAATTGTTGCAGGATCACGAGTTGATACTATTTACTTTGATTTTCAGGAAGCACTTTGCGTTATACACGCAATACCTTCTGAAAGAAGATCTGAGCATACGAAATATTGCATACATAATTTCTTACAATGCGTAGACTCTGGAAACGGAAGTCTAGATGGTCGGAAGGGTAATCGAATCCAGATCTTTCAGAAATCAGACGTTTCATTGCTTACTCACCGACAAATACGTATTAATCATTTCGCAGCTAGTGGGACGCTTGTATGTAATAAGTTTTTACTGCCCCAAGGATGGCTGAAATGTTGTGGAAATAATTACGAAAAATTACAAGATGCTGATATTCACATGAATAAAACAATCGTTGGGAGGAGATGATGACATCTTTTAGTGTCGCCAAAGCGATGTACGGAGAAGGAACAGCGAAGGTGGATTAAGTGATAATCTAAGACACTTGTGCAGTCTTAAAAAATGAGTAAAAGAACTTGAAGGAATAATATATTAAGTTATAATAAAGACAAAACTGCCATATAGGTTCAAGACGTAAAAGTTTCCAAGGGTTGCGATATCTTTTCCCCATTACATGGGAGAAATTTAAGATCGTAAATAACATAATAAACGCGCAGTTGTTTGAATTAAAATATTGAAACATGCTTAGACAGCACATTTCTAGATTTTAAGACACCGATTCCCTGTTCAGTGTAAGCGCCTAACCTGAACGAATGATATTTAAAATCGGAATCAATTAGGAATATTATTTAGAATGTCACATCCCATTGGCCATGTGACCTAATATTTAGGGTGGAGATAGTAAGAAGTAATAATAGAGAAGAGAGTGGCATCTGAATTCGAATTATAAAGGAGAGAGTTTAAGGTCGATAACAGAGATGTGTAACATAAAACATTTATAAGACAGAAGTTTGACTTTTAACCATCAAGACACTTAATGAAACCAGGAGGAATGCGGTACACAAACAAATATTAAACCAAGAAGTGGGCAGAGGATTATTAATAGTATTCACACTAGGAGAGTGTTTACACAGTTACTGCAAAAGAAATAAAAAATGAAACAAGGAAATAGAAATCAAGAACATGTTTTAACCGAACAAAATAAATATAGAATTGATTAATCATCAATTATATATCTTATAAGTAGTCGTTGGATATGTGTTCAGTGCGCTAAGAAATTTTATAAACGTGCTACTGCTGAAAATATGCCCAACAAACAGATTTTTCAAAGCATCAAATATTTAATTTAAACAACTAATATGAAAAAATACAGGATTTAACTTGTCAATCTGTGCCGAAGGTCGTCGGTTCTAGTCCGGTCAAGGGTATGGGTATTTGCTTTGGGTGTTGTGTGTGTCATGTATTGTCTTACAGAAAAATACTTGAAGATAAATTAAAACACCTGATGATCATACGAATACAGGACTTCTAGGCTCACTGTATGGCTAACGCTGAAAGCCACAAAAAATATTAAATGGCTTTCATAGCTTTTGCAGGAGCCGTCTTTAGTAAATAATAAATGGATAAAAGTTTTCGAATCAGTTATTTAAGTTATTTAGGAGATAGTACAGTGAAAATATACATTACTCTTGACGTTGGTAATCATCACGCGGAAATATATTTGAAAATCAAGAAGTAAAACCACGATATATTTAGCGTATGTTAGCGTTCGAACTAATGTCACCAGCAGGCTTATTAATAAATCAGCAGTAATGAGTATATGAATACAATTTCATGTGCCGATGATTGTTTGTAACGGAAAATTATTTAATTATCTAAAATATTCCGCTGTCGCCATAAATTTGTTTATGAAGGAAAATAACCTCAGAATACCCACTGGTAAAACTAATACATTTCATTTCCGTCCACCTAACGAGTAGGAAAAAGACGTAACAGAAGGAAAAGAAAAACTGCTATATTATGGCGTTGTTGTTATTATTGATTCGTCTTGGCAATGTGAACCGTTGTAAAAATAATTGTTGGGAGTGTCGGAGCTGCAAGCCATGTACGGTGTATGTGGGAGCTTCTTCAGTGGGTGAATTCAAAACGTACTAAAATCATCATGTTTCTATAGATTTTTATTTTTTACTAACTTTCAGATTATATTGCACATACCATACCCATATTTCATCGTGAATACCTCTTTCAAAATACTTTTAAAGTTATCTCTGAAAAGTAAATTAATTGTTTTTGAATATTAGGAGATGACACATTTCATTAGACACTTATACACTAAATCACAAATTCACATAGTATATGTCATTCATTATGCAGTTCTCCACATGTTTAATTCATTGGTATTGGGCCGTGTTTGGACGCTTGTATCTTGAGGATGTTTTGAAATTAGTAGAGATTTAAGGGGAATTGATGAGAGCAAGTCATCTTCTAAAACGAGATTTTTAGCAGATGACACGACAGTGAAGAGTAGTGGAAGGATGGAGATGCTTAAAAGTTCATGAAGTGTTTCCGCATGCATTATGCCTTTATTACGTCGGAGTAATTAACGGTGTTTTTAAATAAAGTGACTGTGTTGAGAACCAATGTCAGCTCGTGACTCGTTTAAGTTAAGCGAAACTAGGATATCAATCAGCATTCGCATAGATAAAAAGTCTAATCAGCTTAGCCTCTTTTAGTTTGGACTTTACGGACAGGATTAGAGACAAGGAACGAGAAGGAATTCGGTCCTGGGCTTTTAAATGAAAATATCCTGGCATTCACCTGGAGTAATGTTAGGAATAATTGGAACACCGAATTCTGGATGGCTGGACCGGGGATCGAACCTATGTTCTCCCAAACAAAAATCACGGCAGAACATTAACTGCTTACCCAACAGGATCAGTAAGCTGTAAGATATTCAAAGTTTGAGGGTTATGTCTCTGTTAAAAATAACTATGAGTGATCTTAAACCTGAAGTTCGGTTGTTGGACCCTGCCGAAGGAGGCATACTAAGCCTGTTATCAGAGATAGGATTGCCAGTTTCTTTTCTCCTAACCTAGCCTAACCTAATCTGGTAATCATACCGGGTAAAGAGGACCTATAGTATAAAGTGGAATCAGAACCACAGAAGTGTTCTGGTATACTTCACATTACACAGCAAGTTGTGCCAGGGTGAATGTCGGGTTGAGGGAATTTGAAAATCTCCGCCGAGACAGGGATCCGAACTGGGGACTTCCAGATAACCAGTCAGACGACTTAACTACTCAGCTAACATGCCACTGTGTCTCAGTGTTTGGGAATAAATACTTTCTGGTTTGTTAAAGCATTTTGTGTTGCATGTTATCCGACTGTATGTGGTTGGAGAGAAATTTGGATCTATCAAGGGGACCTTACGGTCTCGGAAATTAACTTTGGGATAAGACTTCACAGGTTAGTGGTATACCCTGAGGGTGTCCACCCAGTAAAGTAGTAAAGCGCCCTAGCGAGAAGATTCCGAAAACAAAGGGCTCTAAAGTTTCACATGCAGCTCACATACAAGTCGATTTTTACGTCTTGCTAGCACATTGAAGTGGCTGAGTCTGTATCGACCTCACTTGTTACGCGGGCAATCTGGGTTCGATGCTGCGTCGGGTAAGTTTTATAACTTTATAACTTTTAAATAAGGTTAATGACTATCAATTTATATATTATCAATATATAATAATATTAATATTATCAATTAAATCACAATTAACTTTTTCATTTATGAAATGACTGTTACAGCTAATTAAAACCTGAATTAAAGATAATATTTTATTTTTCACTTTCGCAGAGATTCGAGCATCCTTTACTGTGAAACATTATAAGAATTTTTAAAAAATTGTGAATTGAAAATGTCTGTTAATGAAGAAACCGCGAAAGTATCAGAAGCTGTAGATGAAATCAGTGACAATTCATTATATCTTAAATGTCGAACTTCAGGTTAAAAGATACGGTTGTTTATTACGAAAGCGTACTTGCTAAAAATAATTTGATTACATCGGAATCTTCGACTTCAATTTCTCATGCTGAGATGGTCCCTTCTAAAGGCCAAGGCCAAAATTCCTTGGGCCCAATATTTCCCCGCCTCTAATGACCTGGACGTCGACGAGGTGCAAAGCGAAAAGCAAAGAAAGGCCAATATCGACCTGTGCTGTCTTTTTGTTGCGATCTACCTCAGTTCTTACGAAACTAAGTTTCTGCTATCGCTTTCCCAATTCAGTCGAATACTACCCGAATTGCATAAGTTTAATCCGTAGGGAAATAACCCAGTAAGATGCTCTAATTCTAAACTTACAGTATGTACTTTCAGAATAGCAAACCGAGCGTTGTGGGTGAGTGGTTAACGCTGTGGTCTCGCATTCGGGAGGACGTGAATTCAAATCCCCATCCGGGCATCCAGATTTGGGTTTTCCATGATTTCCCCAAATTATTCCAGGTGAATGCCGGGATGCTTCTTACAAAAGGCCATGGCTGAATTCCTTTACGTTCCTTGTCCCCAATCCTTTTCCGCCTTTAATGACCTCGACGTCGACGAGGCGTTAAGCTGTTATTAAAAAAAAAGGAATAGCAAAATCGTTTTTGTTATAAGCTTCGCTTACATAAATGTCAATTGTTACTTGTTTCCTTGCCCCGCACGAAAAACATTGATGTGTTTTCTGATGTGTATAACTATAGTTTCCGTGAATATCAAATGCGATAATTGGTCCCTGGAAATCATTTTCACGTGAGGCGTATTTCGATTAATGGAAGATTTTATTTTTTGCTTATGACTTTACCCCTCGTCAACGTCGAGATCATTAGAGGCGGGATGGGACTGGGAACAAGCAACGGGAAGGAATTCGGCAATGGCCAATTGAAGGAAGCATGCCAGTATTCACCTGGAGTGATTTTCGGAAACTATGGAAATCCCTCAGTGAATGAAACTGGAATATTTAATATAATAGGGAAAAAACTGCAATTTAATTTTAAATTCCTTCTTTGAGGTATACTGCTACATATAACTGAGACAACTATGCGGAACTCTAATTCTATCAATTCTTCTAAAAAAAGAGCCACGTAACAAATTAAAATTTCCAATTGTGTTAAAAAAAAAATGTGTATTTCATATATAATTCTGAGATTTCATCCAAATCAGGAATTTTTCTTTTAACGTAATTTGCATTTTATTAACTTCCCTTAAGAAAGAAGTATAGTTCTGCTTATGGATCTACCTTAGGAAAATGTATAGACGTTTCTGGAGCTGCTACATCTTTAGTAATCCAGAGTTGGTGAAGTTGAAGCTGTGTTTTTATTGAGCTGTTTCGTCTTTTTACGCTGCTGCTGGCAATCTGTTCCACTCCGTGACTCCACTTCTAATCAGGAACATCCACCACTCCGACCACACAGATCCCTCCTACCAAAGATATTCCTCACTACAGTATTCTCCATCTCTGCATAAAGTTTTTGTTCTGAGCAGCTTATTTTCATTTTATTCCTATAGAAGTAAAAACATTTCTGTGATATAAATGATCATATTTCGAACTTACAGTTTCTGAGTTCAGTAAAGGGCGAGTGATAAGCCTTATCTTTGACTCGTTACTGTAGTTGGAAGCAATAAATCACAACGAAATAATTCATCGTAGTATTATACAACCACCTCGGCATAAGTGCTGAAATTTTTGCAACTGAGTACGATCTTTTGTATAATTTACCTTTAACCCGTGTGAGGATGTGAAATTTAGTTTGCCATTATTATTATTTTTCACATTCGCATTCTATACTTCGTATCAGAAAGAAACAAATCTCGTGATATCATCTTTACAAACATTTTGTTATCAAGCAAATGTTTGAAACAGGATAGCTGCTAATTCAGAATCAGCATCATAACAACTCTTTTCGGCTTGTTTCTTTTTTGCCAATACAAATATATATACAATTTATGAAATCATATTTTTCTCAATCCGCGATCAAAGCAAATAAGGTATTGAACGTCTGGAGTTTTTTTTAAACACATTAGCCTATTTTCTGCTTTTCTGAATGATTATTTCTGCGTTTAGTCTCAGACAAAAACACTTTAAAAAAAAAAATGCTTAACGTCTCTTAACAGCGAGGTCTTTAGGATGGGGGGCAAGGAATGGGAAGGAATTCGGCAATGGCCTTTTGAAGGAAGCATCCCGGCATTTGCCTGGAGTGATTTGGGAAACCGTGGAAAACCCAAATCTGGATGCCCGGACGAGGATTCGAACCGCCGTCCTCCCGAATGTGAGGCCAGAACGCTAACCGTTACACCACCACGGTAGGTACTAGAACACTGTTCTCGTGCAACCATACTGATTTCCTTTACCATATAACTACCATTTATTTAACATGATTTACTTTACCCATATGTGGAAGGACAAAGGACCACAAATATGACATTAGTGTCTTGTGGAAGCATTCAGGCGTACAATACATTCATTTTCCTTAGATCCCAATAAAAGACACTGGCTCTGTGGGATGTGGTCAGTTGTATAACAGATCAATACAGCAGACGATGTACTATCTCTCATAAAGCACAATTCAGATATCAAAGGTAGAACCGGTTAGGACTGTTGAGTTTTAAGACCTGTTATTAAGTCCTACTGTTACAAGTCTGGTAGACGAAAGGTAACTTCTATTTCACAGGAGGAGGATCAAATCACCACCATGTCTTACACATTTTATGATTTAACTCCATTACTCTAAACGAACTACCGGGCTGTAATAAAGCCCACTGCCTACATGCCTGTAGTTCCTGCACTCCGCTTCCGACAAGCCATAAGAATCAAAACTGGGTCAGTACATAGATAATCACTATTTACGTTTTATGTGAATTGGAAGAACAAAATTACACGTGAGCTTTCTGTAGAATAATTGTAAACTTCTGTGTAAATAACTTGCATAACTACCAAAAATGTTCATGAAAACTCGTACAAACCAGTACCATTTACCTGATTAGATTGCGTGTTTACTAATCGTATACTAATATAATTTTACCATAACTAACAAAATTTTCACTATATTGCCCCGGTGACTTGACGCACTGTCGTCCATCGTTGTTGGGGAATATGAAGGCCATAATCCCTAAATAGCTGAACATAACCATTTCCAGTCATTGGTTTACCAGAAGTTTGTTTATGCCACGTAATCACAAGCAAACCAGGATGGAGTCGTCATCAGCTTGCACAGTGCCTTCCTGACAACCTGAGTCAATAGCCCCGTGCCACACTCGAACCCTGCCATCAACTGTCACCAATTGGAATCGTCACACATATGATCACGCAACCTTTCTCCATCATGTATGGTCCAACCGAAATGTTCACGGGCCCAAGAGAGGCGCTACGAACGATCGCGTTTTGTTAGCAGAGGCACTCGCGTCGGTCTTATGCTGCCGTATCTCAGCAACGACAAATTTTGTTGCACTGTCCGCACGTACACGTCACGCATACGTCACTGATGTCGGTCATGACCGAACGTGTTGGGCGAGCGGTTAACGCTCCGGCCTCGCATTCGGGAGGACGCCGGTTCGAATCCCCTTCCGGGCATCCGGATATGGGTTTTCCCTGGTTTCCCCAAATCACTCCAGGTGAATGCAGGGATGCTTCCTTCAAAAGGTCATGTTCGAATTCCTTCCCGCTCCTTGTCCCATGTCCCATACCACCTCTAATGATCTTGACGTGGACGGGGCGTAAAGTCATAAGTAAAAAAAAAACGATGTCGCTCATTAAATAGAGAAGGTAGCCACTGCGTTGTCCACGGCAGAAAGTAATGCAGGAAATTACATATTCATAGCACCTTCTTGATACTGTGGATTGAGGAAATTCACGGAATGGAATTCCCCCTTCGTTTAGTTCCAACTAAAATTTCGCTTTCAAAGTCGGTTAATTCATGTAGTGCGGCCACAATAACTTCAAAAAAAATTTCACCTGACTCACGAGAGTACAATTGAAAGCCCCGACACTGCATGGCACCGCGGAGCTATCGCCATCGATATTTTTACATTCCAGTATCATGACTTTTAGCATTTTAATGTGCATTATCTGATCAAAAGTATGTGGACACCACTATGTAATGTGGAATTGAACGCTAGATGTCACGACAGGTGGACTCACCAGTAAAAAAGAAGGCGTGGGGTATTGTATTGTGTGTAGAGAAGCAGTAACTGCAGTATGGGTCAGTCAGGACAGATCAGTGACTTAGAATGTGGACAGGTCACTGGAAGTCACCTGAGTGAAAAATCCGCAAGGAACATTTCAACCATTCTAAAGCTGTCCAAGTCGACTTTTGGTGATATGATTCTGAAACGGAAACGCAATGGAACAACCACAACTAAAAGAGGACCGGGCAGACCTCTTTTAACAATGAACGGGGGTCGTTGAGCATTGCGGATGGTGGTTGTAAAAAATCGCAATAAATCAGCGGAAGGTATCACTAATGAGTTCCAAAGTGCTACCGGCAGTCCAGTTATACGTTGGGAGTTGAAAAGAATGAAGTAAAAAGGTACAGATGCTGTTCATTTGTTTAGTCAATGGCGAGTGATGCTTGAGGTGGTGTAAAGGGCGACGCCAATGGACGCTGGATGACTAGAAACGAGAGATTTGGAATAATAAATCATTTTATACTTTGTGGCAATCCGATGGAACGGTTTGGGTTTGGCGAATGCTTGGACGACGTTAACTGCCATAATTATTAGTGCAAACAGTGTGATACGGAGGAGGTGTTGTTATGGTATGGGGGTATTATTCGTGGCTGGAGTGTGGTCCCCTTATTGCGTTTAAGAAAACTCTGAATGCGGAAGGATATGAGCACATTTTAAACCATTGTGTAATATGTACGGTAAGGACCAGTTCATAGACGATGATTGTTTGTATCAGCATGACATTGAACTCTGTCGTAAAGCTACATCTGCGCAAAAATGGTTTGTGGGCAGTAAAATTCCTCAAATGGACTGGCCTGTACGAAATCCCAACCTGAACCCAATGGAACACTTCTGGGATGAGCCAGAACACCCACTTCTTTAAAGACCCCAGCATCTAAAACCACTGCCTTCTCTGGTTTCAGCTCTTTAGCAAGTATGAGTTGCCAGTCCTCCACAGGCATTCAGACACCTCACTGAAAGTCTCCCTAGCAGAGTTAAAGCAGTAATTAAAGACAAAGAATGGACCCACCCCATATTAATGTCCAAAAACAGGAAACTCGACATGGGTAAAGGAGTGGTATCAGGTATGTGTCCGGATACTTTTGATTAGATAGTGTATTCTGTAATATCATCTTCAATCGTTTTCACGTAACGATGATTCTATAAAATGTGCTTTCAAATGATGGCGACATAGTTGAGTGATGGATTCTTAAGGATTCCAATTAAGTTGAAATCTTCTTTATTCTCTACCAATATGAATGTTAGAATTTTAGTCATATGAATAAACAGTGAATTATGATTAAGTCTGTGGGTTATTTGCAAGGGAAAGCAATCAAAATGTATAACAACAGGCTGTTATTTTAAACAGAACTGCCAGAATCTGATCAAATAGAGATTAAATAATAAATATGAAATTCCAGGAAAATCGGCTTGCTATTATCAGTTGTATCGTGTTCAACATCGGCTAAAATTAATCGTTTAAGCCGTTTGTTATGAAACCAATGTTTTGCCCGTCTGTTATCCTTATGTTAATGTGATTTAAATATAATTTAAAACTGTTTATCTTCCGCAAATGTATTATAGAAAAAGGTCCCACAAATGTTTCTTAAAACAAAAACACAGATATTAAAACCTGCACGATACGTAATATGATGTAATTCCGGTAGTTGTTTTACTACTTATTGTGCTGACAAACACACAAAGTCACAGCCACCTGGGAACTCCGAAAACAGAAGAACAATTGGCTTGTCTCCACTAAGAATAAATCGGACGCATAGCAGTTTTTAATGATTAATCATGCTAGGGAGATGACAAAAAACAAAATTATTTATTATAAAATATAAAGATTATTATTGTATTTAGAAAACAAATTCGGCAAAATCAGGTATTCAGTCACGTGACCGTGAACGCCAATCAGGAAGCATTACGTCACACCATCCCAGACGCCAAAGTTGTTATTAACATTTTCGTGGAACAGAACAGGTTACTTGGTAAATTATTCGTTTGTAGGAACTTTTGTCACGTGAATACAGTTGTTATCAATTATATGCTGAAGACAAGTGTAATTCGCTATGGAACCAGGATGTAGCTAAGCAAACAGTAGCAATTTGCCCAAAATTGACGCAGTAACACTTGGCAGATTTTTCGCGTCAAACATTGACTTTTGCTCACCGGAATTCCACAACGTTAAAACTTCGATTCAAGTATACACAAGTGTCAATTATACAGTATAAAAAGCATTATTTCATTTTTGTAGGCAATAACCTATTGCTTAGACATACGTTATGTAAATTAATTGATACTGGTATGAGGTTACATTTTCGAAGTATAAGCAAGTGTTAAGTAGCTAAACCAGAAGGAAAACCTAAGCAAAATAACAAAAGATTTCGTTCTTTGCTTCGATACTATCTTTGTCGTGAATAATGTCATTGGTTATGATTGTTGTAAGGTACTATTATTTCTGTGCTGTGCCCGCATCGTAACTTTTCAGTTGCATCACGTCTAAGGTACATTTCTTTTGGCTTTTGTATACACCTTTTCTAGAAAAGTATATCCTCAAAAACGGGTGTGGCAAATTTTAAAGCTATGGCACTGCCAATTTCCAGTCTGCTCTAAGCTTCATATCACCCTAACAACATTACCTTTCAGTTATGATATCTTGAGAACCATGAGAGAGATTCAAAAAAATCTATATTTTCAATTTGTTTTATCGAGCTGCATAAGAATCTCTCATCAGATTGTGGCATCAGGGTAATGATAGTGCTGCCAGAGTGTTTTTACTATATTAAACGCAACACTAAAAAAGATTACACATCATAAAACTAAAACAACTCATACCTTATTATGTTGTCAGTACTTGAAAAGTAGTGGTTCTGCAAAATTCATCAGTTTTGCTTTAGATTTAGAAATATATTGTTCACAAACACTTACATCAAAATGATCTTCACAAAAATAGATTCTTGAATCTGCAGATAAACTATGAGCATCCTCCCTCCTTGCAAGTTTTAACCACTTTTCCCGTATCTGTTCATTGTTTGGAACATACATAAATAACTTGGTTGGCGTTTTTATTATTGTGCTTTTACACTGGGGCACTACACAGTACTTCTAAAACTAGGAATTAATTTTTAAGTAAAGAACACTTGACACCTGCAATATACTTACACGACTGCTTTGTTTTAGTTCGGATGGTGTGACGTCATTCAAGACGCCATGACGGTCTTGAGCGTTTTCGCGGTAAATTTAAATTCGCTTTTTAAAATGAAAAATACATAACGTAAATGTTCGATTTTTTGAAAAATAATACGTTCTTTGAGTAAAATAGATACAAAGGTAAAGTATTAACCTATTTTTCAAATTTATCCAAATAGCCAATTGAAATGGAAATTTTAAGCTTTTTCAGCACTTTCTCAATGTTTAGCTGTAAGTAAAATTTTGCAACACTTTTCGCATAGTTCAATACCTATAAATTCATATTAGTCGAAGAAAGTTTTTACTTATGTTACTTAATACCAGATAACTGGATTTACATGCGATGCTTGCTACTTTTACGTTGGTATCTATAATCCTCTGTAAGTACATTGATCAACGACTGATGTATATATTTTCTGATCTCAGGTAATTAAATAAATTTAAGTGAATTTGTAAATGCAATTCTGTAATGGACCGTGCGTCGCAATGAATGATTAGTGGTAAGGAACAATAATACGCGATTTATGAATACGATAAACAGTTCTTTGTAAACTCATGTGGGACAGCAAGCACATGCTAGACTGGACAAGCTGGGGATTAATTAACTATCCGTGAACGCCGTGCTGGGTGGTTGTAAAGCCTCTGTCGGGTCCCAAAGAATAGGTAGCTGAGATTAGACCTCTGCCCCCTCGTGAATCAGCTTGCTACATGCAAAGGCAACAGTTTATTGGAAAAGTATTTTTTTTTTTTTTTTTTGCTTATGGCTTTACGTCTCGTTGAAGTCGAGGTCATTAGAGGCGGTATGGGACTGGAGACAAGGAACGCGAAGGAATTCGGCCATGGCCTTTTGAAGGAGGCATCCCGGCATTCACGTGGAGTGATTTGGGGAAACCATAGGAGCTAATAATTCCAGGAATTTGGTATGCGTGTTTGCATGAGGGGGATCGTGAACAACCAATCCAGTTGCTTCAAGAATACAAGGGTTTTTATTGAGACTGTTCGTTACACCGAGTACGCATGAGATGACAAAACGAATGGTAATGAAGATCACCGGCTTCTAGTGCTGACGCTTGATACCAGAGCTGGATTAAGTCTAATGAACGCGGTGATCAGACGTTGCATCATTGAGCCTGACAAGAGTGGACAACAAATGCAAAGAAATGGTAAATTGACATCCAATACGACACACGCTTTGCAACACTTCAACCGCCCGTAAATATCGGCAGGCGAAATTCTCAATTATCCTATTGCTGCAGAGTGATGTAAAGAAAAGATATGTAATGTTCTTGATTTTTTGTATAACTGGAAAAATATAATCATTTGTCAATAAATTCAGCTGATTGTAAACTCATTTCTTCAAACCTATGTGCAATCCCAGAAAGTAATGACATGCAGGCTAGCCCTAATCTATATATATAAAGATGAATGTATGTTTGTTTGTTTGTTTGTTGGTTGTTTGTTCTTCATACAATCCCACAGTTTTCATCCGATCTCGATGAAACTTTGAATACTTATCCTATGAAACAAGGAGAAAAATACTGTCTACATTTGGTTAAATAATTATCTGTATATATAATACTTGTTGATTTATAATTTCGAAGAATTACTGAACGGAGATAGACCTGAGCGTTGCATGTGCAGGTCTCTGTACTGTTTTTCCTTGTAGCGGTGAGGTAGCTTAGTGCTTAAAGCGCTTACTCACAGACGTTTGGGTCGTGATGTCCGGTTCAAATCTCCGTGGACGCTAATATTTTTAAAACTTGTTTTTGATCGTAAGAGTCACGCCTCGGCCATTGGTTATTCGGATTGAATGTTAAACTGTAGATATCACAAAGTTAGGGTTTCAATGCGAAGTAAATCGTAGGTAGTCTTGCAATGTTGTAGGTCTACACTTTTTTACGTTATATTGATCTCTCAGGGGTGCTTCGCAGTCGGTGTGTGTGTGATCTGCAGTAATAATACTCTAAATGCGGAAGTAAGTCTCTGTCTTTTGTTACGTTTTGTCGACTAAATGCCTATACCGATATTGACAGAATTTGACAAGAAAATCTGTAGGGAGGGCACAGGACTTTTTTTTTTTTTTTTGGTATGATTAACAGTTGTAGTCATGAAATTTTGAGAACTTATCGAATGGTGACAGAGAGACGGATGTGTGTGTTAGTCTGTAATGTTACGTCGCTTGTTCAAGTTGTGCTTCTCGCGAATTATGTTAGTGTATAATTTGTTAATAAATTTCGTTTAGATAAAAAACGTATTATTTTGTATAGATGTCGATTTACACTGTCCAATTACTTTGTGTCTGCTTAAATGTTTCTGGCACCAGTTTATTTTTCCTTCTTTTCTGACATGCCTTGCGGGCGTAAACTGGCCAAAGTTGTTACTCTAGCAGAGCACATCCAGCTAAAGTTATTAGAACCCAAGAATCAGATGTTCATGCTGAAGAAAGAAGAGAAGACCAAGCTTAAATAAATCTGCCCTTAGTTCAACCCCCCCCCCGCATCCCCTCACCTTCGTTTCTTTTCTTTAAAAATATGTTGGAAGTTGGTTCTCTTCAAGCGACAGGTTCGATGGTAGAGTGATGGCTATCCTGTCATATTATGCAGACTCGGTGTTGTTTGGGACCAATCCTTCTTTACCAACAACTTTCTATATTCAATTCTGGCAAAGAAATTCTTAATCCACGCGTACAAAGTCGCGGGTATCAGCTAGTCAGTAATAGTAATATTCGCACAGATAATTATGAATTTCGGAGTAATCCTTTCGCAGCTGGGTGCCGTATTTAATATTCAGCAATAGTGTACATTACAATTTGACGTCTCAAAGTGATACTCCTTTTGATTCAGAATTGCGCTGCATAACAAAGAATGGGGTGTAAGGGTTTGGGAGAGACTACACTAGTCTTTTCCAACCAAATGTCAACCTCTCCTTCACGTGGTGCACCCTGTTTGCACGGACGAGGCTCTGGCGACTGAAAGATTCCCGGTATAAGGAGTCACCCACTGCTTGCCAACGGCCTCTGAAAGGAGGGCGGAAGAGCGGGGAGCGGTTCAGGGCACCCTCTTGCCCTTGGGGTTGGAAACGGCCCCTAAAGGCGGATGAATCAGAAAGGATCAACGGCATGGGGATGCAGAAGGCAACGGGAAACCACTGCATTAAAGACCCAAAGGGTATCCCGAGGACATGTAATCCTCTCAAATTACATATATCATGATGGCTTCTTCCTGGGTAAAATATTCCGGAGGTAAAATAGTCCCCCAATCGGATCTCCGGGTGGGGACTGCTCAGGGAGGAGTCATCAGAATGGATAGAAACATTCTACGAGTCGGAGCGTGGAATGTTAGAAGTCTGAATAGGGCAGGTAGGTTAGAAAACTTAAAAAGGGAGATGGAACAACTTAAGTTAGATGTTGTTGGGATTAGTGAGATTAAATGGAAGGACGCACAGGATTTCTGGTCTGGGGATCACAGGATAATTAGCACACAAGCTGTCAATGGAGTCACTGGTGTAGGATTTGTAATGAACAAGAAAGTAGGGAAACGGGTGAGTTATTATGAACAATTTAGTGACAGGATTATTTTGATGAGGTTAGAAACTTAGCCCGTCCCAACCACATTAGTACAAGTATATATGCCAACGTCACAGGAAGATGATGAAGAAATAGAAAAAATATACGCTGAGATTGAAGAATTAATCCAATATGTGAAAGGGGAGGAAAATCTAATAATCATGGGTGATTGGAATGCAATAGTGGGAGAAGGAAAAGAGGGGAATACTGTAGGAAGTTTTGGTCTAGGAGAAAGAAATGAGCGAGGAAGCAGGTTGCTAGAATTTTGTGAAAGATATAAGCTAGTAGTGGCGAACACACTGTTTAAGAACCATGCAAGAAGAATATACACCTGGAAACGTCCTGGGGATACAGGCAGATATCAGCTAGATTTTATCATGGTCAAACAGAGATTCAGGAATCAAGTTCTAGACTGTAAAGCGTACCCAGGAGCAGACATAGACTCGGACCACAATTTGATAGTAATGAAGTGCAGGCTGAAATTCAAGCGAATAAGGAAGCAGTATAAGCAGAACAGACTAGAAGTGAATAAACTGAAACAATCTAGCACAAGAGAAAAATTTGCAGAAATGGTAGACTTAGGTCTAAGAATTAACTGTGAAAGGAGCTCAACCGAGGACGAATGGAATGCATTAAAGACCGAAATAATGAAAGCTGGCAAAGAAACCTTAGGCTTTAGGGAACAAGCTGCCCGAAAACCTTGGATCACAGAAGAAATTTTGCAGTTGATGGATCAGAGAAGGAGGTACAAACATGCTCAGGATGAAGCAGGAAGAGAGCAGTACAGGCAATTTAGAAATCAAATAAATAGGAAATGCAAAATAGCAAAAGAAAAATGGCTACAAGAAAAGTGTGAAGAAGTAGAAAAGGAAATGGTCGTAGGAAAAGTAGATGTTGCATATAGAAAGATCAAACAGAATTTTGGAGAAATGAAGAAAAGAGGTATGAACATTAAAACTGGGAAACCTCTTTTAAGCTCAGAAGATAGAGCTAACCGATGGAAGGAATACATTGAGAAACTGTATGATGGGGACGACTTGAACAATAGTGTATTGGAAAAGGAAGGCGATATCGACATTGATGACTTAGGAGATCCTGTTTTGAGGACAGAATTTAATAAAGCTCTGAATGACTTGAAAGCAAATAAGGCCGTTGGAATTGATGAGATCCCTGCAGAACTTCTTAAATCTCTAGGAGAGGAAGGAATCGAAAGATTATTCAAGCTGATATCAAAAAGTTATGAAACAGGAGAAATTCCTACCGATTTTAATAAAAATATCATATTCACACTTCCAAAGAAAGCACAAGCCGACAAATGTGAGAATTATCGCACCATTAGTCTAACATCACATGCTTCAAAATTACTGACCAGAATAATATACAGAAGGATGGAAAGGGTAGTAGAAGAGATAGTAGGTGAAGAACAGTTTGGGTTTAGGAAAAATCCCGGTACAAGGGAAGCAATTCTGTCTTTAAGATTAATACTTGAAGGGCGGATCAAGAAAAACAAAGATACTTTTATGGCATTTGTTGATTTAGAAAAAGCTTTTGATAATGTTAGGTGGGACAAGATGTTCAAAATTTTAAAGAAGTCAGGCCTAAAGTATCGAGATAGAAGAATACTCTATAAACTATATAAGAGTCAAGTGGCTGTAATAAAAGTAGAGAATCACGAGAGACATGCATCAGTTAAAAAGGGTGTGAGACAAGGTTGTAGTCTATCCCCATTAATATTCAACTTGTATGTAGAAGAAGCAATGAAGAAAGTCAAAGAAAAATTTCCATGTGGCATAAGTTTTCAGGGAGAAAAAATCAGTATGCTACGATTTGCTGACGACATTGTCTTATTAGCAGAGAGGGCTGAGGATATTGAGAAGTTATTGAATGGCATGAACAAAATACTGAAGGAAGACTTTGGACTGAATATAAATCAAAGTAAAACAAAAGTGAAGAAATTTAGCAGAAATGATACCAATACTAGCAGATTAAATATAAAAATAGGATCTGATGCAATAGGAGAAGTGAGTGAGTTCTGTTACTTGGGAAGCAAAATTACAACCGATGGCCGAAGCAGGAATGATGTTAAAAGCAGAATAGCACTAGCAAAAAGAGCCTTCATGAAAAAGAGAAACCTTTTAGTTTCAAATATTGATCTAGGAATTAGAAAGAACTTCTTAAAACTCTATGTGTGGAGCACAGCACTTTACGGTAGCGAAACATGGACTTTAGGAATACCGGAAAGAAAGAAACTTGAAGCATTTGAAATGTGGTGCTACAGAAGAATGCTGAAAATTAGGTGGACAGACAAAGTAAGAAATGAAAGAGTTTTGGAAATGATGGGTGAGAAAAGAAGTTTATGGAAGAAGCTTACGGAAAGAAGAGACAGGCTAGTAGGTCATATTTTGAGACATGCTGGATTGGTTAATTTGTTAGTGGAGGGAACAGTTGAAGGTAAGAACTGTAGAGGTAGACAGAGATTAGAATATATGAAGCAGATAATTGAGGACGTGGGTTGTAACGGGTATGTAGAAATGAAGAGGTTAGCACTTGGCGAAGATTCAAGCGTACGGTATATCTGATCAGATCTGCGAATGGATACGCGATTTTCTAACTGGTCGGTCGCAGTATGTCGTTGTTGACGGGAAGCCTCCTCAAAGCTAGATGTTACTTCGGGCGTTCCTCAAGGAAGTGTAATAGGACCCTTCTTTTCTTATTTTTATAACGATCTCGGTGACAACGTTAATTGCAGGATGCGATTTTTTGCTGATGACGCACTTATTTATAGGGAAGTGGGGTGCTCTGACGATTGCTTAAGAAATACAGCGCGATCTGGATGCTATTTCGAATGGTGCCGTAAATGGCAGCTTACACTTAACTGTAAAAAGTGCAAGGCAATGCAATAAGTAATAAAAGACCCCGTTTGCTCACGAGTACAAGTTAACAATTCAGTTGTTGACACGGTCGATTCCTGAAGTATCTAGGCGTAACAGTACAAGCAACTGAATGGACTTGCACGTAACTTCGTCGTAGGCAAAGCTAATGCTAGACTACGTTTTATAGGTCGTATTTTGAGAAGCTGCAATGCTCATACAAAGGAAATAGCGTACAAAACACTAGTGCGTCCCTCATTTGGAATACTGTGCTGCAATTTGGATCCGTATCGCAAGGGATTGATTGACACGTTTAGAGAAAGTACAGAGGAGAGCCGCTCGATTCGTGACCGCTAGTTACAATCTTATGTAAGTGTCACAGAGCTGATACGTGGGTTAGGCTGGGATTGTTTTGCGACAGACGACGTCGTTTTCGTTTAAATTGGTTGGAGAATATGCGAAAATCTCTAATTTAACGAGTGCAACGAAATACTTCTTCCGCCAACCTATTAGGTCGCAATCAGAAGGGATAAGATTCGAGAGATAAGAGCCGTACTGATACATTCATGTATTCTTTCTTTCCTCGTTCTGTTCGGGATTGGAATACTCTAAAATAGGATTGGTACTTAGCACCCTCTGCCACCCACGTAATTGTGATTGCAGATTATAGATGTAGATGTAGATATTAAATGTGCAGGCCAGTGTTTCCGTTACTCTGACGGTTTCCTGAGATATTTGAGTACAGTGAAAAGTGAAAATTCAACTGCAGGGGATGGGAAATGAATGATGACAGTAATTATACAATATCCAGTGACTCATTCGATACAGAGTTCTGTGGAATGTTGAGGTGAAATAGAACTAATCTGATCTGGCACTGTTGTGTCATTTAAGATGATAAATTATGCAATGTTTAATGGTTTTCGAAGACAAACGGACGAAGGCACTTCGCCTCTTATTAAAGCGCATCCTGTCACCTTATTCAATCGCTTCTGAAAATATGAGAAAAGCACCGGAGAGTATAGGAAATGCTGTCTGAGGCTAGACCGTGGGATAGAAGAATCAGGTACTCATCTCCCCTTTACAAAGAGAGGGAAACGTTTACATCACAGACGGTTAATGAAAGCGGGACTAAAATTTCCCAGAAATAAACAGATAACAATGAGTCTTCACGGGTGTACCGCCAGATTGTGGTACATTGCAAGCATACGCCGGGAAAGTCTCCGTTCATATATTAAACAGATCACGTCTTTCATTTGACAACGACTTCCTTGAGGGTGGATGAGAAAGGAGACCCTGCAATGGCGATGGGATATGAAATTGCTATCAAAGTCACATGAACCCACTAGTACAGATATGACGCACACAGCAACTGAAAAGCACTGCATTAAAAATCACTAGAATCAACAGCTTATGCTGAAAGCTTCTTCAGTCAAACTTTCCGGTGGTATGAAACTAAGATGAGAAAAGAATGTACTTCACTTTAAAGAACCATTGCGTCATTCGCCTGGAGTGATACGGGGAAACCATGGATAACCAGAATCTGGATCTCCGTATGGGATTCGTACATGCTTGGTAGATTTCTAAAGCCCAACAGCTTTACATTTGCCAGCTGATGGAGAACGTATGGTAGTCCAGAAAGTTGACGTAAGCATTTCAACATACTGTGTCCTCTGAAAAGTTGGAGGATTTTTAAATTTATTAAACTCGTTTCGGCCAAATACGATTAATGTTGCAGTGGTGTCAGCGAGATGTAATTCTTTCTTTATTACAAAATCCGTTGTGCGTTAGTAAATCGCATCATCACTTACAAACCATTGGACCGATATTCACGCCATATATTATTGTGGTAGCGAGTAAGATTTGTAGTTATATTTCATTCCCATAGGTGATGCTGGAGTATAATTTCTATATTATGGTTAGATTTTGCTTATATTTGCAGGAAATCTTTGCTGGTCGAAAATAAATATTTTTAGTCTGCTTTGAAAATGAAGGTGCGCTACAGTAAAATTTTAACTTTATCTTGCGATTTACTTACTGTACCGTCACTTATGGAATAGAAAGCACAAGAAACAATTTCTTTTCGGCCACAAACATTTCCTGCAAGTGTGAAAAAAATTCGAACTATAATATAGAAACCACCTATGGGAATAAAACCTAACTAGCCAACTCAATAACATATGAATGTCATTGTTTTTGTATTTTAGTATTTGTAATCAACAAATCACAAGGGCAATCAAGGCAAATATGTAGACTGGAATCTGAAACTCATCTTTTTCTCGTGAATTGTATGTTGGATGTTCGCTCGTTCGCAAACTATTTGAAATATTTTTTATGCACAAGATGAATTAGCATAAAATGTTGTTCACCAGTAAGCATTAAAACATATTATTGTTAAATAAATCTTTCTTTATTGTAATCACATCGCGTATTGTCCCACTTATCATTATGGCCTCTACGCCTCATTGACTTCAAATTCATTGAAGCGGTAAAGAACTGGGAACAAGGAACGGGAAGGAACTCGGCCATGGTCTTTTAAAGGAACCATCCCGATATTCGCTTGGAGTTATTTGGGAAACCATACAAAAAAACTCTGGACGGCTAGACGGGGATTCGAACCCGCGTCCTCCCGAATCCAAGGAGAGCGTTACCGCTCACCCACCACGCTCGGTTAGAGATTTGTCCTATCATATTGTTACAAATTCTAGCAAAAAATTAATAAATAAAAGAAATAATAAAAGGTTTTTATTTTGTGGTGACCAGAGGTAGGGACAAACAACGTCTGTATGTAATAATTTTCAGTCTATGTAAAATATTTTTTTAAAACTAACCATTTTTTTATTGATTTCTATCTTTATACTGAATGATTACACTGTTTGTATCACTTCTTAGTAAATTATCATGAAAAAAAGGCGAAGTGTGTATTTATGTGTATTACTCTTACTTTATTCCCAAATCCGATTTTATAGATATTTCTGTGACAGATAATTAAGAAGGAGAGGAAGAATCGGTCAAGAGCTTCTCTGCTCCACGCAGACAAAGTCAAAGTAGTTCATTTATACAGTACTTAACTCTTAAAATGGACGTGTGAACAGTAGGAACCAACGAAGTAATTTTTAAAAAATACTAAAACGCCGAAGATAAATCCACAGGCTACGAAGTAGATATGTATGAAACAACTGAAACTATACAAACGTTGAAGCTGAATGAAAGATGCTGAATACACGGAAATATTGACTCAGGTCTCTTGGATGCTTTCTATCTGGTAAATAAATGATTGTCTTATATGCCCTTTCTCTGAAATGAAGCATTCAGAAGATAATACACCCTCACAGGTGGGTCAGTACTGGTCAATTCGTACTGGTAGTCAATTCAGTAACTGCAAGAAATGTGACTTGATCTTGACGGTCACCTAGAATTTAAGCGATATTGGATTTTACCTGGAATTTATTTCTGCCTAAGCTCCAGCTGAGAGAGTGAGACAGGCCAATAGCACTTCGTTGCTAAAATGCAGGTCTTGCTCGCTTGTTATGGGTTTGGATTAATTTGAGCTAGTACAGGCTGAATGCTTGCTAATTGTAGCCGTTGAAGTTATTGGACTGTTCATTACTCGTCGAGTGTTGGCAAAGAAGTAAAACAAAACATGCTCCTAACTGAACGACACTGTACATGTGAGAGACGGATGTGACGGCGTCAAATCCTTCAGCGTTAGCCAATCGCTAGGCTTTCGGTCGACGTAGCAGAGGTATAGATGAGATTCCTCATCACACTCGCCTGTGACTTACCTGTGAACTCGAGTCCGCCGAGTTTCCAGGTGCCCTTCTTGGTGACGAGTATGCTGGCGGGGCATACGTTGCGATGCAGCACGTGTCCGGAGTAATGCAGGAACGACAGCGCCTCCGTGATCTGTAACAGATTAGAAAAACAATCCAAAATAAGGAGAGTTAAGTGCGCACTCACGTTAGTTTTGCAGCTTCCTTTTTATAGGCAAGTTAAAAAGGTGAGGTAAAAATCACTCTGGATCCAAGATCATGCTGCTTATACCGGGTGTTTCAAAAATGACCGGTATATTGAAAAAATCAATAAAAACTAAACGCGCAGCGATAGAAATACACCGTTTGTTGCAATATACTTGGTACAACAGTAAATTTTCAGGCAGACAAACTTTCGAAATTAGTTACAATTTTCAACAACAGATGGCGCTGCAGGCGATTTGAAAGATATAGAAGTAAACGCAGTCTGTGAGTTCGCCATTCTGTAAGTCGTCTTTCTGCTGTAAGCGTGTTTGCTGTGAAAAATGGTTTATTCCTTAGAACTTCAGATTTTTCCACACTGCAGCGCCATCTGTTGTTGAAAATTGTAACTAATTTCGAAAGTTTTGTCTGCCTGAAAATTTACTGTTGTCCCAAGCATATTTCAACAAACGGTGTATTTATATCGCTGCCCGTTTAGTTTTTATTGATTGTTCAAATATACCGGTCATTTTTAAACACACTGTATAACTGAAGTTATGGATTTGTGTCTCGCACTAGACGAACTGTAAGTGTTTACATGCAAGGGATCTAGAATGCGGTATGAGTCAATATTTGCTCCTTGCAAACATCTGAGAAGTGATCAAAAAAAGAGCATCAACATTGTTTGTAGTTCGTTCGCTCTGAGCCATCGAACAGTGCGGATCGCTTCCTGTTTACGCGCGTGCCGTTCCAAGTGGTGTGAGCTAGCTATTGGATTTCGTGGCAACACAGATGTAGTGCTACTTCAATCTCAAGTTACCGTTCCGGATTAACAACACAACAGGTGGAAGATAGTGAGTGAATAGTGAAAGAGGTGTAAGCCCGCGGGCTTACAAAAATACAGGAGGACTCGGAGGGAGGTACAACAGAGGAGACGGCCGAAGCTATAGCTCGGCCCTACAAGAGTGCTATGCGCCGATCGAAGTCGATCCGTAAGTACGCCGCCCATTGCACATCCAGATCCTGATAGACAACAGTCATCAAGAAGCGTAAGCTACTTGCGTATGCCGACTTAGAACAGAATTGTTGCTAACTACCAGATATGAAGGAAGCCCAACTGGGGAAATTGACCTAAATATGAATATCGATAGAGTTCTATCCATGCTTAATAACCCACAATTCCCACAGGCCTTACAGCAAGTAAAGAGACAGCCCAATCACAAATGTTAATAACAACTTATACTAGCAATAGGAACCAAAGTGCCATAGTTAAGGGATCCAGGGATTTACCAACAGATGATTCAACAAATGCTCAAGCAGCTACTCCATTGAGACAAGATAAATTCATATATTCAGAACGCGATTCTGGTCCATTCATAGTTTATGCAGAACAGACGAACTCGGAAGACCACCCAATTAGAGGCGCCCACGGACGTCTACACCCCATGTCCGTTGGCAAATTTATTAGGAACTATAAGGCAGCAAACAGCTTGTCATCAGTCACCAACCACCCCCAGAACATAAAATTCTTTATACCGCGCTATTGCACCGTTAAAGAAGGGATAATAAGAGGGGTAGACACAAGATTAACTTAGGAGGAAATACTAAATGTAATAGATTCAGATATCAAAGTAATAGCAGTTAGAAGACTAAAACGTAAGATCATAATCGACGGAAACTGTCAGTGGATCCCGCGCCAAATGGTATGCATTACATTCAAAGGACAGAGCCTACCACCACACGTTTACATCCACTACACTAGATGTCAAGTCGAACCATACGTGCAAAGAGTTCTCAGTGTTATAAATGCTTGAGGTATGGCCATGTCAACAAGCAATGTCGCAGCAATGCTCGATGTGCCAAATGTGGAGAATCCCATGAAACATCTGTGTAACAGAACCGACAACTTTCACTGCGCATTATGTAGAGGAGACCATATAGCCACATCAAGCTCCTGCCCAGAGTTTGTGAAACAAAAGCGCATCAAGACCCTTATGGCCTGCAATAACCTCACATTAGAACAAGCCTCAACACTAGAAAATCCAACCTCTTATGCCAAACAAGTTGCCAGCCCCTCCTCAC